>OZ020524.1:19942402-20018992 GCA_963971425.1 Bryoerythrophyllum caledonicum | reverse complement strand
AAGAAGAAGAAGAAGAAGAAGAAGAAGAAGAAGAAGAAGAAGAAGAAGTCCGGTCTCGAAAGGGGCTGGCATGAATAAAGTGTTTGTTCGTTCCATCACTTAGTCCATGTCCACCGGGCATGGTGCAGTAGTATAGAATTACTCCCCCCTCTTGAGGGTAGACCCTCTTCTTACCATTTGTATGTAAAAGCGTTCATAAACTACATGTTTTCTCATTGAGCCTTGGTTCTCATCCTCGGTGAAAAAAAAATTGCATCTATTTACAAAAAGTTAATAACTGAAAATTGTGGCGTATTTGTTGTATACAAGATGTAAATTTGTATCATTAATAAATATGACAAAGTTTATGGATATGGGAATAATTGAATATTTTGTGTCAATTCAACTTTAAATCGTTTGCATTTGAGACACATGTTTTTGCAACAAACCCTCTTTTTCCTAAGTTTTTTTATTATTTTGTTTTTTATCTTGAATTAGTTGATGTTATTTTGTATGCGAGGTGGTTTGACAAGAATAATTCTTTTAAATTGCTTGCATATTTATGGTTGTTCAAAGTATAGAGCTTAAAATTAGTGGTGGTTTAATTTAATTTAGTCCCAAATAGAAACAAAGAAATTAATTTATTTTCTATGGTTTAAAATGAGATTGTGAATTTTGGTGTAGTGCAATTCCATTGAAACTCTAGATGTATATGTTCTCAAAATTTCCAACTAGAGTTTGGTTAATGTAATTTAAGATGTAGTTAATTTTTTTGATACTTTTCAAATAATTTCTTTTGTTTATTCTTTGCTTATTCATAATCCCAAAGATTTGTAATGCCTTTTATTCATTGAAGTTTATTGGTGGGATTTTATTCAAGAATTTAAAATCAAAGGTGGACTTAGTATTACATAAGAATTTCACCATTGTTATAAAATGGAGGAACCCTTGGGGGTATTTTAGAAAAAAGTTCATTTTTATTTATCAATAGTAGAAATCAAATGCACAAAAGGGAACCAAAATTTTAAACTACGTGTCTTATGCCATGTAGGATATAATGCATTTCTTTCATAGTTTCACATGGTCGGGCAAGGTACCAAAAACACTTACTTTTTTCTACAAAAAACTTAAAAATCTTCATATTTCTTAAATTTTATTTTTTTAACTAAAAGATGTGGTGTAAACCTTTGTATTGACTGTTTGGCTTCTTATTCTAAAACATATTTAGTTCACAAAACATTACAAGGTGATTTGGAATTATTGAACCTCCAGTCCTTGTACAATTGTTTTGAATATGCTTCAGTCCTTTTCTACCTCTAAAAATTGGTGTACAAGTAACTAATACCATGCTTGATATGATGGTATTGAATTCAGACCTTGCGTAGTGCGAAGATTTGACACAATGTGACGTTGGAGAAGATAATGAATAGTTTTCTCCATTTCGAACACTATAATCTTTGAATTCAGACCTTGCATAGTGCGAAGATTTGACACAATGTGACGTTGGAGAAGATAATGAATAGTTTTCTCCATTTCGAACACTACAATCTTTCAATCCGTGCAGTCAATGTGCATGAAAACTTTTGAGTCTTAATTGAGTTTCTACAAATAGAAATACAAATAAGGAAGGTCCCTTTTCTTCCTTACTCATTGCACTAGAACGAGAAATTTTGAAGTGATTTTTGTGTAAAACGACCTTGGAAATTCAAGGGATAAACTAGGAGAGGGAGACTAGATTAGAGAGAGGGGGTGAGGGAAAATTTGAAGCAAAGTAGGGAGGGAGAGTAGGTGAGGGATAATTTGAATTTAAATAGATGGTTTGGGGGAGAGAGGGACAATCAAAAATACAATTTTTAATTATAATAGAAAGGGAAAGGAGGAAGGGAAGGGGGGAATGGAAGACGAAGAAGAAATCACTTGAAATCCAACTTGATGAAGAAGGATGGGGGGAAAGCCGAACAATTTTCCAAAAGAAAATCAAAATATTCAAGGGACAACAAGATAGAAAAGGAAATATAAACATAAAAAAATAATAAAAACACAATTATAATGGAGGAAGACAAATCACAAAGTAAACATGGAATCCTAGGTGGGATCTAACAAAAAATGATAAATACTACATTTGAATAGAAGAAATATTATTAAAATGAAACAACATCCAAAAATTAGGCCAAAACTATAAGAAATGATGGCGAAAGAGAATTATGGAAGAGTAGGACAATTTTCCGAAAAACATAGAATCAAAAAATCATTAAAAAAATCAAAGAAGAGAGAAAATAGAAAGGAAGAGGAAGAAAGACAAAGAAGGAAAGGCACAAGAAGAGGAAGCCTCAATGCGCAACTTGACGTGAAGACATGTAGGTAGGAGGAGGAAGTTCAAGGATTCATTGGACTCCAAAGATATTTTACATGGAATCAAATGCCACATACAAGGACAAATTGGATATCCATATAAACTTTTGTTGCCAAAAAGGGGTCTTACATAATTCATATGGATCAAAATCAAGCTTTATAATAACCAATGATTGCAAGATTCTCAGTAACTATCTTTGGAAGGTTCTACCAACCATAAAGTTGCTTCAAACTAATTGGTTGGTAGAACTAAATTTGAGTGCTATATGGATATCTTTAAGATACATTCTTTCTAGAAGAAACCTACTGTAAAACACAAGAGTCAATGATTGAGCATTTAAGTTTTAACCATTTTAAACCATTTATAACAAAAATTAATACACCAAAATATCAACAAGTATTTAAAACATGAAGATATTAACCAAAAATAAAAGCACATGAAAAGAATAAAGAGAGGAAGATTTCAATGAGGATGAAATTTAGAAAAGAGATATTTGTTTACTAAAAAAAATCCATGAAGTCTAAGTTAAAACTATTTTTATCCACAAAGAAATGACTTTTTAAAAACAAAAATAATGAGAAAAACTAAGAAAAACATATTCAGAAGAAAAGGATATCAAGAAAGAGATAGTGAGGGAGAGGGGTAGGATGATGGAGAGCAAAGGGGAAGGTGGAAAATGGAGTGGAAGGAAGGGAGAGGGAGAAGGAGAAGGAGGAAGGGAGAGGGCAAGAGAGGAAGTGGGAGTGAGAGGGATGGAGCATTGGATAGGGAGAAGGGGTAAGGGAGAGGGAGAGGGTCTCAAAGTTGGATAGATAGAGGAGGTGAGGTGGGAGCATTTGGCCACATTTACGAGGCTCTAGTAGCCTCACCATTGATACAAATGATATAAGAATAGAAATTTTCAACTCCCTTATAGAATGATGATGCCAAAAATGTCTTCACAAGAAACAACTAAGGAATAATTTTTTCCACAACCTCCCAAAGTAGAAGGGGTTGGACGGGATCACACATGATTGAGGACGACGGATTAGGTCCAAAAAGCCCTAAAATTATACCAAATTACACTTGCAAACAAAATTTTGACATCCTTGTAAGACGTATATGTCAAAAATGTCCTCACAAGTGACATTTGAGCAAGGACTCCATCCGCCATGTCCGCTCAAAGGTGAGGGGGTCGAATGCGCAGGTGAGAAGCGGATGGGGAGCGGACGGGGAGCGGATGGGCCACAAGAGGTTGAGTATCAACTCAAATGTCGCAATCAGGGACATTTTTGACATCATTGTAAGATGTAGATGACGAAAATGTCCTCACAAGTGACATTTGAGCAATGACTCTATCTGCCATGTCCGCTCAAAGGTGAAGGGGTGGGATGTGCAAGTAGGAAGCGGTTGGGGAGCGGATGGGCCATAAGAGGTTTAGTATTGACTCAAATGTTACATTGAAGGACATTTTTGAAATTTTTATCAGATGGAAATGTCAAAAATGTCCTCAAAAGTGACATTTAAGTGAGGACTCCGTCTGCCATGTCCGCTCAAAGGTGAGCGGGTCGAATGTGCGGATGGGCTGCGGATGGGCCTTAAGAGGTTGAGTATTGATTTAAGTGTCACAATCAAGGACATTTTTGACAATCTTGTAAGATGCAAATGTCAAAAATGTCCTTACAAGTGACATTTGAGGGAGGACTCCATCCGCCATGTCCGCTCAAAGGTGAGGGGGTCGGATGTGCGGATGGGCTTTGGATGAAGAGCGGTTGGGGAGAGGATGGGCCATAAGAAGTTGAATATTAACTTAAATTTCATAATCAAAGACATTTTTGACATCCTTGTAAGATGTAGATGTCGAAAATGTCCTCACAAGTGACGTTTGAGGGAGGAATCTATCCGTCATGTCCACTCAAAGGTGAGGGGGTCGGATGTGCGGATGGGGTTCGGATGGGCCATAAGAGGTTGAGTATTGACTCAAATGTCACAACTAGAGACATTTTTAACATCCTTGTAAGATGTAGATGTCGAAAATATCCTCAGAAGTGACATTTGAGCAAGAAATCTATCCGCCATGTCCGCTCAAAGGTGAGGGGGTTGGATGTGCTGATGGGGCGCGGATGGTGTGCGGTTGGGGCGTGGATGAGGCGCAAAAGGGGGGTGAATGGGGTGCGGTTGGGGGGTGGACATGGGACGGACAAGACGCGGATGCGGCGCGGATGGAGCCAAACAAGGCGCGGATAGGGCACGGGTGGGGCGTGGTGGAGACCGGATGAGAGTAGAGAGTTATCTCACCGAGGTAAAATGGTGGTATACACGTAGGATATCATTGCCACTTTGGATTGCCACATTGGATATCCTTGCCACCTAGGATGTCACGTCATCGTCGTGGTAACTTAGTTACCTTTTGTAGGGGTAAAGCCTGTATTTGATCCTACATTGACCCTATTGTGTCGTGGCGAGAGGGTTCGTTACGACACGACCCGTCATGACGACACGTCACTGTCACAATGTCACGATAGGAAACCCTGGATGGTACCCTTGGTGCCCCACCAAAAAGGCTGTGTAATTTGGTGCAAAGAAATCTTTCCACCTCAAGACTTCTACTGCAAGGTGAACCTCTTCGAATTCTCCAAAATCCGTGAATGGAGCTTCTTCCAGACATCCAAACAAAGCCTTTCAAACCATGTACGGGTTGAAGTTGGGGTTACAAGACTTCTAGAGTTCACACCACATGGTGAACTCCCTCTTGAAGTCATCGACCTCAATGGTGCCTGTGGCACCTGAGAACCTTCATACCCCATACTTTCCACCTCTATATGGTGCAGCCATGGTTTTCCAATCAAAATATGATTGATATGGCTTCTTGAGTAGATTTGATTCTACAACACTCACGTCAAGCCCTCCAAGATTCTATACTACCGATTTGACCATGTTCTCTTCCTCTTCCGGTTGAGTGACGACTTCTTTCACTTCTCTTTTACGAACGCCTACCGTGAAAGGGGTGTTTTTCCGAGTGAAATCGGTCCTCTTTAGGGTCTCCGGATTGAGAATCGGCTGGCTCAATAAAATATGCGCCATGCTTCATGCGTGCCCTTTATCTTTGAAGCGTAGATAGTAGATGGTACTTTTTAATTGTAGCTCCAAAGTTAGTGTGTCCTACACATTGCTCGCACGCTCTTGCCACATACCCACTTCCTACTGCCATGTGGTGTGAAAAAGAAAGCCTTCTCTCTCAAACTCTGTAAAGATGAGGAAGAACGTAGGCAAGTGGTTTCCTTGGCGGAAATCCTCCACCTCCACGGCGTACCTTGATCCAATGTTCTTTAAGACAACGACCTTCTCTCCAACCACAAGATCTATGGCTTCAACTTGGCCCTGTGCACAAAACACCATATTCATTATATTGGGAGATTGGGAGCCTCCCAAAATAATATGAAAAGCTTGAGCAAACCTAAATATGCAAATGTTAGTGATTTTCATAGTAACCTTTGAATACTATCTTTTGAGTTTGGTGTCCACTAAAATGGGAGGTGCGAAATTATTTTCAATGTAAAAACAGGCTAGAAAGAAATTGAAGTACATTTTTAGCTCCAGTCAAGCTGAAAGCAAGCAACACTTACATTTCCAAATATCATTCAAAAACAAAAGATCAAATGTCAAGGTACGAAAATGCATTTCTCAAATCGAAACACACTATCAGCTCGAGTCGAGCTGAATGTGCCCCAACAATTCCTATGCGATAAAACATTCAAAATAGCAAATATCAAAGGGCAAATCATCAAGCCCAGAATTCACTTCTCTCCAAAAAGAAAGCCATACACATTCAGCTCGAGTTGAGCTGAATGTGCCCAAGCAATTCCTATGCGATAAACCATTCAGCATAGCAAATAATAAAATATCAAAACTCTGAAATGTATTAAACTCCACAAGAAATGGGTGTACACTTTCAGCTCGATTCGAGCTAAAATCACGCCAACAAATTTTGATCTTATGCACACATTCTTAGATACTAGTATAAGAGTAACATCTTTGTACTAAAAATCATTGCAAAGAAGACGGCGCGGCATCCCTGATCAAACTATCTTGGATGATTTGAACTTGATTTCTAGGGATCTTCACAACAGGAAATTCACTCCTACTTCTAGACTTCCATGCAGTCAATAGAGATCCGGTGTCCTCCCATTGCGGATGTTGCTCGTCATCAATTGTCCATTGTAGACCGTTGGAAGAGGCCCATCCATCATAGCATCTTTGGACATTTGCATCGCGCGAAGTGGGGCGGAAGTACTGTATTTTGATAGAGTTAGGCCTTTCCAGATCCGAATTAGGGTCCGAGAGCGCTTGTGCAATCCAAACAGGACGTTCATCTCCATCACACGGTCTTAATGCAACAAAATAGCCTGAGTAAACGTCTCGATTAATCCGAAAAGAAGGGGCTGGCCTATCTCGACTCTGCCCAACAAAATGGTCATCGTCATCATGATCCTCACGAACAGCGCCCACACTAGTGAATTGGTCCTCGATTGTCTGACCAATACGACTAGAAGGCCAAAAACCATCCTGTAGAGAGGTGGGCAAGTCCATTGGTTGACTAAGTGACTCTCTAACTGCCCGCCAATAGTAGCTCAAAGGCTCATATCGCCTTCGATATTCACCTGTACGATCCTCACGTGCTTGATGCTCCCAATATGAAATGAATCCAGAAAGACCTTTAATCACTTCAGGAAGATTGCGCATTGCATGTGGCTGCAATGAAGGTGGTTCTCCACGTGGCCACAAAGACCTCCCATTTGAATCCTCCTTCCACAATTTGATCCCACCCCCTTCTCTTGGAAGCCAATCATCTTGATGACAAAGAATCTTGTATTTCATCATGGGACATCCGTTGGAGTCAACAAAGAATTTGAATTGGTGAGCCTTTGTGTGGCCCTGCAATGCTTCGTCTCCACCTGCAATACCTTCACTAATAAAGGACTTGAAGTCCGGGACTTCTTCAATCAAGTGGGGGATTGTTGGCACACTTTCGTTCTCCATAAATGATCTCATAAGCAAAGGGATCGTGGGGAAACTCTCCTTCTTCAAAGCCATACTCCATCGACCGAATAATGCATCAATGTCATCGTGTGTGTGGCCAACAAGCATGAAATTAACATAAACCTCTCGGAAGATTCCCTTTGCAACAAGAAGAGACCAAAAGCAAAACACATATCTATTTTTGTTGTCACTGACCGCATTGTCCATTTGCACATGCAAAATAGGCGGCAAAGGTTTTGCTGTAGCTAGAGACTCAGGTGCGGCACGGAGGAATGGGACACAAGTATCTGAAGCTCCTTGCAAAACAGCTCGAAACAATGCAGTTCTCCCCGAACCCAGAAATAATTGTCGGGACGATGTCTTCGAAGGTTGTTCTAAGTCTCGTAACAATCTAGCAAAAGATCCCACTGTATAGTTGACATCATGTGGGTAAATGTCCAAGCCATAATGAGCATAACGAACATCACCATGACCATGTGCAAGCATTCCAGTAACAGAGATGGGCAACTTCATCAGACCATCTAAATGTTTCGTCTTGTGAGAGAGGACAGGAGATGCAGTCTTTGAGTGATCCATCTTGTCGTGCATAATCGTAACACATTCATCCGGAAACTCTTGAGAGCGGTAACGGTTGGAATAATACAACTCTCGATGAGCCCATGCTGAATCCAAATGGAGATTCAACCTCTGCTGCCACATTAGCGCAGCTTCTGTTCCAGGTTGCTGCAACCTCCGATGGGAATGGTACTTATCACACGTTGAACAACGTGCAAAGTTATCCCCAGGTCGTTTTGCATTGTAATCGGAAAAATGGACCCGTCTAATCTTACTCAGCCCTGAAGTGGAAATTTGGGAAAGCCCGCAACCAACTAAATGGGCATCAATTGCAGGAATTTGATCTTTCCACTTGAAATTTGCGGGAAGAACTTTGGCGACGGATGTCTCACCCGAAGGCAAGATGCGGGACTTGTGGGGCATGTGGTCAGCATTTCTATTAAGAATGACACGTAATGCTGCGGTAGCGACTACTGTGTGATTTCTAGGTTTCCGTTTCCCAGAATTACCATGGGCTTGCGCGACTACACCAGCCGCTGCATCCTTGGCATATTCATAGAACGAGGTTTCACTGACGCCCATGATGTGCTGCCAAGCAGCTGCGCACACATCAACGCCCTCAATGGTCACCACATTTCTACCGTTATTGTCCACATGAAATTGTCCGTGAACATCTAGCTTCATATGCCTTCGAAATTGAACGGAGGTTCCAAAATACATCCTCATCCGCAATACCTTAATCTTCAATCGTGGGAAGCGTTGAACACAACTCCTCAAGCAACAGCGTTTTCCAGCAACAGAGTTGATAGATTCGTCAGAGAGGAGAATTGATGATTTTGTTGAAACCATGGTTGAAGGGATCCTAGATGAACTTTCGTAAGAGCGAGTCCTCTCTCCAAGAGACCGGCTTCTCATTGCCATTACAGAATTGTAAGTATCACGCTGCTGGTGATGCAAGAGACTGACACTATTATAGAAAACTTGACCAACAGGCCAAATCTTAACACAATAACGCCATTCGTCCGGTGCTTCATCTTCAACTAATGTCCTGGAGACCTGAATGGCAACGTGCGTATCACCTAATGGAGCATCAGACCCAGAAATAGCCGTGGTGTGAAGGTTGCGAAGTATTCCAGTGGCAATTGTAACTCCGGACAGGTTTTTCATTTCGACTATCTTACCAACCCAAGAATGCCTTGGGAGAACTTCGAATTCCATCAAATCAGCATCTACTGGATCGTGGAAAGACGAGTTGTCACTTGACAAATCAAAATCATCATCGATTGAGGCACCGGTTGAAGTGTCCATCTCGGCACTGCAAAATTAAGGCAAAAGTGTAAATAGTTGTCGTAGTATAATAGTACTTCAAGGTCCATCCCACATCAATCAAAGTAAACAAAATAATAGCACAATTGTTCATCTCCACGATTAGGTGAAAACAAAGCACATTCAGCTCGGGTCGAGCTGAATGTGCACTGCATATTCAGCTCGGGTCGAGCTGAATGTGCACTGCATATTCAGCTCGGGTCGAGCTAAATGTGCACTGCATATTCAGCTCGACCCGAGCTAAATGTGCACTGCATATTCAGCTCGGGTCGAGCTGAATGTGCACTGCTTCAAGCTAGAGTACTGAATCAAAACCCGAAGCATTCATACCAAGAAAAACTACGCATTTTGACAATTGCAAGAACATATATGTCATACTGACGTACAAATAATAATATGAATTCCTAAACCAGTACTAAGGAGGCGATTATGTTGATGCCGAAGTATCACCTCCTTCCTACAACTTTTTCTTTACATTGAAAATGATAGTATGAAATGTGCAAACCAAATGCCAAGTAAATCACCATAAAGTTTAGACAAAAGTCACTTACAAATGGTCCAATTGCGTGCACCAAAACGTCTTGAATGAAGGAAGAGAAAACCCTACTCTTTGTCACGGCCGCAGCAACCATTCACGACCACACATTCCGCATCTCTAGAAATTCCAAACACAACTAAGTTGACCTAGAATAATGTATCCACTTCTTGCTAGAGAACTGAATCAAAACCTGAAGCACTCATATCAACATAAACTACGCATTTTGACAGTTGCAAGAACATATATGTCATACTAACGTACAAATAATAAAATGAATCCCTAAACCAGTACTAAGGAGGCGATTGTGTTGACGCCAAAGTATCACCTCCTTCCTACAATTTTTTCATTATATTGAAAATGATAGTATCAAATGTGCAAACCAAAATAAAACGTATCAAATGTACAAATAAAAAAACGAATTCCTAAACCTGTACTCAGGAGGCGATTGTGTCGACGCCAAAGTATCACCTCCTTCATACAACTTTTTCATTACATTAAAAATGATAGTATCAAATGTGCGAACCAAATGCCAAGTAAATCACCATAAAGTTTAGACAAAAGTCACTTACAAATGGTCCGATTGCGTGCACCAAAACGTCTTGAATGAAGAAGGAAGAGAAAACCCTACTCTTTGTCACGGCCGCAGCAACCATTCACGACCACACACCTCCGCATCTCTAGAAATTCCAAACGCAACTAAGTTGACCTAGAATAATGTATCCACTTCTTGCACAGAAATTTGACTTTGAATGCAATAGGTCTTTCAAATGTCGAGGCATACTTCGAGACAGTATAGATTCACGAAGGCTTGCCGAGTATTGAAAAGGTGCAAAAAGAGAGAGAGAGAGAGAGAGAGAGAGAGAGAGAGAGAGAGAGAGAGAGAGAGAGAGAGAAGAGGTTGGGGTGTATTGACCACGTCGAACAAGTTGCCGTTAAGAAAAGAGCGGGAATGACATCACGTTTGGTGGGGAGGAGCTATTCTAAATAAAGCATCTTTCAAACTTGACCAAAAAATTAACAAGCACATAAGTTTCTCCTCATATCTCGATGTAATGGAAGTTTCTATTTACATGATCAATTTCAGGTTATCAATTGGGGTTATGGGTATCAATTTAAATATGCAAGAATCAATTTAAATTTAAGGTATAGAATTATGTATCAATTTAAGGTTATCAATTGGGGTTATGGATATTTGAATACGGTCATTTATTTCCATATTAAAGATATTGATTATGACTAGATTATAAAAGTAAAGATTTAGGTTTAGGGTTCAAATTACATTTTGACATTTAGGGTTTAGGGTTTAAGGTTTAGGATTGCAAGTCCATGATATGAAGTGTAAATTATAGGGTTTAGGGTTTCGGACTAGACAATTCTAGAATTAGATTTATGGATTTGGGTTTAGGGTTTAGGTTCAAGGGTTTAGTTTTTAGGGTTTAAGGTCTTATAGTTTATTGTTTAGGTTTAATGATTTAAATATTAGGGTTCAGGGTTTTAGAGTTTAGTGTTTGGGGTTTAGGATTAGGGTTTAGATTAGCATCGAGATTACCACTGAATCAAAATGTCCTTTCTATAAGATTGTTTATCGTATCAAAATTGAATTGTGCCTTGGTATTGATTTAAGAAAATTCATTACATATCACCTAAAGATAAGATTTAAGAAGTCACTACACAAAAAGTTTCATTTACTGTAATTGCACGAATAGTGTACTTACTGTAGTACACTAATTGCAAACAAGTTGACAAATAGTGTACTAATTGCAAACAAGTGTACTTTCTCAAAAAGATTATTTGATCAATATTTACTTTATCAAAGATTACTTTATCGGAGTACACTTTATGGAAATATAATTTGTTTAAAACTTACTTTTTCAAGAGATTATTTTTTCAAGTTTTACTTCTTAAAAAGTTTACTTTTTTAGAATTGACTTTTTCAAACATTTACTTTTTCAAAAGTATACTTTTTCAAAATCTTAGTTTTTCAAAACCTTATTTTTTCAAAACCTCACTTTTTCAAAACTTTACTTTTTTCCAAGATTTCTTTTCAAAAGTTCACTTTTTCAAAAGTGAATTTTTTCAAATCTTTACTTTTTCAAATGTTTACATTTGGAAAAGCTTATTTTTACAAAAGTTTACCTTTGCAAAAGGTAAGTTGTCTTTTTTCCCCGAATTGATGTTTTTTCCTAGTTCTTGTTTTTTTCAAAAATGTTGTTTTTTCCTAATTGTTTTTTCCTAATTGTTGTTTTCGCAAAAATGTTGTTTTTTCCTATATGTTGTTTACCCAAATTGTTGTTTTTTCCTAATTGCTCTTTTTTCCCAATTGTTGTTTTTTCCAATTTTTTCTTTGGGAGTTTTAGTTTTTCTCTTTTTCACCTTTTCGTACACATAATTCTCTTCTACTTTCAATACACTAAACGTGCACGAGTAAAAAAGTAAATATTCCAATCTTTACAAAAGTTCACAAATAGTGTAGTAGTTCACATTTAGTGTATTATTTTGTCACTACGCTAATTGCGTAGTTGACAATTAGTGTATGGGTTCGTATTTAGTGTCCACTACACTAAATGAAACTTTTAGTGTACTTCATCTCATTTGTTATGAATCAATATTTACTCCTTTGAGTTGACTTTGCAAGATGATCTTGTCTCATGCGATATTGATTCACTTGCTATTATTAATTTATGTGTTTTATAATTCAAATCATCTTTGACCCTAAAGGCCCAAGAGTTCCCTTGAAGGATTCTAAGAATTTAAGGAAGTTCCTATAGAGTCAATTTATAAGTTTTTTGGTGTCGGCTCTAATAGCACATCCGTATCCTTTGATCGCAACATTATGCAATTGTCGCCATTATGGACATAAGTTTGAGTGCCTTCAAAAATTTATGATCGCAATGTTTTTTAACGTCATTCAAACATATTGCAAGTTGATGTGTAACTTTGCGCACTTGCAAAAGTTTGGTTCCATCACTCTTCCCTTTATTGCAAACGGTACTACCTTATATATGCATTCTTTCACACAAAATTCATGCGTTACATATTATACATAAGTATTTTCTACTATCCTTTCTCCCACATGAATAAGGGTCAAAGATCACATGCAAATGTAAAAACATTTGTTTAAAAAACTAAAGTTCATTATCTTGTACAACTATACTCGTATCAATATTTTCCATTGAAAACCACTAGTACTTTGGTTGAAAAACAATGGTAGTCTAGTATCCTCTAAGGCCTCCCCTGTTTCAACCGTAGAGTGTTACACATGTTTACAAAATTAATTTGAGTATTAGATTTGAGTATTGAATTTTCCTTGAATTTTATGGTATGATTTTTGGACTCCAGGGTCTGGTTTTGGGTGATTCCACCGAATGTGAGCAAGCTCCAAGGTTTGTTTTTTGTTCTGGACTCCAGTGCCTCATTTTCGTTTCTGACTCCAAGGAGGAAGCCCTCATCCTAGCACAATTTGAAGCAGTCGGGAGGACGGATATGGGATCACCCTGGGCGGGATCGGGTGTGCGCCGAGTATACGGGTGTGTGCCTTGGCGGGTATATTGCCGAAGAGGAAGGCGCAACACACATTTGGCACGGTCGATGCCTTCGATGGCGGTTTCAACAGCAGGGACCTGTAGCAGTAGTCGGGTTGGCCAAGTCAGCCTTTCAAGGGATAAAGGTTGTCATGCCATCATCTTTGCAAATGATGAGTTGTAAACTTGGAGTAAAAAAGTTGTGAAGATGGAGTTGTGATCTTGGAGGTTGGCATACAAAGTTGGAGTTGCAAAATTGCATATTCGAGTTGTGGAGATTGAAATTACAAGTTTTGAGATTGTAATTGCAAATTGAGTTTGTGGATGTGTGAAATTGAGATTGTAATTAAAAGTTGAGTTTGTGGGTGTGTGAAATTTGCATTTGTGTGTTGCAATTTGTGCTTATCCAAAATAAATTTGAAACTCTTGATTACAAATTTGATGTTCATAACATTTTTGAAATTCCATGTTAAAATGCAAAAAATCTAAAACCTAATTAATTTTTTTCTATTCTATTCTATTACATTATTAAAACTCGTGCATAGGTTTCAAAGATATATTTATATTTTATGTAGATTGTTGTTACTTTTTTTTTTAATATATTTTGTGATATAAAAACTACATTAAAATGGTTGAACTAATGCGTTGCAAAGCAAGCGCCAACTGCTAGTATGTATTTGAAAATACAATCTCATTATTGAAGTTTTGTTTCACAACAGATTAGGATTCTCAATCCATGAAAGATATTTGATAGTTTTCAAAATCAGATTTTTAATTTGAAGCCCCCTCATCCAATCACTAGATTCCAATCTACTTAGATATTTATTTAAACTCACTATTTTATCCATGATATTGCCATTAGGCCAAAATCTATGCATGTCTTTTAAATAGAATTAATTGTTTTGAACATATAAAAACTTTGGAATTGTATTTTTGGTTTTTATATATGTGCTATCACAAAAAGAAGAAGATTAAATATTGCAACTCAATTGTTTAATCATAAATCATCCAAAAACAAGAAATAAAAAAATATATATTGTATAATCCCAGTGTCTTTGATTTGCGTTCACTACAGGAAGTTTTTGAGTATGATATATACAAGCCTATAGAGTAGGTGCAAAATGTATATAACACTAAAGGACCAGAGTCTCCTTCAGGGGGATTTATGATTTTGGGCAGGTTCCTAAAACTCGAAAAAAAATCTTTTTTCTCTAAATTTTTTATTCCGGATTGCCTCTGATAGGAGCTTCGTAGGCATATTTTTATTTTATTTTTTGGATTTGTGTTTTGAAAGTTGGTACCACTTAAAGCCAAAAGTGGGAACACCGGGCACCTCCAATTTTTTTGACAAAAGTTTCTATTGACATTGAGATTTTTCACACACATAAAGAATATTTCCTTTTCTGGAAATTTTCAATAAAAAATCTTGTCTTTAGTGTAAAAAGGCATTTTATTCCAAGTCAAACATTTTCACACATTGTCGGGCAACGGGGGAAAAAAACTTCATCTTTTCTACATAAGACCTAGAGATCTTCAAATTTTTCACTTTTTATTTTTTCAACAACAATATGTGGTGAAAACCTTCTTATTGACCGTTTTGATTATCATTTGAATACATACGTAGTACACAAAATAAAACGTGAAATGGCAATCATTGAACCTCCACTCCTTGCACACTTCTTTTGAATATGCTACACCCCTTTTCTACCTCTAAAAATTGGTGTGTTGGGAAATAACATCATGCTTAAGACAATGGTAAAAGATTTAGACCTTGTACAATGCAAAAATTTGATAAAAAGTGAAGTCAAAGTCTGTTGATCTACTCAACGCAGGGAAGAAAATCAACCATTGTTTTGACTTTAAACACTAAAATCTATCAATCTGTACGGTGGATTGCAACCAAAAGTTTAAGGCATGTTTATATGGAAGTTTTTTTAAGATCTTACGGTTGAAAATCCAAAATTCACTTTAAAATGTGATTTTCATGTCTCTTTTTGGCAGTGGCAGTTTTGGACTGGTTTTAGAGCGAAAGTGGTCGTGGTCCTTTAGGGGTTAATACATATATTCATTTAAAACGTAGAGGTTGGAGACCCTCTCTATTGATACAGTTGAAAATCAATTAACTGATTGTTGTTTAGCTTTTCATGAGGTTCTACAAAGACTTGACTTGTAGTGGAAATGGGCATGAAAGAAAATTCTAAATGAATGAAATAAGTGGGCCCCACTTTTTCATTTGTAGACTATCCAGACTTGAAAAGCTATGGTTTTGGGTGCATGACGGGTTTAGGTGTCGACCACAGAAAGTCTACCAACTGGCTCATCTCCACAACATGGATGAAAATCATCCAGAACCCATGCAACGATCAAACAGGAACCCGCGGATTAAATAAATAAAGCATCTTATACCTAAAACCGTTACTGGACTCGATGCCGTCACTAACCCCTATCTTGTAGATTTGATTCCACCCGTTTCTACATTTTTACGGTTTTAGACGCTGAGGTGTTTGGTGTATAAGCTCCCCCAAACTCTCCCTTCTCCGTGTGAGCGCCCGCATCTCGCGGAATGAAGCAATAGCAAGATAATTTCATTCATCCAAGTAACGAGAACCTGTCGATGAATTAAAAAATGAACTAACACCCAAAACCCAAAACCATTTTTCGTAGACTCCCGGCCTCTCGATCTCTGTTCTAGGTACATGAAACATCCGTTTTTGAGGTCCCTGATGGGTTTGAGGCTTCGTCTTCACCGTGTAAGAGCAGACTTTTGGCTCGGAGTTTCCCAGCCTTCGCTCTGTTTTCGTGTCCCACACCGTTGCACTTGCTTATCATCGCACCGATCCTTCTTGTCTTCATCTTTTATCTAAAAAAGACATGTTACACTAGAAATTGAATTTAGATAAGTATGCCCCATATTTGCCACCATCACAAAAAGAAGGATCATCCAACTAATCATATGGTATGAAATGCCATGGACGCACTTGCAAGGAGTGTAAATTTTCTACTCTTGAACAAGATACATTTGGTAGATTGAGGTGGATTTGTTGCAGTTCACGGGAAGATCAAAGAACCAAATCAAATGGACAAATTATGAATTGAAATGAGAAATTTTAGGCTAAAATCCAAATTTTAGCTGCTTTGGTCTTCCCAAGATGAGATTTGTGTAAAACCCATATATTACAGTTTTAACTTAGTTGCATTTTGGAAGATAATGGATAAGGTAACCCCTTGTATCCAATGAGAACTCATAATCAACACCAATAAAATTAGGGTATATCCAACTGACTTCCATCCCATTACCACCTATTTAGCTCCAAGTGAAGGTTAGGGACTCAAAAGAATCCCGTACTTTTTGCCGGCACTATTGGGGGTACCTATTAGCGGTCACCGGCTAAAAAAGGCAACACACTTTGAAAATTCACAAAGAATTTACATTTCATCGAAAAAGTATGAAATCACTTGGATTCAAATTGTAATTATATTGGCTATCACCGAAAATTAAATTAGGTAGAATTATTTCCTCCCTCCATATATGCACATTGCTTAACCCTATAAGACCGATGAGCTTTTTTAGCCTCCAAGAATCTAGGAGTGTTCTAAATCATGCAGAATAACATCAATACCACAAGGTACATAACATCAGAACCCCCACTTATGGAAATCATTGTCGCTGGTCTACGCTTGCACCGATATTTGCGGAGATTGTCTCAATAGAGCCCATCGTCCTCCACCTCTTTTTCATAGTTCAAGTCTTTAGCAGTTGCTATTGAGATTATGGAAAGAGGACCCGAAATGGGCCATAACTTGTTGGTTATGAACGGGTGAGGGAACGATGGGAATCATTAGAACAGAGAAGGGAGCGATGCGAACAGCGAAGCAGGAAAAGTCGGCTATGAACAGGTGAGGGAACGGTGGGAATCATGAGAACAAAGAAGGGAGCGATGCGAACAAAGAAGGGAGCGATGCGAACAAAGAAGGGAGCGATGCGATCAGCGAAGCAGGAAAAGGAAAGGAACAAATTTGGGAACAGGCGAGGGAACAGTGCGAACGGCGGAGGGCAAGAGGCCGGAGGGAGACGAAGGGCGTCTCTTTTCATCTTCTTGCGTGCCCCGAATCAGGCCCGGACCTGGACGCCGAGCTTGAAGGAGCGTGGCGCGCAGTGCGGTGCTCAGGCGGTAGCGCTGCGGAGATCAGGCAGTGAAAGTGGGTTCTGAGGGCGACGACTTCTTTCGAGAGCGCGGTCGTCGTCTGTGCGGTGAGTGAGGGAGCTGGGCCGCGAGTGTTTCCAGGAGAGAGGGCAGTGCGGGGCGAGAGACGGAAGAGCGTCTTGTGTTGTGTTGTTGCTGTGGGTGACGCCGAAGCGCAGGCGCACCACCGCGTAGCCTCAGATCCAACGCCGAAGCGCAGGCGCACCACCGCATAGCCACAGATCCATCGCCGCACGCCATCATGAGGTAAGCCTACGCCGACAGGCCTGTGAGTTTGAAGTTTGAGGTATCGTGGGATCGCTGGTTTCGTGGTTTTGGTTGATCGCTGGCTTAGGGTTGATCGCTGGTTTAGGTTGATCGCTGGTTTAGGTTGATTGCGTTGTGGAGGTTGAGGTTTAGGGTTTCGGCTTCAGAGAAGTTTTTAGGGTTTGGATGTCGTTGGTTGCAATTGGTGATGTTGGATTTGCCTGTAAGTTTTGAGAGTGTAGGTCATGAGCAATTCTGTGTTGAAGCCTTGGAACTTGTGGCGTTTTAAGCGTCGTTAATCAGTGTTGACGTGAATCAGTACACTGGAGTGGAGATAGGTTTTCTTCGGAGTGGTGATGGAGTGGAGGTTTTGTTGAAGTGAGCCGGTGCAGGATGTTTGTGAAGTGGTCGGGTTGGAGAGGTTGTTAAAGTTATTTGCGGCAGTGTTCGTTTCTGTATGGTTCCGCTGTGGGCATGGGCACGAGTTAAAAGCTGCTGAATTGGTTCCGTGTGGGATGAGCTGGGGTTGGTATGTGGTCTGAGGGTTCTGCAGAGGATATCTCTGTGGTGTGGTGAGGTGAGTGTGAAATTCGAGAGGTGAGGTTTGGAGGATGATCGGAATGCTTGGGTGCATGGCGCCGCAAGTCCCAGAATTGGAAGAGTAGACTCCGGACCCCGCCATCGCCAAGACTAATTTTTGTCGGATTGTGCTACAGTTCATCGTCTGGTGCTAATCGGAGAAGTGATCAGATCTCGGAATCCTAGTCCGATAAGCCCACAAGCAACAGCAATTGGGAGGTTACTTACCTCTTACCTGAGTTGCTACAGTGCCGGAGAAGGACCGGACGTTAGTTCAGTCCTGCAGCGAGGTTGTTTTGTTTTGGTGTGGCCTGGGAGGGTGGGTGAGTGTGAATTTCGAGGAGGTCTAGATGGGTGGTTAGGCCGATCGAGTGTTGTATGTGTACTGAGTGTTGGGCGGTTGGATTTTGTTGCAGGAGCTCGAGTGTGGGAGGATATGATGAGATGTTTGGTGGGAGCGTTGTCGGGAATCAGTGGAAGCGACGTGAATTATTTTGATTCTTTTGGAGGACTTCAAGCCCACCGAAATTGAGGTGTCCAGACTTCAAACCCGGCTGGACATTATTTTGGCTACAAGGTACGTGGACATTAGTTGCATGCCATGTCCAGATCCTCAGCTCTTAGAGTAGCCAATTGGAGGTCAACTGTACATTGCGATCAGGTGGTCGATGTTAGTTCCGGACTCGTATGAAACATTACAGCACTATTTAATGAAGATAGATTGTAAATCTTGAGAGAGCTGGCTAGTCATGGTTGTAGTTACTTGTTTGCATGACTCGAATGCTCTTAATGCAGGCAACCAGCTCTAGTTCCAAGGACCAAGAGGCAGTGAATTTCGTCGAAAAGAAGATCAAGAATAATCTGCAACTCTCATACGAGCAAACCGTTCAAGTGAGTCTCCGTGCTAGCTGCTTTGAATGTTCGAAATTGTTAATTTGCTGAGAACTTACTCGTGCTAGCTGCTTTGAATGTTCGAAATTGTTAATTTGCTGAGAACTTACTCGTGCTAGCTGCTTTGAATGTTCGAAATTGTTTGAAGGTTCAAAATTGTTTGGCCTCAATTTCAAAATTGTTTGAAATTGTTTGAAGGAGTCATCAGATAACCTGGATATGAACTGTTTGACCTCAATTTCGGTGGGCTTGAAGTCTGGACTCGTGCTAGCTGCTTTGAATGTTCGAAATTGTTTGAATGTTCGTAATTGTTTGAAGGTTCGAAATTGTTTGAAGGTTCGAAATTGTTTGACCTCAATTTCAAAATTGTTTGAAATTGTTTGAAGGAGTCATCAGATAACCTGGATATGAACTGTTTGACCTCAATTTCGGTGGACTTGAAGTCTGGACTCGTGCTAGCTGCTTTGAATGTTCGAAATTGTTTGAATGTTCGTAATTGTTTGAAGGTTCGAAATTGTTTGACCTCAATTTCAAAATTGTTTGAAATTGTTTGAAGGAGTCATCAGATAACCTGGATATGAACTGTTTGACCTCAATTTCGGTGGACTTGAAGTCTGGACAGGTGCAATAGTGGTGATTACGAGTAGCAGCCACCTGTTGGACGATTGTGTGTTGAAGGAGGCGCTCATCAGTGGCACTGTCGTTGGCGTTGCCTTGGATGGCATTGAAGGGCCCCAGTGGCTCGAAGCTTGGGTACATGATCTTGTGCATGACTTCTCTCGTCTTTCTGTACTCAACTTGATTTTATGTTGCCGTTCTCCTTCCACGGGTGAGAGAGATGCCGAACGTGCTGATCCTTCTGTGCAGTGCAGACTACAGTGAAGAGGTCTCAGCCGAGATACGGTCAAATGCTTGACTCCAGGAAGAAGTTGCATTCAGAGTTATACGGGTTCACCTTGGGATGAAATCCTTGTGATGTTGTAATTTTTTGTAAGTTGGGAGTTGGTAGGTTTTTAAGTTGAAGAATTTCGGCCACTTATCTTAGTTTTGAGTTTCTAATAGTGATTGGATTACGATTCAAAGAGGGGACATTTTGTCACTGAAGCAGCTCCTTTGTGTGACATACCTCAAGCCATTTGTTTGAAGATTCAAGAGGTTGCAAAAAAAATGGAAATGAGGTAGGTAGACTCCTATGGAACTTGCAATTTGAATGAATTTTGTAATTTTTCATTCATATAATTAGTGCATATTCAGCTCAAGTCGAGCTGAATATGCACAATTGGTTGATCACGAGGTGCATATTTAGCTTGGGTAGAGCTGAATGTGCACGTGCAATTTTGAATGATGTGCATATTCAGCTCGACTCGAGCTGAATATGCACAATTGGTTGATCACGAGGTGCATATTTAGCTTGGGTAGAGCTGAATGTGCACGTGCAATTTTGAATGATGTGCATATTCAGCTCGACTCGAGCTGAATGTGCAGAGTATGATGAGCTTTGTGTGCACATTCAGCTCGACTCGAGCTGAATATGCACTTCCGGCTCATTAGTATGAGCACAAATGATTGATCGTAATGCGTACATTCAGCTAGAGAGAAGCTGAATGTGCATCTTGATTTCAGCTATGAATGCATATTCAGCTCGACTCGAGCTGAATATGCACAGTCTAATGAGCTTTCTGTGTACATTCAACTTGACTCATAATGAATATACACGTTCAGTTCACTAGTTCATGGGCGTTACATTAATATTTATCAGCACATTCAGCTTGACAAGAGCTTAATGTGCACGGTAAAACATTTGTGTGCACATTTAGCTCAAGTAAAGCTAAATGTGCAATAGAAATGATAAAAAACTTCAAACAATTGCAAGTGGTAATACAAGATTTGAAACTTCTTGATGGAACTACACCTGTGCAATTAAGTGTCGTATTGCATATTCAGCTCGACTCGAGCTAAATATGCAAAGTTAAGAAAAAATTGTAATACATTCAGTACGTATAATAAAATCTGAATTCACTTACGGACTCCATTGCAGAAATCCAATGAACGACCAAGAAGTCCTGGATCAATACTATAAACCAATAAGTATTGCGATCGAGTCCGACGACGGAGAGGAGCACGAGTTACTCAACTGCTACGAGCTTCGAGATCCAGAGAGGCATGAGGCGTGGGGGTTCGAACATATCGGTCACTCTAACAGCTTGGTGTTGACTCACAAATTTCGAGGCATGGATATGTTCTTGCACGTTTCACCGAATGAGAAGATAATCGAGTTTGACCACCACAAGAAGTTCCTCGTGGTTAAAAGTGAGACGACAACTGAAAGTAGTCTTCAGTACACGGTTCTCATCGACTGCATGACTCAAGTCTTCAGCCTTGATCCCTTTCTCGACAGTATTGAGAACTCATTATTTGAGTCAATAAAGAAGGACATCCTCAAACAGCAGGACGAAGATTACTGGAAGAGCAGCATTGGCGGGCCTCTTCGCGCTAAAGCTTTGTCGTCAAAGTTGACAAGTCTCCTTCATGCAATGGCAATGAAGGTTCTTCAAAACTCGCAGACCTCATCCGAGATGACTCCGGTGAAGGTCTCTCGTAGGACCGAGAGTGGCAATGTCAGCCAAGGCGATAACACTGGACAAAAAACTGCAGCGGCTCGAACTGGCAAGGTTAATCCGAGGAAGTCGTTGTCTACAAATCCAACGCCACCAAAGAGGCAGCGTCGATCACTTGCTCCGGAGGCTTCAACTCGAAGAGCACTAAAATCTAGTGCAAAAAACCAAGAAGTTGGTAAGCCAGACGTTGAGGCCAGCATCGTCTCTGCGATCACCGATTTGCCCCACGAGTTGCGTCCTGGAGAAGCCATTGACTACGGAAATGCATCCGAAGTGTACGAAAAGTTCTGGACAGATTGCCAGGACTGCTTCCTCTACGACCCTGACATGAAGAAGGAGTTGGATGTGCGGCAGTT
This sequence comes from Bryoerythrophyllum caledonicum, assembly GCA_963971425.1. NCBI lineage: Eukaryota > Viridiplantae > Streptophyta > Bryopsida > Pottiales > Pottiaceae > Bryoerythrophyllum > Bryoerythrophyllum caledonicum. Next base: position 19,996,806 of record OZ020524.1, on the reverse strand, counting down.
ATCACCAGCACCAGAGGACTGGACAATTCGGGCCTTTGAGAAGAAGGGCATGGACGTGGTAATGAATTACCTCATAAACATGCCCGATAAATCCATCAAGCAGACTCTTTGCGTGATGCCGATAACAAACGAGAAGCCTGATGGAAACTGAGAAGACATTCGAAAGGGGAAGTTCTACATCATAAATGGCCAACATAGCGTGGCGGCAAGCTTAGCGATGATGGCGGATGAATCTATTGACGAGACCACAGTGAGACACTTTCGCGTATGGAAGTGCTTTGTCGTATGGTCCGATGACAAAGAGAAGCTGCGTAAGATCTCGGCATTCTACAACCGAGTCAATCACTTGTCCGTCTTCAAGCCAACGTGGTCGACCAACATCCTATCTGCACGGTCGACATGGACTAATCTAGATCGCCCAACACCACCACAGAAGAAGAATACCCCGGGTGGCCGTGGAGCTCCAAGAGTCAACGACAAGGCGTATAAGGTTAGCAATCCTGATTACGATTGCATATTCAGCTCGACTCGAGCTGAATATGCACACCCATGTCAACAATTGTTCTGTATTACTAAGATTATTGTTATGCCTCCTGCAGGAGTTCATTGAGGCCATTCAACGTCGGTTTGCCTGCATTGACGTTGCAAAGAACCAGCAGTATGCTAGTAAATCTAGTCAGGTTCCTCAGCTGACTCTCTCAAATGAGGTCAAGATTATCACGTCGCCTGATTCTACTTTCAATCTCTGGCAAGATGTGATGGCCGCAAGTGCTCAAGGCGACTTGATTGACGTTGACACCAACCCCTTGCGCAAATTCAAAGACAACCTGAAGTCGACGCCAGCGAAGGATGGTGGTCTGAATCGAGAGTTCTTCAAGTGGCTCAATGGCCTCACTGATGCAGATCATGTGAAGTTGTTGAACCACATTTTGAACCGCAGCGGACCAAAACGGCGACTGCAGTATCCGAAGGTGGTCATCAAGACACCAACCAGTGTATTGGATAGTAATTACACGGCTTTGGAATGGATCGAGCGGCGCAAGAGGAAGAACGTCGTCCGTAGGGAGTTGCAGAAACTAAAGCCTAGTCTTGCATTTTTTGATGCAAACAAGAATTTTGTTCCTGGAAACTGGAAGCGTTTTAAGCGTGAATATCACGTCTCATCCGCAACCATGAGGGTGCTTGTCGATCAACCCGGTGAGGCATTTTTCACTGAGGCGCGACAGCTTCGGAGCAAGAACAAGTCTGCGGAGGAGCTTTCGCCGTACGCAAAAGCTTGGTTTAAGTTGTTCTTAGACAAGCGCCAACATTTTGAAGAAGCGTCCGGGTCTGCATACATCCGAAAGTACAACATCATCAATGATACGTTGGGTGTGTGGCCCGAAAACACATGGGATCCCCGCGGCGAAAAGCCTCGGCTTGGATTGATCGATTTCAGATCAGCTCCCGGGCAAGATTTAAAGCCAACATCAACGGTGGCTAACCCATTCTTCAAGGACTTCATGGAGGCATTGCGGACTGGAGGCAGCCCTGGACTGACAGACCCAGATGTCTGGCTATGGATTTGTGGGACCAAGACAGAGGAGAGGCAAATCTTCTCCATAACCGAGAAATCCCCATTTGTGGACGAATACGTGACATATAGTTCCGCATACATTCCTGGTAAGTATGAGCGGCTCGATGATCTCTCGAAAGGCAACAAGTTGTCAAAAGATTCTGTGGAACTTCTTTGGCTAGTCCGTAAGCAGTTAGCTCGCTCTAACTTAGTTACAAAGGAGTATGTCTATCCGCTTCATGTTGCAAACACCAAGGTCCGCAAGTACAACGAGTTGGAGTATCGTGTAAACACTACTGAGTTCACGATGGAGTTCTACTTTCAAGTACTCAAAGAATGGTGCAAACCCGGGGACTTAGTCTTCTCTGCCTTTGGAGGCTCAAAGTTTCTTATTGCATCTATGGTAAGAATTTCTGCCGAGCTCTCCTGTTTGCATATTCAGCTTGACTCGAGCTGAATATGCAAGTGCTTCTCGATCATTAGTTCTGAGTTGCATATTCAGCTCGAGTCGAGCTGAATATGCAAGTAGTGTAGTTTCATAGAATGCAATTATATGTCGCTTGAGTTAGTTTGATTGATTGCTAGTGTCTCTGGTGTGCCTTGCAGATCGAATCTCTAGAGTGTGCCTGCATCTGCGAGACTTCTGAGAGTGATCGGTACGAAAGCAAGGCCAAGTTGGCTTTGTCTCTATGCAAAGCGGATTTCGTTGCCGACGGTTATCCAGTTGACGAGACAAAGTACCCTATTAAGCCCCCTCGTGGTAAGGGTAAGGGAAAGAGACGAGTTGATGACGACGATGATAATGAGGAAGATGATGATGAGCAACCTACTGTGGATGTTACGAGCTCAGATGTTGCGGTAGCTGAACCATCAGACCCCGCTTCTGCTCGCGTTAATGAAGGCGCAGATATTGAAGCATATTGTGCGAATGATTATGAGGATCTTGCTCTTCGTCGGTCCAGTGTAATTGCAGGTGGTGCTGGTCCATCCAACAATCGGTCGCAGAGTAAGGCTGATTCCTCAGATGGAAATACTGACGATGACATTGAAGTGATGGCTTCTGCGCCAACGCCCCCCCACAAGCGCCAACGAACTCCTGTGACGGTTAACTCGCCCGCGCTATCGACGTCCCCTCCCACTGCACAAGCTGATATGTCATTGAAGGTCGAGATGCTCTTAAAGAAGGTCGAGGAGCAAGAGAGGCTCAACCAAGAGTTGTCAAGACGGCAGGAAGAGCGCCAAGATGAGCTCCTTGCAGCGCAGAGAGCCGAGATGGAGCGGAACACGCAAACGATGATCGCTTCTATGTTTGCAAGGTTCGAACAGATGTTGCCACCGCAGTCCAAGCCGATAGAGCATATTTTAGGTGCAACTCCTGAGGCGGCTGCAAGACCATCGTCTCAAGGCCCTATTGTTATAGAGACGGTCTCCTCGTTTAAAGAGGCGTATGTCCAACAGTCTTTGTTGACATCGGATCCGAAGACGTCTTCTCCTCTTTCACCGCCACAAGCAATAGCCTATGTTGGAGCCGAGCGCATGGTTTCCGCCGATCCCAGTGTTCAGCCAATCAATGTGATCCCGGTGAAAGAGACTGAAGTTGCTAATGAAGTCAACACACCGAGCAACACTCAAGCATCTCCAGGACACTCTTCAGGTGGAATTCTCGATGAGAACTAGTATATCGAGTATTCTTGTTGTTGTTAATCATGTTTTCCTAATTATTTTCGTACATTAAGTTATGTTTGTAAATAATCTTGGATGTTTATTGTCCTTTTAAACCTTGGTTGAGTAAATTCGATGTTGTTTCCATTTCGAATCTCCTTAATCACTTCTCTTCGTTGTATGATGTTTTCGTCTTGATCCATTTATTTTTTCTTTATAGACTACACTTAAGTTGAATTAAATGTACTGCAGATAAATAGTAGTATATCTCTCTCTGTTTTTTTCCGTTCAGTCCTTCTCCTTAAGTCATTGTTACTTCTATTGCATATTCAGCTCGACTCGAGCTGAATATGCATTACTTTCTGTATATCATGTTGTTCTCCCTCTGTGTACATCATATTGAAATTCAAGTTGTCCTCTCCCTTGTGCATCCAATTGTTGAGTACTCATACACTGGCACAATCAGTTAGAGTCGAGCTGAATGTTAATCTTCTTTAGTATCAAGTGGCGTTGCATTTTTGAGGCATGCTTGTTCATAACCTGTAATCAAATTTGCTGAATTTCAGATGCCCTAAGCCTCGAAGTCGATTTCATAAAAGATGATGCTGGCTCTTCTCAGCATCCTCCTATGGTTGGTGCAAAGCCCATTGATGCTACTTTGGCCATCAACTCACAGGTATAACCTTAATCTCACCACTTCATGGCCAAAAAGATTGTGCTGTCTTTTGCAGTGCTTCCTTCTTCGTATATTATTATGTGCTCTATTGTTATATGATGTTTAATGTTTAGTAACATGTACCTCCACTCTTTCCCATCTGAATTCCAGGTGGTCGAGCCTCTGGAGAGCGTTCATAGCGCTGTAGTCCGTGTTCCTTGTTCAACCCCTAGAGTGGTCAAACCGTGGTTAAACATTGTGTTTGACTTGAACGGTATATTGTGTGTGTGCGAGGAATTCCGCTTGAGGTCTGCTACGCAAGCCTTCAATGCATGTTCTCTACCACACTCGGTAAAAGTTCCAGCCAAGGTCGGCCCAAAGCTAGTGTATGTTCGTCCAGGCTGCAAGGCATTTTTGGACGCTGTTTCCAAGTTTGCATCGATATCGGTCTGGAGTTCGATGAAATTGAACACCACTAGTAGCATCGTCAATTACCTCTTCCCAAAAGCGGCCTCACCAAAAGTCATATTTGGGCAAGAGCATTGTAGGAGAGTCGTAACTGCTGTGATCCATAATGTACCTCAATATCTGAAAGTTAAGAACTCAGATAAGGAGGTATTTCTGAAGACGTTGTCGAAAGTCCTATTTACTGAAAAGGGTGTCTCCTTTACGAAGGAGAATACCATCATCATAGATGACAGTCCGTACAAGCACGTCCTTAATGATCCGGAGAATGTTCTTCTTGCGGATACCTGGTCCTACAAAGAGGATGGATGGAACGATAAGTTCCTTCTAAATGTCTTGCTTCCATGGCTCCAAAAGCTCCACAGTAGTGCAGAGTTAGGGCTGCAATCTTTTCGGCGTGGGAATCCCTTTGGTCGTCCAACAATTTGCTCGGATCCATATAGCTTAGAGTACATGGAATTAACGCACGCGATTATGATATCTGATGGGCTCTCAAATTAGAAGTTCTCTGGTATCAATCATAAATGTGTTGATGTATTATACTATACATATCTTATAAGTCAAGTGGCAGTTGCCAGTTCTTTGATATTTGTTTGTAATTTTCCGTTTGTAAATTGTTGGATTTGTAAGTTTTTGTTTTCTCTTTGCTTCCATGTTTGAAAAAGAGCCATTAATCATTTTCTCATGTAAACTGTTGTATTGCCACCGTGGATTCTGTTTTGAAGTCAGAAGATTGTGGATATCGAATTCAACGTAAACATAATGATTTGTACTCCCGCGGAGCAGCTGATTATTCGATGGACTCTTCGATGGCTCCAGTTGAAGAAGATGAAGTCAACAGCCCCCCACCTAAAATTTGCATTCGAAAGGTTGCCTCCCGTTCTATTCTTCAACCTCGTCAAATTTTGGGGTCCCCCGGTGTTGATGGGATTTGTGGGAAAGGTGACCAAGTGCTTGTTCCCGGACGTGAGGAATCATTGTCTCTTCCCCCGCATAGCATGGTATTCCCCCCCTCCCCTTCTCTGTATTTGTCCTAGGTCTTTTTTGGCAATGTGCACATTCAGCTCGAATAGAGCTAAATGTGCACAAGTTTCATTTTAACTCTCTTTGTCCCTACGTCGTAGGATCACGCACTTCAAACTCTTGCTGGTGTAATTCAACCACCTACGACGGTGCCATCAGAGAAAATGCCCTCAATTCCTACTACGTGTTGGCCTGTTGCAACGGTCGGAAATGATGAGAACAAGCTCCAATCTCTAAGTGGGAAAACGCATTCTAATATTGAGGTTGGTCTTATTTTTTGTTATTGTTTAGTATGTGTTGTATCTTCAGTTGAATACTCATCACTGTTTTGATTTTGCATGTTTCACGAACACCTAAATTGGACATAATTATTTGAATGGATTCCACATCATGGTGTTTGTGTTTTTTTGACATGTGTGGCTACATATTCAGCTTGGTTTAAGCTGATTTTTGTGGTCTCTTTTGCTAGGTGCTTCAACCGACTATTGAGCGTCAAAGTGCTTCCCCAAAGCATGGTTTAAACCAAAACTCAAAGCGTCACTCTCGCCGTCGCCACTCACTTCCTGTGCCTATTGTTACTTGGAACCAACGAATGCAACGCCAACGACTGCAAGAACATATACGGGCTAGTCAAATGCCATATACCGGTTACAGCCGCAAAGATGAACTTCAGAGGGGTAGAGATGAGCTGAGGAAATCTAATTCTGGTGACGTGGAGAAGAACAAGTAGATTTATGATCTGAGTGGTACAAGTGCACATTCAGCTTGGCTATACCAGAATGTGCATTGACTAGGAATTAATGTGTATGTTTTTGGTCGTAGTAGAAGCCTTTTTTTGCATGGAAAGGATGATGCATGTTTTGTATATGGATTACTTCTATCATATAATAAATATAGTCTGCAATTAAAGATATTATTTCATTTGATTCTCCAATTTGGGTACTGTTTGCCCATACATCTTCATATTATCTTACAAAAATGGTGTTGTACTTCTATTCTAATCATATTTTGCTTCATCACTACGGTAAAATATTTGGATTACTCAAGAGCGTGTACCTCCTAAATCCCTGGAAATCTCCCAATATAATGAATATGGTGTTACAACAAAGAAGTGCTTGCACACCCTCCTTGGCTCAAAGTGCCTGAACCTTGCGCACACCACCAAATGAGGTCTAATACTTCATGGAGTCCTCACTTAGCACCTTTCTGCCTAGCTTCCGCAAATCCTGGGGCCTAGTTTGAGACTTGGCTATGAGAGATAACTCAAAATCCCTACCACTAGAGCTGGCTTGGGAAGGTGAAGATTTCACTTACAAATCTTGGAGGCAAGAAATCAATGCCAATTTGCACAATTGCCGAATGAAAACAACCATAATTCTTAGTCAATCATTTCATACATCAAGTAGACCAAAAGTAGGTGAATTCTTCACCACTAAAATCTCCTATCACGGCCAACATACAAGACAACTAGAAGGAGCAGAAGGTGAAATCTTTATCGGTGAGACCTTCTATTACGACCTACATACATGATTTACTATCCCACTAACTTCCAACACATACCTTATTGAAGTCGTCCCAGAACTTTCAAGTAGAGGTGATCTATAACGATTCACTACCAGGCTATAAATGAAATCTAATTCCACTCAAAGCCTTATAACGCCTTGTGCACGTGGATAGCCTCTCTCTAAATCTACACAAGTTTTAGGATAACGCCCTACGATTTTAAGTGATTTTTTTAAAAGACCACTTACAATGTACAAATTTTGTACTAAAATGTGCACATAGCTAACCTATGCTCAAGCATGCGTCCTTCACACTAACAATACTTGGGCAACACAATCGCATATTGCGATTCTAGCACAATTTTGGCAGCTCTTCCGTGTCACCAAAAGCCCCAAAAATTCACAAGACACCGCAAGTGAATTCCATCACATCCAGGGTTGGCATGCAATTTAAAAAGAAATTAACCTCTTTCTACGCTTTACCGACATCACTGTACAATCACCCCATCTTTCTCGAATGACGTCTACTTGTAGCCACGAACAAAGTTGTTGGATACACAACGCAACGTCCTTGGAACAACACTGCATTCGCAAATGGCCAATCACCACTGCTGAATATAGCTAGATGAAATTTTGATTGGGCACTAGCTGGATGAATGACAAAAATCATCCATCTAGATGAATTACTTGGATGACATCGTCAATGATTTCACAGGATGATAATGGATTGGATGGGCAGTCAATATCATCCATTTATGGATGTGGAACATCCTCACCCAACCAATCAGTCTACGGACAACGAACTCAGGCACAACTCCTCAGTTTGTAACCCGAGCATCCCAACTTCCAATCCTGTAGCAAACTCGTCAAGCGCACCCACGATTGCAAGTTGCATAGGCACGCACACGATGGTGCGGCGCCAAAAGAAGTGTTTGCTTTTTCGTATTGCTGCTTTGGTTGCAACATTCAAGTCTCCCGCATCTGTAACAACAAATGTATGCCACTGTCTTCTGCGCTTCAATGCAGTAACTACCAACGTTGTTGATGATCCAAACTAGGTGCCAACTCTTTTCACGCAAATCTCTAGGGAGTGAATCTCGGCAGTGTTGTAGCAACAACCCTAAACTACCGACTGGTCTTCTTCACCGGAGACGTCGGCTCGTGGACGCGGCGGCAACATGTGAACAACGTCTGTTCTAGACGACGAATTCAATCGGAGCCCAACCTTGCAAAATCTCTCTCAATACCGACGTGAAGTCACGCAAGGAAACCCGCACAAGTTGGCGTCCTCGAACATTCTGAAACTCATCAGCTCCACGCCTCAGTCTCCCACCGTAGAATTCCTCAGCGACCCATCGCCTTGAATCTTGCAAGTCCTCTGACAAGGTTACAGCCGTGCACCGCCGGGTGAGCTTCAACAACACCGCTTTGAGTACTCCATCGATTGGCTCCACCGAGCCTATACCTCGCAAACAGAGCTTGTCTTTTCTCCGGCTATTCTGTTTCAGACCGAATCATAATACTGCCGACTCAAGCCTTGTTTCGTTGTCCTTTGTCGTAGTCTAGTGGTTGGCAATTCTCAAAGTTAACCGAAATTAACCTTAACCAAGCCCACCTAACCTGATCGTTTCCAGGGATTTTTATCGTGTGTCAAGCTTTCTAAATATAAAGACAATTCACACTTAATACCTCAGCACATCCCGGAGTATGGCTTTCCCGATACCTTAGTGACCGGTAACAAGTATCCACAAGTCTTTAGTTTAAACTTTGTTGAACGTCAGAGTAGTTCTTCAGTAAGTTTTTACAGTGCCCGAAAAGATACTGCCCTCCGTTCTCGCAGTCTAGAGGCCACAATATCCACAATCTAACTCTTCACCTTAAAAGAGTTAAAAAGTTGCAGCTAGTTTACCGGCCTTCACTATCCACCGGAAAATAGTTCCCGTAAACCGGTCACGCAAAGCTGGGTTTCAACTACAACCACACCCAATGAATCAAACAAAGAAGATACAAGAATCACAACTGTTCAATGCTATGCATATCACATACGTAAGACAATCTTTCATGTGGATCAAGGGACTTCATCCACTGTATGGGTAGAAACCCTGGAATCTGGACTCAGGCTTAGCCGGGATCTCTCTCGGTGTACCAAGAGGAGGGATATCACCCCTCCTGCCCACCAATCTAGACACTTCCCACTTAACCCCTAAAGGACTAAACGTCCCCCCAGGGTCATTTTGGATTTCGGGCATGTACCTACAATTCGAAAAAAAATCCTTTTTAATTGATTTTTTTTTTCAAGATAGGATCTGATAAGAGCTTCATGGAGATATATATATATATATTTTTTGGATTTGTGGTTTGAAAGTTAGTACCACTTAAAGCCAAAAGTGGGACTTCGGGCACCTCCAAAATTTTTGACAAAAGTTTCTATTGACATTGATATTTTTCACACATATAAATAATATTTCTTTATTTAGAAATTTTCAAAAAAAAATCTTGTCTTTAGTGTAAAAAGGCATTTTATTCCAAGTCAAACATTTTCACACATTGTCGGGCAACGGGGGAAAAAAACTTCATCTTTTCTACATAAAACCTAGAGATCTTTATATTTTTCACTTTTTTTTTTCCAACAACAATATATGGTGAAAATCTTCTTATTGACCGTTTGGATTATCATTTGAATACATACGTAGTTCACAAAAAAATAAAACGTGAAATGGCAATTTTTGAACCTCCACTCCTTGCACACTTGTTTTGAATATGCTACACCCCTTTTTTACCTCTAAAAATTGGTGCGTCGGGAAATAACATCATGCTTAAGACAATGGTAAAAGATTTAGACCTTGTACAATGCAAAAATTTGATACAAAATGAAGTCAAAGTCAGCTGATCTACTCAATGCATGGATGAAAATGAACCATTGTTTTGACTTTAAACACTAAAATCTATCAATCCGTGTGGTGGATTGCAACCAAAATTTGACGGCATGTTTATATGGAAGTCTATTTTAAGATCTTATGGTTGAAAATCCAAAATTCACTTCGAAATGTGATTTTCATGTCTCTTTTTGACAGTGACAGTTTTGGACTGGTTTTAGAGCGAATTAGGTCGTCGTCCTTTAGGGGTTAAGAGAGGCTATCATTAATAGCCGTGGGCTTCCTAGATCCCATCCGATAAGAAACTCTTCCCGGTCCAACCGATCAAGGGTTTGGAGTAGATCCCCGATCTTACTCGACCTATCAAAATCGGATATCCTACTCCCTCCGGAAGCCTCAACTCACATTCAATCACATAACATTCAACAAGCCACAACCTTGCACATCCTAGCCAAGACTCTCTAGGAGGACTCAACCCTCTCCCTCCCTACTCATACAAGTTCAACAAAGACTCTAGACACAAGCAAAGAAGCAACAAGAGTACTTAAACCAAGAGCCCAAGGCTCCTTAAGTACAAAAAGGCCACCAATTACCCTTCAAAACTAGATCCCTAAAATATGGAAATGGCATCTAGATCCTAAAATCAAGGACAACCTAGTCACCAGCGGATTACCGGTAGATCGGTAAACCGGAAGACTCCCGGTCCGAGATCAGTAAAACATTCCCTAATAAAAATAAGTAGCTGGAGAAATCACTCAAGTAGTACTGACCGGGTGCACAATGAGGCCCCATCGACATCACTACTCTCATCCTAGTGTTTAAATCTAGCAATTTTAATAACATCCCATCAACCAATAGAATAAATCAACAATAACACATAACATATGACAAAGGCTCAACCAAAAGACTCCACGGATAAGTGGAATTATCTCTTGGTTGATCCGTAGGGGGATTGATAAGAAGATTGGGAGTACCCACGGGTACATAGTCAAGAGAATCCACCAAAAGGTTGGAAGTTTCAAGCGGCAGGTCTATCAGTGGATTCGGAGTATGCACCGGTGGATTGGGAGTATCCATCGGTACATTGGATGAATCCAAAGATACCTGAGGATTTGTCATTAGATCAACAAGCATGGCTATTGAAGACTCAACCAAAGAATCCGGTGGTGAAAATGGGAGGTCAACCGATTCTTTCCCGGTAGGTTTTACCGGGAGGCCTCGTTTCCTCTTGGAGGCTTTTATACCCCATTCCTTGGAGGATGGAGAATCCGCTCGACTCACTGGACATTGAGTGGGTTGATCATCCTCTTTTGAAGAAAGAGAACTGTCATAGACAAATCTTCTCTTCTTCCGGTGTGGGCTCTGGGCTTGCAATGGCATGGTGACACTTGTTTGATCGGCAAGTAACTTGGTCAGTGCCACCATGGTTTCTTGAGCCTTGACCTTTGGGTGAAGATGCTTCTTCTGAGATGTCCGGAGATTTTTCTTCACTTTGGTCAACTGTTCCCGGTCTACTAGGGCTGCACCGAAGATGTCTCCAGTGTTCTCCACTCCCTCACTCGAGATTGCTTGAGATGATGAGGCTTCCCGTAGAATTGTCAGTATCGCCAACCGGAACTCCGTGTGTTGGAGAAAGGCCCGTGGAGCATGATCCTCAGGAGCCATCCGTTGTCTCCACCTTCTCTTTTCTTCTGGCTCCAGACAATTGTGATACTCATACAAGTGCATGAGATATGGAGTCAAGAAAGTCTTGGAACATCCACCTTGTTGAATTTCCCGGAGTTGAGGCAAATAGCCTCTTCCAACGAGGACCCCCAATCCGGGAAGGAATCCTCAAAAAATGTCTGTATATAGGTGGTGGCTAACCGGGCTGTGACTCTTTCATGTCGGTTGGGGTGGACAATTGGGTTTAAAAACTCAACGACTCTCCTCAACTAGTTGTTCCTGAATTGATCACTCTGGTAGCACTCTAGCACGTGCTTGTTGAGCAGCTCCTGGTTGACTCTGGATATCCACCCTTCCTCTTCACGAAAGGAATACACCTCATGCCATACTTCTGTGGTCCATGACCAGGGATTAGCTTGGTAGACTCTCCGGGGTGTCCCGAGAGGTTGCAAACTCTGCCGCCGCACGTCCCTTCTAGAATATCCAAGGCTTCTTGTATAATCCTCTGCAACCCATCGGGATGAGGTCATCCTCCAACTGTTCACCTTTCTCAGTCCCCTCCCACTTGTTCGCGTCAACCTTCGAAAGCGTCAATGTTACCGGTAGAGCCATGTTGATCGGGATGGACTAGCTCCTTGATGTGTATGTACCTCCACCAATCTTCCTATCATCTTATCACAATGTCCGGTTGAACCCGTAAAAGAGAAGTATACCGGACAACTGGAGTACTATCTCCGGAACACTTTATTAGAATAACGTGGATGTAGATATCGCAGGTATCTAGTAACACGACTAACAAAACATCATAATTGACCACTTCAAAGAAATGACTTGTGAGAACAAGAATTTGGAAGGGGGTTTCCCAGTTGACCGAGAAGACCGGGAAAAAGATGGAAAAATTAGACAAGACCTAGGGATGAGGGGAGAATGGAGAAAACACATCAAAGAAGACTTTGCCACAAGGCCGAGACAATGTAAAACAAACGATGGGACACGAATGTAGATGCACAAGTTCAAGAAATCAAGATCTAGGACATACGAGGTCTAGATAGAGTCTACCGGGCGACTTCTTTGTAGACCGGAAAGGAGGTAACCAAAGTTCACCCCGGGAGAAGAAAAGTGAGAAGAGATCTAACAAACAAAAAAGTTGTACAAACAAGAAAAACCCATTATTAGGCAAGAACCACCTTTTTGACAACTTCTTGTCACCTCCTTGTTGCACCCGCAACCTCCTTGAAGTCGTGGTCTATTCTCTTAATCTTCTCGCCGAGGCCGTAAATCTCCTTGCATCACCTCTGCGCCTAGGAATCTCCACCACCGTTGTGTCAAAAGCCTCGTCCACCGCAATCTTCTTACAATCCCTAGCTTTGAAAATTCAAATCCTAGATGCCACCACTCTCCTACAAAACCCTAGCTTCCACGCCTTTCCTTCACGCTTCCTTTAATACCTCCTTGAAAAGCTTCCTCCAACAACCTTCATCACCTTCTTCACCTTCTTTTTGAAAAGCCTCGTTCACACCTCTTCAACTTCTTCCAAAGAACCCAACTCCAAAAGGACTCAAAAGGACTCAACTCCAAAAGGATCCAACTCTTTGAGAAAGAGAGATAAGGAGAGAGACTATGAGAGAGAGAGAATCTAGAGGAGGGAGAGGGCGAGACGGAGAAGAGCGAGGACGGAAGAAGGAGGGAAAGACTGCCAGATGTTGGCCGGGAGGAGGAACTCAAGAACGGCCTGGAGGTCCGAGATGCCGGCTGGTACTGTAGTACCCGGGTACGGTACGCGGCTGAGAAGAGTCGGTACCCGGGTCCGCCGAGACCTAGCCCGGTTGGTACCCGGGCTGGCCCGCTACCCGAGTGGGCTAGTGCGCGGCCCATATCCGGGTTGGTACCCGAGTACTTGATTTTTTAAATTAATTAATTAAATTTATTTTTTAAAATAAAATTTTCTTTTATTTTTTTATATTTTCCTCATATAAATTTAAGTGCCTATTTTCTCAAATAGGGACTTAAGTTTTTTACAACAATAAGGTTTAAAGAAAAACCTAAACAACTACTATTCAAACGAACACTACTAAGTATACTATCTAGTTGATGAAGACTTTGACTAGCTACTTTAGTTTTAAGTAGTGATTTGGACTTTTGTCCCGGAGATCCTTCCTGAGCATTCTTTCAAGGTTTTTACCGGCACAACCTTGGTAGTTTTAAGGCCCGGTTTTATCACCACTTTAATACTAATTAATCAGTTAAGCATTCACCAACTTTCACTAATTATTATACAACCTACTTCTACCTAATACTAACTACTTTGTCGGTTATCTTGGACTAAAAATCACAATTTAACTCATTTTTGATAGGGGCAACCAAATAGGAGTTTCAGACTCCCACATCCTTCCACACCAGGAAGCAGTGCACGCACTCTTCCGCGACCTCGTATTTCTCAGCGTCGGTACAGATGACGTTGCTCACCACCTTATCTATCCCAAATGGATCCACACACATTGACGCCCTCAACTCATACGGAGAGAGGGTTTGCTTGAAGGTGCACCGCAAAATAAACTATGCATGCAGATGGCAACCACGAGCGCCACAACATGCTCCAGATTTACACTTGCTATGTTCGGCACCTTATATACAACGTAATGCACAAGATCTCTCTCGGCACTCCCACATCTATATTTTTAACTCAACAGATTGTGTATCCAAACTGCACTCTGTGGTACTCTTGTCTATTATGCACCTTAAATACCCAAGAGCAACGACATGTGACAAGAACGAGCTGACCTCTAGACGACCCGTAGTGAGCTTCACTTCCACGCTAACCCTTACGCCATGCATATGAAACAAGCTCCGACTTGAGTTTTGAAACCTAGAACCCTAATGTTTTAAGTTGAGCTTTGTGCTGAGTCCTCAAAATTCCATTAGATGTATTGAAATATCACGCTTACACTGATTTCCGCCACGTGATCTTTCTCAAGTAAAGAGCAAGCACAAAACACTCGCAACGTACACGATAGTCAAGCCCATGCTATTCTTGAAGAATTGAAGCATGATCACGATAAGTTTGTGGTGTCCAATACCCTCACCTCATCACGTGGGAGACTCAACTTGAGGAAGATGAGTCTCCCTCAACCACACGTGGAGGTCATTTGGGCTCCAAGTCCCAAATAAGGTGTCAAAAGACACCACCATTGACCTAGCCAACACACGGCACTAATCCTAACCCTATTCTCTAATTAGAGCCAAGTCCTAAGCCTTCGAGTAACTCCACAACTCCCTAAATGGTTTCTAACCGGAAACCACCTACACAAACACTTCCATGCGCCAATCTTGACATTGATGTTGTTAGGAAGTTAATATCCTCTATGCCTTGAAAAAGAGCTTTTGATGTCTACGAAGCAGAAGGTGGCTATACATGGCGTTGTATTTGTGAGTGCTTAAGAGTTGAATCATTGATTCATTGGGTTGTAAAGGTATTTAGTAACATGTAGTCTTGTTTTCTATAGTTGATATACAATAAAAATCATTTTATGCATAAAGAATCTTACATGCATGTTGCACATTTAGATTATTTTGTGCTTTCTTAGTTGATATTTTCATTGAAAACCATGTGCTTCATGTTTGTTGCACATTTAAATTATTGTGTAATATTTATTAGTTGATATTGCATTGAAAACCATGCGCTTCATGCTTGTTGCACATTTAAATTATTGTGTATTTTTCTAGTTAATATTGCATTGAAAACCTTGTGCTTCATGCTTGTTGCACATTTAAATTATTGTGTACTTTTCTAGTAAATATTGCACGGAAAACCTTGCGCTTCATGCTTGCTGCAATTGACACCTCCCCTGTGAAGGTGCACGTTGACTGGAAAGTAAGACACACTGTATTTCCACAAATAAACCGGGAGCCGGGGCACTCTTCTGGCAGTAGGGTTGCTATTTCTGTTTTTCGCATAAATCAATCCGAAACATGCTACACTTGCAAAAGAAACGGAGTGCTCTTTTTCTGCACCTCGTACTGAGCCAATCAATTAGGTGAATCCAAGTTTAGTCCACTTCTGTCTGTTACTCCGCGTGTTGGTCACGAGAAAATGAGGCGCTCAAGACGCATGCGAGAGATGAATGAAGAACGTAGTCGAGGCGTTTTCGTTGCAACAAAATTCGGTCCATGATTCTTACGACACGTCAAAACTTGAATCTCAGCACGAGCTTGCCACGTACGAGAGGTTACAGCTGCCCCCAGGTTCCAACTTTCAGCTGAAGTTGATGATGACAGTCCAAAATTTTGATGCAATCGTTGTCCCATTGCGAGCATTGGCGCTTCGACACAAGTACCTTTTGTATTTGCGAAGGATTCAGAAAAAATGCCCGGATCAAAGAAGGCAATCATGTGTACTAATTTGTGTCATTCCTCAGCGACATCTGTATAGCATTGCACGCTTAAACAGCATGATTGGTCGTACAAGGCCAAGGGGTAGCTTTCCAGATTTCCCTTCAACCACATCCGAGTTGCAATCAGCTTGGCAATTTAACCGCAAATCAGAGAAAATAAAACGATCTTTCAACATGCACTCATCCGGAATTCCTGTCAACATTAACAGAAGTGATCACTAGAGAGCCACTGCATCAAATCACCAGATAGCGTCTAGCTCTTTAGGCTATGACGATCACCTCAAGTCAATGGCTATCCTGTTTCGTCGATCTTTGTTGCATATCCCCCATGGATCGCTGCTATGGTAACCTCTAGTCAGTGGGTAACACAAGTTGCATTCACGATTGAAGAAGAGTAAGGCCGGCCATGTATTCTAGCTACACTGATTATTGTTTTGAGGATGACGGTTGCATTGTACAAGGCCACAATCTGGGATCTCTTTAAACCACATAGACGATGGTACAAGAAGGGGGTGTGGACAAAACATGGCCCTTATTTTTATGTTGGAGAGGCGCTGTATTTAGACCAAGGTGGGGCCTCGCAGGGTATTTTTGGGGTGCAAGCCCCAAATTTGACCAACAATTTTCCAAAAAAAACTTATGAATCCCCGAAATACAAAAAAATGAGAAAAAGAGGTCTATCATAGCCCATCCTCCAGTGACATCTGCCTACATGAAATAAAGAGGTGCCACAATCCGATTCAGCTTGCCAAAATCAAATTGGGAAAGGAAAATGTGGACACATGAGAATTGTGGGGTTGATTTGGACATCCTTGCAATGATGCATCTGTTGCTACTCTCCGAGAATAGGTGTAATCTTCAAGTTTGGGTTGGCTCATCGTGAAAGGGTTACACTTAGAAGTGCGTATGACACTAATTCCTCAAGGATTCTTTAATTTTGGCTAAGACTTTTTCTTTTTTGTTGTTGCACAAATTAAGGAAATCTGAATAGGAAAAGGATAAAGCAGAACACTTAGGATATCTGAATTCTGAATGATACCACCAACAGAAGACCGTCAAATCTCAAAATTCTTACTTAGTTTCAATTTCTAGTTGATGGTATTATTCTTGCCATATCATGATTGTAGTATTGTTAGCCCTTTGCAAATAAGTAGTTGTTATAAACTAACACATGTCACTCATTTGCCTTTGACCTCCAAACCCTAAGTTTCACAAGACACTAGTCTTATACTAAAGAGAAATTTAGTGTTACCTCCATTAAAGTCCTTGTTTCATTATATAAATCCTTTTGTTTATTGATATGATAGGGATAATCAATGTAGCATACCCTACGTGTTGTTCGGGTTCGTACATAATTAATACAAAATGGAGGGTGTCCAAATTTTTTGGAAAATATAAAATATTTGTCTAATATGATGTACATGATTACATGATTACATGATATCCATGATTACATGATATCCACGATGGTGAGCAGTATCATGATATTACATGATTACATGATATCCACGATGGTGAGCAGTAGGGGCTTGGGGAACCTCATCACCAGTCAACCTTGAAATAGAGGACTTGCTATGGCCAATCATCGCCGCCGATCTCATTTGAGATGATCCTTGGCCTTGAATTCGAACACTAGGGTATACGCAATATATCCAGAGGAAATGAGAGAACCCATATCAGGGTAGGATACTATTAGACAATTGATTCATCAATCCTAAGCGCCATGCGCCCACCGGCCAAGGGACAGGACCTCGGCACCCAGATCAACAGCCCACAATCGGTGAAGGAGATTCACGGTCGCGATTGGCCACAACCAATCCTCGATTCCGAGGCTGGCTAGTCACTTGGCTTTGGGAATGTGGGAAAGGTTGGCAGCCTCACGGTTGTGGCGTGAGGCGGGACAATGGACTTTACCGGAAACTTTCCTCGATCTCACTGTTCGTCATGCCACTGTACAGTACGGTATATATATTTTTTGATGCGACATGGAGCCACATGGTCGCAGATCAGTGATCTAGGTCCGGACTTTGTCAGCAACACTATATAACCCCTACCTCCCCATTATTCAGTAGGCCAGCGTTCTTCGCCTCTTGCTCTCCGTGCCAAGGCCTTCTGAGGAGTCGCTCAGAAGATTTTCTTAGTATGTTACTCAGTTGCATTTCGTTAGCTCGCTCAGAACAGTTTTCTTAGTAAGTTACTCGGCTGTATTCTGTTCGTGTGAGTGTGATAGCTAGTCGGTTATTATGGCTCCCCGGACTGCGTTCCTGCTGCTGGCCCTTCTCGGGGCCGTGATCAGCCTCCAGGGCGTGGTGCTCGCCGAGGACGCGTCCACTACTGTGGCGGGCGCGTCGGTGGAGGCTTCGTTGGATGAGCAGAGGAATGCGGCTGAAGAATATGAGGCTGATAGTTTCGATGAGGATGCAGGGGATTCTGAGTCTTCCGGTACGGAGGTGGCGGATGTCGATGGTGAGGAACAACCTGAGGATGCTCTCTCGCCTGCGCATCCGTTGGCGCGCATTCTTCACGAGAAATCCTCGAAGAGATGCTGGAGCACGAAGAAATGCGAGACGTACTTCAAGAACCCCGGGTGCTGCAGTAGGAGGTGCGTCAACCTGTCGAGCGACAACAGGAACTGTGGCAGTTGCGAAAGGCGCTGCCATAAGGAGAAGGGGTATCGCTGCCAATCCGGCAAGTGCCACAAGGTGAAGAACAGCAGCAGCAATGTCCAGTGCATCAAGCAGAAGGACTGCGAGAAGGGACTGAGCTGCTGCCGTCCTGGCAAGTGCGTGAATTTGGAGACCAACAGGGGCAACTGCGGTAGCTGCGGCAACCAGTGCGGTCGCGGGAGCGTCTGCTGCAATGGCAAGTGCGTGAACCTGACGAACAACACCCACCACTGCGGCAAGTGCAGCAAGCGGTGCGAGAACGGATGGGATTGCTGCAAGGGCGAGTGCATCCGCATCAAGCACGACTGGAGGAACTGTGGACAGTGTGGGAACCGGTGCAAATACGGGAAGAAGTGCTGCAACGGCTACTGCAAGAACGTGTTCGGCAACGACGAAAACCACTGCGGCGCGTGCGGGAAGAAGTGCCACACCAGTTGCCGGTTTGGAATGTGCGGTTACGGGGTCAAATAGTGCATCTGACAGCCCAGGGAATTCCGAACTGGTCCACATTTGACTGCAAGCAGGCATTAGCTTTTCCAGACGGTTCTGTATCTGGCACCAACTCTTCAATTCTCTTGCAGTCGATGGGTGCGCATTGCATCCCTATGGAGATCTCCTTCTGCCATTGATGCATTGTAGTCGCCTTACTAGCAGCAGCTCCAGGGGCTGGATCAGCTAGTGACGCGACTACCATATAGTTGTGTCTCCATTCTTCTGGCATTCCAGTTGTTTGAAAAATGGACCTCATTTTAGCTCTCATTGTAAACACACAGTTGGTGGACGACTCCAGCAGAGGTGCTACATCTCTGCATTCCTTCGTGTGTACAGAGGTCATATTTTCTCATTTGTAGGGAGGTAAACATTTTTTACTTAGAATTGGTGCAGATACTGCTAGTAGAGCTTGCTGGGTACCCTGCAGTCCGCATTGCGGTCTCACCGTGAATGAAAGGTATTTTGCATGGTTTGAGACATCTAGTTGTGTCTAGACATCTAGTTCTCTCCTTGTCGAGTCGGTCTTGGGTAATATCATCGAGATCGCTCTTGAGTCCCGCTCAGTATTCTCTGAAATGGGCATGAATTTTCAAGGTACTGCAGTATGCTCTCTGCGCGTCGATCAACTTGTACTCGATGCATACTTTACTGCAACCGTCAACTTTCTGCGCGCGCAGCGATGTTCGGTTCTCAAATATGGTATGTTCTAAATCTGATCGTGCAATAGCATAGCACTGGTTCTGAACTTTTCTGTCAAAGAACCGAACATTTCTTTCCTGTGAAAGATTGATTGTCGTTGTTTACGATGGCGAAAATTAACGACGATACGAGTCTCCTTCATCCGAGATGTTTCGCGTCTACAAAGATACTCGATTAGTCGGCAATGGACTGGCTGAAATGAAGTATGTCTTCTCACACAGAGCCGAGCTTGTGATCGAATTATGCGCCATTTCAGGAAACTCTTACAACTGCATCAAAAAATGGGTAGAATTATTTATTTATTGAGTTAGTTATTAAATGAATTTTTTAATCAAAAAACATTATTGCATGGTTTTAGACAACTACACCGTTCCGTGAATATAGTGTAGACCAAACTATTTGAAATTTCATACACTAATTGAAAATTTACATGCAATTGTTGACTGACACACACTTGCTTGAGAACAAATATTCAATCAGAACTTGGCATGCACATGCTATGATGGAAATTAGTGTGAGTGATCTACATCAATAATCCCTCTATACTGTATTCAGTGTTTAGTGTAGTTGTGTCTAGACATGTAGAGTCTCTTGTCGAATCGTTCTTGGGTAGTCTCGTCGAGGTCGCTCTTAAGTCCCGCTCAGTATTCTCTGAAATGCGCATGAGCTTAGGATTCTGGTTGCACCTAAATTCCTTGTTTCTTATTTCTACGTGTTTGCATCCTACTGTACTATTCTATTTATGAATCTTTTTGTAATTTTTGTACCTAGCCGGATTTGAAAGCTATATTTAGAACCGTGTGGGAACGAATTCCCACACTCGGACTGGGAGTCTTCCGGTTTACCAGTCTATTGGTAGTCCGCCGGTGACTAGTTGCACCTTTTGTAGCCAAGTTTGATTTTAGGATCTAGATGCCATTTTGCCCTTTTGTAGATCTAGTCTTAGTAGAAAGAAGAAGAAGAACGCCGGTCTCGGAAAAGGACCGGCGTGAATAAAGTGTCTGTTCGTACCACCACTAAGACCATGCCCACCGGACAAGGAATTAGTAGTATGGAACTACTTCCCCCTCTCAAGGGTAGACACTATGTAACAAGTAGTTAAAACACAAAAGTAACCCATCGGTAGTTTAAAGAGTGGTCGAGAGAAGAGAGGAGGGGGAAAGGGATGCTTCTCAATTAAAAATGGGGGGGGGGTTTGATGTTTGAAGGTGTGAATGCATAGTTCTATGGAGGGTCGTGTGCGTTGGGGAGAGGTTGGTTGTTTTCAATTTTTTGTTTATGGAGTAAAATGGACATGGCATATTGAATAGCCGTGATGTTAATGTTTTTAAAGGTGGTTTTAATTGTTTTGATGGATATTTTGAAGGTATCTTCTAGATTTTTCATAGATGGAATAAAGGTGGTGGCACGAGCGCCAGATGCGATCACAATAAGGGGGTCCACATTCCATCCAAGGGCTATGATGTCGTTAATGAGGGGTTGGTATTTATCTATTTTGTTTTGAATTGTTTCCGGGGAAAATCTATCGTTGCAACATGTAAATTCAATGAATTGAATAATGTAGTCTTGGTTTATGTGATCGGGTGGTGGGTCATTATATGGTAAGCCTCTAACACATAGTATGTCCGGTCTGAGCCTAGCATTGCAATGACATCTTTGAGTCTCACATGAGCATGGGAGTAGTCAAGGAGGGACCGTATTTTCTTGTGGATTGTTATTAAAGGTGTCGGCGTTCATTAATATAAAACATCTCGATTTGTTGTAGGAGGTGATTAATTTTCGAACTTCCCATACTGCTTTAATGTGTCTTTTAACAATTAGGGAGTGTATGTGGTGGTTTTGGCATTTGAGTAGAACATGAAGCCATGTGTCGGGGTCCGTTGAAGGGCATATAGGGCATGTTATGGATGGAAATCTTTCTATTCCAAAGAAGAGTTGTTTGCGAGCGTTTCCCATATATTGACCAATACGAAATTTGATGAGGCATGTTATTTGTGAATCTAAAATGATGGGGTTTTTCCAAAAATTTGTAGAGAGTTCATTATCTATGTTGTTATTGTTAGTCCATTTTTCTATGTTGGGAATATTTTCTGAGATTGTGTCAAGGTTGTTGTAGAGGTCTTGCTTTTTGAGATATTTGCCCAAAAATCTAATCGGGCCTTTGTCGGGGGTATCTTCTTTGGAAGGCCAATCTTCTTTTTGGAAGTAGTATGGGGTAGCATGGGCGTGTTCGTGTGGATCTTTGGCCTTCTTGTGTGTTTTTTCTCGGCCTTCTTTTGCTAGTTTATCTGTTTGTTTGTTGCCATCAATATTGGCATGGGCTCTCACTTTGTGGAGGGTTGTGATTTGTGTTCGGTTTTGTAACATTTGGACCATTGACATTAATATGGTTTGGTCGGGGTGGCTATTGTGAAGAGTAGGGTGTGTTATTTGAGTGTTTAGTAGGTAAAGTGCATTTATACAATCGGTGAATATATGTGCGGGTTCGTTATTGTATTTTGTTGTGATGATTTGTAATGTTTTGTGAATGGCCATGAGTTCTGCTTGAAGGATATTTTGTAGTCCATGGAGTCTTTTGGCTAGTTTAATTTCCTTGGTAGAATTATATATGCCAAAGCCAACTTTTTCTCTGCGCTAAGATCCCGGGCTAATTTGTTCTGGTGGTTTAAAGGAGCCATCGGTGTAATAACTATGTACGGGGTTAAATTTTGGTGTGGTGTGAGTTGGATAGTTTGGAAGAGGGGGGATGTGACAAAATAGTTTAATGTATTGTTGACATAATTTAGTTTTGACAAGTTTTTACTTCGGTTTACAGGGGTTTGTATAGGTGTCGGTGGGGCCGGTTTTGTGTATAATTTGTGTATATTTAAATTGTCTATTAAGGAGGTAAGTTCGGCAAATTGTTCTAGGATACCAAGGGTTTGATTTTGATGATGGACACATAGTATTTGTAATGTAGATGGCTCGATTTGGGGTTTTTTTAGCTCGGGTGGAATAGTAGGTTCTTCGTATGGTATCGAGTCTGCTTCAAATAATGCAATGATATGGGAGTTTGGAAATAGGTTTGAGTGTTGGTTATTGTTTTGGTACCAATTGTTGTTCGGTGTGATGATGATTGTATTTGTGTTACTTGGATCCTGTTTGGCGGCAAGTCGAGCCCAATGTATAGCTTGTTCCATTTCTTTCTCGTTGTGGGGGTGAGCTATACCATTACCAATCTATTTGTAGTCAAAGGCCTTTTCCAAGGATCCAAATATTTTGTCTCTTTCATAAGGTGAGTAGAATTTTTTTAGTTTGGTAGAACATGTGACCGGGGAAGAAAAATATGATTGTTCGATGTTAAAGGATGAGATTAGTGAGTCTAAAATGGATGTGGATAGTGTGTATTGCGCATTTTTGAGGGGGTCATTTTTTGGAATTCGGTATTTATACCTTTGGTATAGCCAAATTAATTTCGGTTTCAAAGGGTTGGGTCCTTGGTTCAATGTTTGTAGGAGTTTGTAGTTTTGTATTGTATTGATTCCATAGCCATTGGAGTCGAGTGATGGAGATAGTGTGTAAATGTCGGCCATTTTCTTCATATAGATGTGCTTGATTATTATTTATTTTCATTGTGTTTGCGAATGTAAGGATATCATTTTCGGGATTGCATTCTGTTGTATAGATGTTTAAAAGTGGAATAATTATGGGTGGTGTTATGGATCTTGAGTCTGAGAATTGTTCTTGGGGGTGGTGTGTTTGGATGATATCTGAGTAAATTGTGTTTTGAATTTTTTGGTAGTAGTGTTTTAATTTTTCAATGTTATGTGTGGAGGTATTGGTGTCGTGTTGTGGAAAAAGGTCTCTTTGAGGGAGCCATTTATTGTATGTATTCTCGTTGTGTTGCCATTGGCATAAATATTTTGTGTAGGTATGTTGTATATTATTTGTATCTGTGTGTTGTATATGTTTGTGGTGTGTGATGTTATTAATGGGATATGTGGTAGGGTTTTTGGAGATGTATGTTGGAGGACGGGGGTGGTATGAATGTGGGGGGTTAGGGGGATTGATTGGTGGGGGGATATTTCTTGGGGTGATGAATGAATCTTGAAGTATATAGGAGTATAGGTGTATGTTACAAGGGGTATGACATGTGGTGGGGCATGTTGGATGGCAAAATAGTTGTTTGGCAACATTTAGAGCACTTTTTAATAATTTGGTTGGGGTGAAGTGGTAGGTTTTGAAGTCCTCATTGTTCATGATGTGTGTGCCGTTAGGTAGAGTAATTTGATTTAGTTTGAAGATATTTTTTGAGATGAGTTTTTGTAGGAGCTTTTGGGAAAGTTGGGCATTGAGTGTGTTGTGATTTAGTGTTTCTTGGTGCCATAGTATTTCCAGTGATGTGGGATTAATGAGGAAGTTTGGAAGCTTACTCTTAAGGTGGACTTTAGCTATGTGTTTTAATAAGAAGAATGTTTGTGTTATTGGTGATCTGATGCAGTCGTTTTTTTTAATTCTGGGTATGTTTTTGGCACCACCGTATTGGACAAGGACATAATGAGTTAATCCATCATATATTTTTCCAAGTCTTCGTTTATTGTTTAAAGCATTTTGTAGTTGTTCACCTATACATCGGAGATATGCGTTTTTGAGGGAGAAAGCTTCAAGCCCAAATAGGTTATGTGGGAGTTGGGTAATTACATTTGACATACATTTTGGTAATCCACATATTGTCTTTTGTATGGCTATTATTTTTTTATCAAGTTTTTTGATAGCTGGCATAGAGTATGGTACAGCGTAGAAACTATATGCCACACCTGGGCGTAGTACGGTATCAACCATTTTTATTTTTTGTTTCATGGTGGCCGGACATGTTGTTAGTTCTTTGCATTGTTTGATGAGGTTCGTGGTTGTAGTGTGAATTTGGATTTTCCATTTTAGTGAGGGGACAAGATTTGTACCTAGGTATATGTATGGTTCATTTTGGTGTAGTATAGGGATTGATTGATTGCGGTAATTAATGTTAGAAGCTTGCATTAGGGCTTTGAAAGTGGTAGGGTTTAATTTGGATTTGTTTGGACATCCGGTAGTGGCCCATTTTGGGACACCTACGTCCATTCCGGTCCATTTGCAATATCTATCAATTTTATTGAGTTGTATTTGGATAGATTTAGTTTTGTTAGTTATGGCGGCAAGGTCATCTGCGTAGGCGGCAGAGTTTATTGTGACTTGTGATGTGCCAAAAGCGTATCCATTGTTGCCTCGTTCTAGCCATCTGAGTAGTGGTTCTAGGAATATAATGAATAGGTATGGGCTAAAGGTGTCCCCTTGTATAGTTCCTCTTTGAATAGGTATAGGTTTTGTTTTCCCAAAGTGTTCACCGGTATTGTAAATGGATGATTGGGAGTAAATGTTGCCAACAAGCGCAATTGCATCTTTTGGGTAACCAAGATCCATCATTATTGCTAGTAGTCGAGCATGGTCTATTAAGCTAAAGGCATTTTTAAAGTCCACGTATTATATGTACATATCTTGGTTTGTAAATCTTGCGTCTTCTAGTGCGGCTATTATAGTTTGTATTTGTCGAGCGGTACTTCTTTCTGCTCTAAATCCTTCTTGACTATCATGTAGGATTTTGAATTTTTCACCGTATGAGGATATTATAGAGGTGAGTGTACTTGTGAAGAGTTTATATATTGTATTAGCTAGTGCAATTGGCCTATGGTTGGGTAGTATAAATGGGTCACCTTTTTTGTATAGTAAAATTGTTGTGCTT
Source organism: Bryoerythrophyllum caledonicum (assembly GCA_963971425.1). NCBI lineage: Eukaryota > Viridiplantae > Streptophyta > Bryopsida > Pottiales > Pottiaceae > Bryoerythrophyllum > Bryoerythrophyllum caledonicum. Next base: position 19,971,400 of record OZ020524.1, on the reverse strand, counting down.
GATTTCCATGAGGTCGGTATTTATTTTTGCTTATAGCAGTGAGAGAAAAATAGGTATAATAATTTATGAAATCTTGGAGGCATGTTTTTGAGTATTGAGTTTGGTATGCGATCTGGGCCTGGGGCTTTGTTGTTACCAAGATTTCGAAGGCATGTGTTGTATGTGGCTTTGTTAAAGTATTTATGTAGTGGAATTTTGGGTTCGCCTCGTTTATCAAGGGTAAATCCATCAAGGTCATGCCATGGGTATTGGCGTACTGCACATGTGCATTCAATTGGATGTCGTGGTTGATAATTACATGTTGGTACTGTTGGTCTATTTCTTTTTGTTTGTTGGTTGAATATTTCATTCGCAATGTCTTCAAGGCTAGTTAGAATATTATTATATCGATCTGTGATACAATCCATTGGCGGGGATTCAAGGTTTTTAAAGACTTTTCTGTTAATTTTTTTGGGCTAATTTCGTATAATTGTCTGTATTTTGAGATGGCTTTCTTAATGTTATCTTTGGCGTATTTTGAGGTTACTTTTCGGGCTTGTATGTTGGCATTTTTTGCAATTAGTGCGATATCTTTTATCCATGTATCGTGGGGTAGATCTGGAGGTGGTGGGGTAGGAATTTGAGTGTATTGTAGAGTTAATAGTTCATTACATATGGGGTGGTTACGCCATTGAGGGTTGTTTTTTAGAGTTCTAATGGTTTTTCGTATAACATGGTATGTAGTTAGGTGTTGTTTCCAAGTTTTAGAAAGTTTGCGGGGTAGATAACCACCTTGTTGAGAAGTTCTATTTGTCATTTAAGGTATTGGGTTGGCTCTACAGGTTTTTTCTAGTGTGCGAGAGATTTTATTGATGAGTTTGTCTAGGATGTGGCATGCTTCTTGCCATTGTATTTGTGATAGTTGACTATTATTTTCAAGATTGTTTATGAGGGAGTCTATTCTTATAGAATTTTCTTCAAAGAATTTTGTGTTGAATTTTTCTATATTGTCTTTTGGGATGGGGTTGAGTATGCGTATAGTGTCATTGTTTAGGATTGTAGGAGTTCTATTAATTAATGTGTTATTTGGGATGTGCAATTGTATAGGTGAGTGGTCCGAGTTGAGAATAACATCCTTGTTTGTTGTGGAGGTGTATGGTGCATTGTTGTTTGTATTTATATAGAATCCACCTATTAGACTCCAATCACTATAATTAAAGCCACCTTGTCTAGAGAATTGTGTATCGGTATTGATGTAAGTGAAGTTTAAGTTTTTTGTGAAGCGGCGCCATTGGTAATCAGTGGTTTGAGGGGGGGTGTTATGATTTCCATTTTGGCAACCAATTAATGCTATGTCTCTCTTGAAGTCTCTACATAATAAGTATGTGTGATTGGGGTTATTGTTAATTTGAGATGTAATAGTGTTTTGTATGTCTATGATGTATCTAGTATTTTCGGGGTGGGATGGCATATATATGTGAAAGATTAACCATGGTTGTAGTGGGTGATTAGTAATTTTGATTATTTGAATGTAAGGTGATATGTGCATTGGGGTAGGAATTTTGTTTATGTTGCCCGGAAAGGCATAATTTTTGTGTATGAGTGTGAGGAGGCCACCTTGGCCCGGTGTGTATGGTCTCTGTTGTTGCATGCATCTCGCAAGTGCATGTGTATTGTTAAAGATAAGTTTGTAGTCTTGAAATATATTTTGTATATATTTTGTAGATTTTGTGGTGGATATTTTTGTTTCTTGTATAACTATTAGGGCCGGTGGTGTGTTTGTATGTGTGACCAGAGTTCGTAGGTTGGGAAGGGCGGTGTTTAGAGATGAGGCGTTCCATGTAACTATGTATGTACTATCAGTATTTGGTCTAATATTTTGATTTTGTGGAGGAAGATAGGGTGGTGGAGGGGGTGGATGAGTATATTCCGGTATGGGAATGAAACATTTGAGTGACTCGTTAATTAGATTGTTAGGGAGGTAAGAAATTTTTTGTTTTATTATGTTGTTTGAAGGAGACATGTTCTGCCTATGTATAAAGTCGTATAATTCTTTGTGTATTGATGTTCCATGGTTTATGGTGTTTTGATTTTCTTCCAAAAAAGTTGTGTAAGGGTGTGGAATATCGATGTGTCTTTTGGGTGGATTTTGTAAGTTAGAGAAGGTGTGTAGTAATGTGTTAGTCCTTGGGTTATGTTTGGGTTTTGTGTGTTTAAAAGGTGATTACACATGTCTATGTTTGGGTAGATAGTAGTTATAAGGGCGTATAGGATATGTGATGATGGTCGTGTGTTTTGTTGTTGTATGTATTGAGCAATGTGTGGATGCATAGTGTTGTGTAGTTGGTGTAGTATATGTGTAGTTTTTATTAGAGGTGCAAATGTTTGAGCTATGTGTCGATATTCCGGTTGTAGTTTTATGGTATTTGGTATGAAGTATATTTTGGCATTTTTCTTATGTGTTATAGTATGTCTTTTTAGTATATTTGGCATGGGTCTGGGGTTGGTTTCTATATCTCTACTTAGTAGTATTAGAAGTTTGTGGTGTTTGGGTTTAATGTGATAGTTTTGTTTTTGTGGTTTATGTGTATATTTTAGGTATTTTTTTGTTTTTATGTTTTTAGTGTGTTGGTGTGTAGAAGTTTGGATATTCACTTTTTTTTTAATTTTATAGGTATTTTATGTCTTTGCCTAGAAGTAGTAGGAGTTTTATGTGGTTAGAATTGGTGTTTTCAGTGATAGGTGTATATGGTGGCGTATTTTGTGAGTGGTGTTTGTTTGTGTGCGGTTGTTGGATGTGTATGTTAGGTAATGTTAAGGTTTTGTATTGTGGGAGTAGTATGTTGTAAGGGTATTTATATGTATTGTTTGCGGTCAATTGTTGGTGGTAATGATAAGGTAGTATCGTATGTTTTTTGGTATGTGGAATGTGTGTGGTGAGGAGTTTTTTGGTGGTAAGCCAATGCCAAGTAGGGTGTGTGTTGGTGTAGTGGTATTGGTTACAAAATGTAGTCATATGGGTTAGAAGAACCCATGTGGGAGGTTGTAACCTTCTCATGGATTTGTACTCATATGTATGACATGTGTTCACAAAGAAATATCTTTTGGAAACTACAATAGGAACTAGGAAGGTAGGAGGTGGAGAGAAAGTAAAGAAGGTTATAGAAATAGGAGGGGAACAATAGTATGAGATTGTAATGAGATAAGTCGCTAACATTACGATAAGATGAAGTGGGGGGAGGGAGGTGATAAGATAGATATGGAGGATGGTGGGACGAGATGCAATTCCTAGGAGAGATGTAGCTAGGTATAGGGGGAACCAATGATCATCGAGTTGTTGAAGCGTTCGTGGACGGTCTTTGATCAATCCACATTTGATGGGTCATCCACATGAGGAAGAGATAGCACTTCGCGCTTGGATTTGATACCTTTCGTTACTGACAAAGCAACACTCATTAGTTTCTCAACATCATCAAGTTTTGAGTATACCTCAGCGTTGCGGGCGTCGGTGTATTCTCGTGTCTCTCGAATGATGTCTTTCTTGAGAGTAGATAACTCTGAGCGGAGTTTTTTGTGGCCTTCTGCCATCATAGCAGCCACCTCTTCACGTATGTTGGTGTGTGCGGTAGCGGGGTTGATGGCGGCGACCGTGTTTACTAGCGCGGTGTTTACGTCATTAAATCCCCATTTCTCCACCAAAGTGATGGAGGGGGGATCTATGCCATCAAGACTACGCCGGTGGGGTCGAATTTCAACTTGGTGGCAACCAATGTTAATTTAGGTCTTGTCAAGGTATTGTCTATAGACAATAGGGTTAGCAACTTGCACATTGGCAAAGCCATTGTGCTTGCCATCTATCTGATGGTGGAACCAAATGCTCATAATGTTCTTGGCCTCTAAAGCCTTCGTGATGGCCTCCGTGGTTTCAACCACACTCAACAAGATAGGTAGCTGAGATAGTGTGAGTGTGAGCGCATCCTTCTTGGCTCTGTCAGTGGTTGTGAAGGTTCCAGTGTTGCTGGGCTTCGCGGGGATTATCTCGTTGAAGGTCGTAATCTGGTGCATCTCTAGTTTCTTCGCTTGAGTAGGAGTGGGTGCCATGATCCACGCATAAGGCTCCTTTTTCCTGTTTCTCGACGTCTGTGATCTCAAACTCGAGGTTTCGGGAAAAGCCATTGAGTACCACGTTATGGAACATGATATGCGCAGGGATACCACATAGGTTGTTACTCTTGATGTTGACAGAAAGACCTTGCCAGGCCACTGCATGCCATGTTTTGCAAACTTCCCACGGATGCCGGTCCCATAGGGTCAAGTTGCAATATGAAGTATCGTGTACCTTTGAGTAGAAAAATGGCATCTGTTGTTGGGTTGAGAAGGTGTAGTTTGATCAAGCCTAAAAAGATATGCTTCTGCCCTTCTTTCTTCACTCCTTTGCAGTGGATGGCAAGGGGATTCAAGAGGTTAGTGCCAAGGGGAATGTCTATCTTAGTGAGCCTATCTCTAGCAAACTTCTTAACATCATCATGGAATAGTGGGGTCTTAGGTAGTTCGAACCAGATGGCCACATGAAAATCGTACGATAGGCCGATTTCAGGGTTAGTGGGAATATCAAATGGGAGTTGTGTGAGGTTGAAGTGTTGCCTTTCAACACCATCCTCCCTTGCCTTGGGATATATCATTTGAGGGATTTGGGGGTAGGATATTGTGGCACTCATGGCTTTCTCTGCCTCTGACTTGGGTACTCCTCTCGTCATCATGTCAGATACACTCTCACCACTGAATAGTGGGTCAAGGTGTGTGTCTTTTGCAAGCTTCTCCATGGTTGGGAAGCCTAACCAAAAGTGGAATGTGGATTGGTTTGGGGTGCTGCTACTGGTTTTTGGATCTGAGGTGCTACCTCTTTGTTTCTTTGCCGGATGTTCTACTTCTATAGGATCAAAGGTGGGGGTTTAGTTACTGCAAGTCATCTTGGAGTTGGCTTCGCCATTTTCTATGTCCATGGCTTCGGTGGTAATGCTAGGCTCCTTCTAGGGCTGTTCCATAGTGTCACATGGTTCAGTGGAGGAGGGTTGGCTTTTGTGGTTGGGAGATAGGGGGAGAGAGGTAGTGATCTTGCGCCTCTGGCTCGTTCTGGAAAATGTAAGAGGGGTGTCCTCTTGGTCGTCTGGGAGATGAATTGGGGACTCTAGGTGTTGATGTGGGGTGGAGTTAATTTCTAATGTCTTCTTCTTCCTACCTTGTGGTTTGGGGGTGAGGTGGCGCTTCAAAGACGGGGTTGCCAATTGTTTCGAGGTAACCGGTCTTGTCTAGGCGGGTGTGGCTTCTATTCTAGAGGTGCTAGTAGTCTTGGCTTGCCTTAGGCGTGTGTTGTTTTTGGGGTGTTTTCGGAGCTCTACACTATTGGCTCTTCTATGTGCGTTTATGCCACTATCTGTCTTTGCACTGGTTTTTCGAGGGGTGGATTGGCACCGGTCTTCAGTACTTATGCGGTTTTGTCGTGCTCTATTACTATTAGTGTTGGGGAAGGTTGTATATATATGGAGAGAGGTTAAGAAGAGGGTGATGCGGGTTGGAGGGTGAGTAGAGTAGGTTGTGGGACGGGGGAAGTAGATCTTGTGGGGGGGGTTAGTAGAGGAAGAGGGAGGTCGCGGGTGGGAAGGGAGGTCGCAGTTGGGGGAAGAGGGGGTCACCGTGAGGAGAGAGGGTTATAGTGGGAGGTCATAAGAAGAGAGGGGGGTTGAAAGGGGTTGAGGAGGGGGGTTGGTGGGGAAGGAGGGTCGCAGTTAGGGGGAGTGGCAGGTCGTGGGTCACAGGGTTCGGGTCTTGGGTCGCAAGTGGGGGGTCGCAATCTCCTGTGCTGGGTCGCAACCAGTTTGTGGGTCGCAAACAGGGCGGTCGTGGATTTAGCCAGGTCGTAGGGGAGCAAACGCAGGGCTCCAGGGTTTGTCGCGATCGCGGGCAGAGCGGCACAGATCGTCGAGGACAGGGCGCTGGCAGCCGCATCCAGTACCCAATCTGCGGGGGTTTCAAACGGGTCTTTGCGGGATGAGACCGTTGTGCAACTGGCGCGCCTTCACAGTGCCTAAGTTCCGGGGGAGCGTCTTCTCCGTGCTTGAGCTTCAGGGGGGGTTCACTGTGCTTGAGCTCTAGGGGGGGTGCTGGAGCAGTAGGTTTAGAGTTGGTGTGAGGGTTCCGGGTTGTGGAGGCTGGGGGAACTGGCGAGGGAGACCTTCTTGAGCTGGGGTGTGACTTTCTTGAGCTGGAGTGTGTGTATTCGTCTTTGGGGAGCGTGTTGGAGAGAGTTTGAAGGTTTTGTTGTCTTCGCAGGGGGGGCCACCTTCTTAAGCTGGAGTGTGCGCTCTTGCTTTCGGAGATCCTGTTGGATCGAGTCTAGGGGGTATGTTTTTTCGCAGGAGAGTTTGGTGCGTCCGAGTGAGTCGGGGGGGTCCTTCTGTTTGTGAGTAGGGATTAAGATGTGGCCTGTAGGATTGTGGCGGGGGTGAGGGGAGCCAGCTGGGGTGTGCGGGAAGTGCGGAGAGCTGGTTGGGATGTACAGGGGGTCTAGAGTGTGAGCGAGGGTGACTATGGAGGGGGGGGCAGTGATAGGTTTTGGGGATGGGGGAGCTGCAATAAGAGTCTACGGAGGGGGGGAAGTTGAAGTCTGTGAGGTGAGGGGCAGGAGAGGGAGGAGGGAGGGAAGAGGAAGTGAGAGGGAAGAAGGAAGGGTGTGGGGGTGTGGGGAGGGGGAACCTATTGCGGGAGAAGAGAGGGTGTAGAGAGGTTGGAGGTGGATTGAGAGAGAAATTAAAGGTTGTGTAAGTGTACTTACGTCTTTAGTTCAATTTGTTTTTTCGTGCTCGTAATGCTCTTGCTGCTGCGTAGTTGTAGCTTGGCTGTTGGTCGCCTGCCGCAGGTCACCACTAGGTCGCTTATCGCCATTACTGATTCACTGTGGGACTGTGGTGGTGACGCAGGTTGTTGGTGGGGGCACGCAAGGTGAATCCGGGTTGGAGCTACAGGCTTGTGAGCAGTTGTACCACGCTTTCAATCTGTGGGGCGTGTTGGTGTCTTGATGTGCTCCTCTTGTTCGTTCTGTAGATCTGCACAAAAATTTCCAACGCTTCCGCGTGCGGCGTGTAGATATAAACTTCCTAGTGTTATGCCTATGGGTTAGAGGATTAGTAGCAATATGGTTGTGCTTAGTGTTGTGACTACTGTGTGTAGGGCGTCGATTAAAAGAGATCCATACTGTGTAAAAACAATGAGCTAAGTAAAGTATAACATGTGTTGGTGAGAAGTTGTTGCTGTTGACCCGAGTTGAGTTGTTCTCGTGCTCAATCTTGCGTGTGGAATGTCTGGGTCCGGAAGGAGGAAGAGATTCGTGAGAGGTATGCAGATCCTGTTGTTTTTCTCACCAGATCTGAGTTACATCTAACTTCTAACGACCACCAGGCAAGGTTCTTTGCACCAACACCAAACCCTCGCTCTCAGATCTACTTTGCTAAGATCAAGCCTTTATGAACAATTCGAGTTGAGCTAACCCCAGATCTGGTGTTTTGAGCACTACCCAACACATGTCGCTGCTTCCCAAACCTCTCAACTACTCAGATCTACAGTTTACGGGGGCTCTCAACAAGGCTAGCCACACTTGTCGCCGGTAAACCTTGCTTCTGAGGCTAAGTCCTTCCTCTACCCTCACCAGAAAAAACAGAGCTCAACCCTCCATTCCAAAAAACGTTTCTCGTCTTAGAAGGTAGCTATTGACTTTTGTACACTCTTGAAGAGCTAGATGCCATTTCCACCTTTTGAGGATCTAGTTTTGGAGGGTAGCCTGTAGCCTTTGTGTACTCAAAGATCCTTGGACTCTTGGTTTAAGTACTCTTCTCTTTGTTTCTTTGTTTGTGTCTTGCCTTTATTGCTTGTGTCTTGAGTCTTTGTTGGACTTGTGTGAGTACATGTGGAGTCTGGAGAGGGTCAAGTCCTCCTAGTGAGTCTTTGCTAGGATGTAGAAGATTGTGGCTTGTTGAATGTTATGTGATTAAATGTGAGTTGAGGCTTCTGGAAGGAGTAGCATAGCCAAGCTAGATAGGTGGAGTAAGATCCGGGATATACTTCAAACCCTTGATCGGTAGGACCGGGAAGAGTTGCTCACCGGATGGGATCCGGGAAGCCCACGGCTATTTATAATAGCCTCTCTTAAGTGGAAAGTGTCTAGATTGGTGGGAAAGAGGGGTGATATCCCCCTCTTGGTACATCGAGAGAAATTCCGACAAAGCCTGAGTCCGGAGTGTTCCGAGGTTTCTACTCTTCCAGTGGATGATGTCCCTTGATCCCTGTGGAATGTTGTCTTGCTTATGTAATTTGTTTAGTAGTAGACTATTGTAATTCTTGTATATTCTTTGTTTGATTCATTGGGTGTGGTTGTAGTTGGAACCCCGTTTTGCGAGATCGGTTTACGGGAGTTATTTTCCGGTAGATTGTAAAGGCCGGTAAACTAGTTGCAACGTTTTAACTTTTTCAAGGTGTAGAGTTAGATTGTGGACATTATGGCCTCTGAACAGTGAGAACGGAGGGCAATGATTTTTTGGGCACTGTAAAAACGTACCGAAAAAATACTCAGACGTTCAACAGAGTTTAAACTAAACACTTGTGGATGCTTGTTACCAATCACTGAGTGACCGAAGAAGCCATCCTCCGGGATGGACCTGAGGTATTAAGTATGAGTTGTCTTTAAGATTTAGAGAGTTTGACACACGATAATAGTCCCTGGAAACGATCTGGTTAGGTGGGCTCGTTGAAGGTTAATTGCGGTTAACTTTGAGAATTGTGAACTACTAGACTAGGATAAATGATATCGTCAATGACTTCACTGGATGATAATGGATTGGATGGGAAGTCAATATCATCCATTTGTGGATGTGGAACATCCTCACTCAACCAATCAGTGTACGGACAGCGGACTTAGGCACAACACCTCAGTTTGCAGCCCGAGCATCCCAACTTCCAATCGTGCAACAAACTCGTTAAGCGCACTCTTGACTGCGAGCTCTATAGGCATGCACATGATGGTGCAACACTAGAAGAAGTATTTTTTTCCTCGTATTGCTGCTTCGGTTCCAACACTGTCTGCCGCGCCAGTCTCAATAAACGTATGCAACTATCTTCTGCGCTTCAAGGTAGTAACTACCAACGCTCTTGATGACCCTAACTAAGTGCCAACTCTTTTCACGGAAGTCTCTAGGGAGTAAATCTCCGCAATGTTGTAGCGACCTCCCTAAACTGCCAATTGGTCTTCTTCATGAGAGACGTCGGCTTGTGAACGCGCCAGCAACATGTGAACGACTTCTCGCCTTGAACCTTATTTTTTTCTGTGGAGTTCCTCAGCGATCTGTCGCCTTGAATCTCACAAGTCCTCCGACAAGGTCACAGCCATGCACCGCCAGGTGAGCCTCAACAATACCACCTTGAGTACTTCATCGATTGGCTCCACCGAGCCTACACCTCGCGAGCGGAGCTTGCCTTCTCTTTGGCTCTCCTACTTCAAATCCAATCTCAATAGTGCCGAATGGAGCCATGTTTGGTTGTCCTTTGACACCAGGAAGCGGTACACGCACTCTTCCGCAACCTCGTATTAGTCAGCGTTGGTGCGGATGACGTTGCTCACCACCTTATCTATCTCAAATGGATCCACACACATCGACGCCCTCAACTCCATACGAAGACAGGGTCTGTTCAAAGGTGCACCGCAAAATAAACTATGCATGCAGATGGCAACCACAAGCGTCACAACGTGCTCCAAATTTGCCCTTGCTATCATCGTCGCCTTATATACAACGTGATGCATGAGATCTCACTCCGCACTCCTAGATCTACTTTTGTACTCAATAGACCGTGTATCTAAACTGCACTCTCTGGTGCTCTTGTCTACTATGCACCTTAAATACTCGAGAGCAACGACATGAGACGAGCACGAGTTGACGTGTAGACGACCCGCAGTGAGCTTCACTTCCACGCTAACTCTTATGCCATGCACATGAAACAAGCTCCTGCTTGAGTTTTGAAACCTAGAACCCTAGTGTTTTAACTTTTAAGTTGAGCTCTGTGTTGAGTCCTCAAAATTCCATTAGATGTATTGTAATATCACGTTTACACTGATTTTTGCCACGAGATATTCCTCAAGTAAAGAGCAAGCACAAAACACTCGCAACGTACACGATAGTCAAGCCCATGCTACTCTTGAAGAATTGAAGCATGATCACGATAAGTTTGTGGTGTGCAACACCCCCACCTCATCACGTAGGAGACTCAACTTGAGGAAGAAGAATCTCCCTCAATCACACGTGGAGGTCATTTGGGCTCCAAGTCCCAAATGAGATGTCAAAAGACACTGCCGTTGGCTTAGTCGTTACACGGCACTAATTCTAATCCTAATCTCTAATTAGAGCCGAGTTCTAAGCCTTCCGGTAACTCCACAACTCCCTAGAACAAGCAATTAAGCAATTATGCACTCACCATTTAAAAGTGCACTTAGGAACCACGACGGCCATGGTACACCAAAAATCCCACATTTGAATTTTTTTGTCTATTTTGAAAAAAATTAGAGTTCTTGGATCAATATCCCGTGCAATTAAAAATGTCAATCTAACAAGATGTTAAATGTTGTTTCAACAAGTTTTTAGTAGAATGTCGTTGAACTTTGATAAATGTCTATTTAATATCATTGTACAAAATTTTGTAAATAGCTTATATGGATTGTAATGTAGAAAAGATGCAATCACCCAAATTGAATTTTGCCAATTGATATGAAGAAATTCCATATGGTACATGATATATAAGAAGAAGACAAAAAAATGAAGGCATTTATACATGCACTTGGTGATGTAATTAATCAATAGTAAAAACTTATAGCATTTATTATTTACATAATGTGCCTTCAATATACATGATATTTAATATAGTACTAAAATTCCACTCCTCATATGTATAGCGGGAGGAGAGTAGGAAAGGAGAGGAAGGGTACGGGAGAGGAAAGAGGCCCCTAGTTTAGGTTTGGTGGTGTTAGGTTGGGGATGGCCGCAAATTTAGGATTTTGCGGGTTTAGGATTCCGTGGGTTTGGGGCAACGGCATCTTGTATAGGAATCCATGGGTGTCCACACGCACACCCGTGTGGAGGTGAGGAGGGAGTAGTGTGAGGGAGGGGGTGTGAGCAGCGGCGGATTAGGGTTCTGGAGGGTTGGAGTAGCGGCAAGGTTTAGGACTCCATGGATGTGTGCACACACACTCGTAAGGGAGAGACAAAAGGGGAGTGTGTGAGACAAGGGGGTGTGAGCGGAAAGAGGATGTGAGTTGCGGTATAGGGTTGAGGTCGGGGGAGAGGGCTTGAGCGGCGGAAGAAAGAGGCTATGAGCAGTGGAGGAGAGAGGCTGTGAGCGGCGGGGAGAGGGGTACGCGGCGGTGTAGGGTATGAGGTGGGGAGAGAGGGTTTGAGCGGCAGCGGGGAGAGGCTGAGAACGGCAAGGAGAGGGTATAGGGTTTGAGGGGGAGGGAGAGGGTTTGAAGTGGGGGGAGAAGGCTTGAGCAGCGGCGGGGAGAGAATGTAAGCTGTGACGAGAAGGGAGAGGGTTTGAGCGGACGCGAGGAGGGGCTGTGAGGTGTGAAGTGAGAAGAGAGGGTTTGAGTGCCTGCAAGGAGGAGTTGTGAGTTGTGAAGAGAGGGGAGAGGGTTTAAGCGGCGGCGGGGAGGGGCTGTGAGCTGTGTGGAGAGGAAAGAGGGTTTGAGCGGCCGCGGGAAGAGTGTGTGAGTGGCAGAGGAGAGTTTGAGCGGCGGAGAGGCGGGCGGAGAAACATGCGAAGGGGGAGAGCTGCAACTTAACGCCGCCCAGAACCACAACCACTAGAATTTCCAGGGGTGTGCGGGCGCACCTCTTTCAATTCACGCACGAACATATCCGCCCTAATTAATATAAAATTAATGCTCGAAGGCGAAAGGCTCCTCGAGGTCTCCGAGCTCCGCGGGCTTCGCGAGGCAAAGCCAAGAAGATCTAGGAAATTTCAAGCTAGTTCCCTTGGTCACCCATCCGAGTCCTATTCCTTCACCTTCCCGCTTAACTTCAAGGTTGCTCAACTACCTCCAAACCGGCTTCTACTAGCGTTTGTGATGTTTAAGGCTTGGAAGTTAATATCTTTATACTTAATGCTTCGTTTCACAAATGGTTTGTTGCACTCACATCAAGGTATGGTATTTCATTCTTATGATAGTACAAACACATAAGAAAACAATGAATCACCAAAGTATTGGAAGTGATACACGACTAATACTGTCTTATGTTTCAAGATGTAGCAGACTAGGGGCTGTTGTCACATTTAGAGGGGTTTTTCCATCAATGATGTCATTTAAGAATGGATTCCACTATAATGGTGATGGCGTAACGCATATTGAAGTTAGAAGAAGTAGAGAGATGGTTGCACAAACAAGAATACACACACAAGGTAGTACCAATAATGCTTGGAATGAGATATTGTCTTCTCTCGAAGGCCTTTATCTATACTATAGATGGTTGCATAACTTATTGCCAACACAGATTCGGACACATGGCGGTCCAACTTCATGTGTCCATCCATGTGTCCCTTGTCAACTAATGCATGGGACACATGGCGGTCCAACTTCATGCGTCCATCCATATGTCCCTTGCCAACTAATGCATGGGACACATGGCGCACTTACTTCATGCAACCGCCCACGTGTCTTTGCATATCCCATGCAAGACACATGGGTTTGTCCTATCTCTTTGTCCATGCCACATGTCAAGTTACCTCTCTCCATTTTCTCCCCATTTACTTTCCCCTCAACTCTACCTCAATACAAGACTATTTACAAAATCGTAATAACTACGAGCAACGCTAAACTCCAACAACGCACACACGACACGCTGAACTTGGCGGTTACATATATGTCCAATGTGCATCTGTTAGTCTTGGAGATCGCCCAATATAGAAAGACAAGTTGGCTCATATGGTCAATTATGTCATCAAACACTTATTAGGAGCAGCTTCGCTAGAGGGTGATGAGTGCCTTAAAGTGATACCGTACTAAAAGAGACATGATGTTTATGGTGGTAAGATAGGCTAGTATAGTATGATTGATAATTTGATATGTTGGATTTAGGTATGGCGTGTTTCAGTATAGCATTTTCTATTTGTGGTTATGTAAACCTAAATTATGTATGTTTTGCATATTATTAGAAGTATTTATAATTGTATTTGTAGTATGATACTTTGAACATGTATTATAATACAAAAATTGAAATGTGTATGTATAGGTTTTAAGTACATGAACAGTGTCGTTTCCAAAAAAACAAAAACCAATTTAGTAATCATGTATACTACATAAGTTTAAAACAATAGTTATCATATATTTTTCATATTATTCATGTACGTACAGAAGGAGAAGAACCGCGGTCTCCGGAGGGGGCCGGCGTGAATAAAGTGTGTGTTCGTTCCACTACTAAGACCATGCCCACCGGACATGGAATTAGTAAGCTAGAACTACTTCTCCCTTTCGAGGGTAGACACTTTGTATCAAGTAGCCAAGAACCACAAAACCAACAATCAAAAGAGTAACAAGGAAGGCGAGAGGGGGTGATGAGAGAGAGACGAGAGAGAACTGGAGAGGAGGGAAAGTTGGGGAGGAGAGTGTGTTTCGCATGTCAGGGATTAGCAATAAAGTAGGGTGGTAATTTTTATGGGGGATCTTGTATATCTAGAAGGGCATGGTTGTTTTCAATTTTGCATTTATGTAGGAGGATAGACATAGCATGTTGTATGGCAATGATGTTAATATTTTTGAAAGTGTTTGTAATTGTATCAATAGGGATTTTGAAGGTATCTTCTAGGGTTTTTATAGATGGGATAAAGGTGGTGGCACGAGCGCCGACTGTGATTACAATAAGGGGGTCCATTTTCCATCCGAGGGCAGTGATGTCATCCATAAGGGATTGGTATTTATTGATTTTGTTTTCGATTGTTTTAGGAGAGAATCTATCATTTCAAAATGTAAATTCGATAAATTGAATGGTGTAATCGTGATTTATGTGGTCGGGTGGGGGATCATTGTATGGGAGGCCTCTAACTCAAAGTATGTCCGGTTTGAGTCGAGCATTGCAGTGGCACCGTTGAGTTTCACATGTACATGGGAGTAGCCATGGTGGAACCGTATTTTCTTGTGGGTTGTTATTAACGGTGCCGGCATTCATGAGGATAAAACATCTTGATTTGTTATGCGAGGTGATTAATTTACGGATTTCCCATACGGCTTTGTTATATCTTTTGACAATTAGGGAGTGTATGTGGTGGTTTTGACATTTAAGTAGAACATGTAGCCATGTGTCAGGATCTGTGGAAGTGCATACTGGGCATGCTATGGATGGGAATCTTTATATTCCAGAAAAGAGTTGTTTTCGGGTGTTTCCCATGTATTGTCCGGTCTCGAATTTAATAAGGCATGTTATTTGTGAGTCGGTGATGATGGGGTTTTTCCAAAAATTTGTGGAGAGCTCATTGTCTATGTTTTTGTTACTAGTCCACTTCTGTATGTTACGGAGGTTGTTTGAGATTGTGTCAAGGTTGTTATATAGGTCTTGTTTTTTGAGGTATTTATTCAAGAACCTAACCGGGCCTTTATCGGGGGTGTCTTCTTTGGAAGGCGAGTCACTTGATATGTGGGGGGTGAGATGAGAGAAGAGTAGCTCCGCAAATCCTGGTGAGGAGGGGATTTTGATGTTAGGCGCAAATGTAATGCACACAACAATGAGGGTTGTTGGGTTCATTGTAAATCCCAATGTGTACTTCTTTTTGCCGCTGAATGGTATGCTTATGGTGTGTAGAATTTTGGGAGGGATTGCAAATCTTAGATCTATTGATACAAAGTTGTGTGAAGGTGCAACAAACTAGTACTAGTTTGGAAGAGCAGATCTGAAGCGGGGCTCTCTGTTGGCTCAGATCTAGATCTAGATGTTGCATCTTCCGTATCAACTCTCAGGCCCGCTTCACACTATGCCCAAGTCGAGAGGCCGACCGTCAAAATGAGTGGCCAAACTATGGCAAGAGGCCAAACTTTTTTGCCAAAAAAATACATTAAATAATATAGATTGAAGATTTGGCCAGTCGTGGTGTGAAGCCCCAAAGGCCAAGTCCAAAGTCCAAACCCCATATCATTACGCCAAAAAAAATCAGCCCAAAAAAATCAGCCAAAAAAAATCAGCCAATAAAAATCAAGCCAAAAAAATCAGCCCAAAAATTTGGTCTCTTTTATCTAACGATCTAGATCTTGTCGGTTTTTTATTATTTAAATTAAAAAATTCGACAGACTCTTGATTGTAGTTTGGGTCGACTAAAATGGACGACCGAAGTTTTGCTCGAGAGGCCGTCGTTTTGGCGCCAAAACAACCCAAAAGTGTTGCCATGTAGGACGACGGCCTTTGGAGTTTGGGCACAAGTGTGAAGGCCCAAAGTCCGGACTTTGGCCATTCTAACAATCTCATTGGTGGAAATCGACGGCCTCCCGACTTGGCCACCAAGTGTGAAGCGGCCCTCAATCAATTAGATCTAGATCTGGTTACCATTGCACCATAGTAATACCGCACACCAAACCCCTCCTCAACTAGGACTTTAGCACCTCCATGAAGACAGACTATTGCTCACACAAATTACGAATCAGCTGCCAAGACACAAGACCTTACAACGGACAACATTCTGCAAAACGAGCTAAGTTATCCTATGGTACTTTACATCTTGCACATTTTTAAATTAGTGTATGTAATATAAATTCACATGCATTAGTGAATTAGATAGGAGTAGGTCCATTGCTTAACCACCCCTACACAGAAGAAGAAGATCTACACTGGAAAGAGGAAGGGCGTACTCCACAGCAGCTACAGTTGCCGAACACAAAAGAACCACACAGGAAAAGAGAAGAAGGTACTCCGCAACAGCTGCAGGTGCCAAGGACAGAAGAACCACACAAGAAAGAAGAAGGTACCCCGCAAAACCTGCAGCTGCCGAGGATAGAAGATTCACACAGGAAAGGGGAAGAGGATACTCCGCAACAGCTATAGGTGCGAAACAAAGCGACACAGGGCGTCCACCAAAACTACAGCTCCAGATCAGCCTTGCACCTCAACTGCCATGGACACGAACGCCAAACTAGCCGTGAAGACTCAAGATCTTCACACAAAGTTGAGAATTTCGCAAATCCAGCTAAGTTACCACTTGGTATACCGCATTTTTCAAATTTTTAGCCTACTATAAGTAACACAGACTCAAATATGGTAGTAAATAAGGTAGGAGTAGGTCTATTACCTAACCCCCCCTACACAAAAGAAAACCACAGCTGCTTATAAAGGGCAGCAGATCCACAATGGAGATGCGAAGCACTCACTCCGCAACAACAGTAGCTACACAAAGGAGTTACACACTACGTTCACAGGAACAATAGCTCCTCATCAACCTTGCGCCACACCGAAATCGAGGCAGCCCCAAACTGGAGATGCAAAGTGCAGGTACAGAATCAACATCAACCTTACACAAAACAACACCCGCACCCGCATCAGCTATAGGGCACCTACAGCAACAACAACGACGGACCTACATCAAAATCAACACTGCAACAATTGCAACACACCAACGCCAACAATCCAAGATCGACTCGGTCACCACCGAACATTCAACACATGACCAAAAGCACAACGCCACTTCAGCTAAGGTAAGCATCCTAACCTATCCTCCAAAACTAAGACCATTTCAACTTCCTTTCAATAGAATCAAACGTGAGTTCAAGGCCAATTTGTTCACCACCAAATACTCAATACATGACCAAGAATACAATGCCACTTCAATTAAACAATCTGAAGGGAAGGGAACATGGACATTTATCCTACACGCACCAGAAGATCTCGAAGCTCAATCTCCACACAGCCATTACCACTAGCACGCTCGAACACACCTATAGCTGTAAGCAGCCAAGACCTCAAAACGCAATACAAAACTAAGGTATGTACACATTCAAGTAAGTATCCACTCCAACCTATCATCTTCCTCCTCTCCTTTTTGCAAATTACTACTAAGCAATGACATGAACTACATGAAACTTACAAGACCACACTGCCAGCCGCCACTACAATGCAACCCTAGCCGCTGCAACAGCCTAGAAAACACCCAATTTTTGCAAGATCAAGATCTAAACGTCCATTCCAGCCAACACAACAATAGATCTACAACCGAACGGAACTCTGGAGAGGACAACCCTAAACGCCCACAAATCCAAAAACGAAGACATTCGTTACTCAAAATGACATCCATCAAAAATCTACATATCACAAGGTATATATCACACCCAAATCTTTTGACTTCTCTCTACTGCTCAAGCATCCACTCTCTACTCTGTAGAAACGTGCTACTTGCACAAATAGAGAGAAGAGTGCTTACCAACCAGAAGCCCTGCGGGAGAGATCATGGCCGCTCACACAACAAGGAGCTCAGAAGGAGGACGTACTGCTACAATCGCAGCGAGGAGGCCAGCGGGAGAGCACACTACCATCTACATAGCAAGGATCCCAGGAGAAGAAGGTGCTCCCGTCAACACAGCCAGAAGACCAACGGGACAACGTAATTCCGACCACACCGCTATCGAGCACACCCCACCTTAGTGAAGCACCTCTAACCCCTCTCTCTCAAATTCTTTCTCTTCTGGATCTTTTCAATCACGCACTAGAGGATTACTGCTTGCTCACGGACCCACTCGTACACTTCACACAAGTTGCATGGTACCTGCAAAACAGATCCAAACTAGTCAGATTAGGGAATACTGAAGGACAATGTACACAACTTCGGGAGTAACAAAGAAAGCAGATCAACACAAGCAAATGTAACACTAAAGTAGGCAGAAGAAACATACGGCCTCTGAGTGCAGAATATACGATGTTCCGCGTGATCAAACCCTCACCTGCAGAGTGGTCCACTCCAACAGCTAAGAAGATTCAAGATTCTCAACGGCGATGTCCACCCGCGCACCAAATCGGCGCCCACACGACAACCACCCTGCACAAGGACTCCCAGGTGCGTCCACCCACGCCCGAGATTGGCGCCCGCACGTCGAAGGAGAGACAAGTGCTGGCAACTTGGAGCTCGCTCACTCAGATTATAGGCAACATCAATCAAAATCGCTTCTCGTTCGAACCAGGTGCCCCCGTCCATATCAACCTCAACTCTACGCAGATCAACCCACAACCCGAGAACGAGTGAGGTGCGTAATCCAAGTTCAAGCAGCAAAAACCTAGCAGGATCGTCCCAAAAACACCGAAGACGCCCAGCAAGAAAGACGCACGCAAGGAAAGTTGCAACGAAGGAGAGCTGCACGCAAGGAGAAGATGCACGCAGGGTTGTTCGGTTGTCCGTCCGTCCGGTAGTGTCGGTCTGTATGGCTGTCCATTCGGTGGAGGCTATTGTCCGTCTCATGAGGGTCAACCGTGGTTCAACCATGACTCGAGTTGAATCAATTTACCCACTGCCACGAAGGCGACCACGTGGCTGACACGTCGACAAGAGCATCGCGCGCGTGCAGATAGGGGGGCGAGTGCGTGAAGGGGCGGGCGCGTACGGAGATGGGCCGGGCGCGTACAGGGGAGGACCGGGCGCATGTAAAGAGGGATCGGACCCGTACCGCAAAGGGCCGGGCGCGCGTGGTGAAGAGCTGGACGCATACTTGGAAGGGCTGGCGCGTCTGACCTAGGTCGCGCGCGCGAGCTGAGGGTTGGGCACGTTTGGGGAGGGGCTACGTGCGTTCGTGGAGGGGGGCTGGGCGCATTTGTGGAGAGGGCTGGGCCGGGCGTGTTCGTTGGGGGGGGTGGGCGCATTCGTGGAGAGGGCTGGGCCGGGCGCGTTTGTTGGGGGGGGTGGGCACATTTGTAGAGAGGGCTGGGCCGGGCGCGTGGCCTCTAGGGGCGCGCGCGTACGGGTATTGAATTCAGGGGTCGTGTGTGCTCTCTCACTTCTTAACATGCATGAGCTTCATGTCGCAATGTGTATGAAAAATGTTAATCTTTTATTTATCACGAGATGGACAAAAAACACCGTTACATCACAATGCTAGTACATATTGCAAAATGATTAACAATTTTCCTGCACTATCAATACGCTAAGTCAAAATTGCTATATCTCATAGCGGAAGTAAGCGTCCGAAACTTCAAAGTTGAATGGTTTAGCCATTAGCTCGTCAACCACTTTGCAATGTGTTGGACGTTTGAGGAGATCTCGCTCCAATAACTTCTCGATCTTCACTTGAAAAACTGCGTAGTTGACGATTGATTTGAAGAATGTTGAGTCAGATTCTTTCTTCCAAATCGCTCTAGCCATCCACCCAACAAAGTACAAATCGGCGAGCTGGGTGTATTGGTGTCGCCGCTGCATCACATCCAATGCCGTTTCCGAATCTTGTGGGCCTGTGAGAGCAAAATATTGCTCTCTTGTTTTGTTATTGTTCATTTGTTACTTTTATGAATGTAATGTTAACAAGCAATGTCATCTTGAGGTAATTTGACAAAATTTAAGTTAATTAAGTCGTGAATGCAATATGCATGTTAGAGGATAGTTGTTGCAAGGCCTTGGGTAGGATGTTTGGCACTAATTTAAGCTTTAGGTTAGATTTAATGGAGAAGGACTAGAGGAAGGAAGATCCCCCCTGGTGAATCCTAAAATTAGGAATAGGGTTAGTTGCTTAAATTACAGTTGAGTGTTTTACCATGGGCCTTGCGCAATTAGCTTGTAATGTTCATGGTTGTGTTTATGGCTTGATTGTCTTGGTTTTGTTCATTTAACTTCGTGGTGGTGTTTGTGAGTTACATTCATTCGTGGAGGTTCGTCAAGAATGGAGCTCCATGGAGGTTGGGAGCAACATTCATCCGTGGAGGCCTTAGGGTTAGGGCCTTAGGGTTAGGGTGAGCCGCCTCTTTGGCGGCTCCTTTTTTTGTACTTAAGAGCTTGTTTTCAAGCTATTCTCAAGCCCTCAAGTTCTCAATCAATCCCTCTCTTTGTATCTTGATTCATCTTGTGTCTCTTCCTCTTTCTTTTGTTATGCTTAGTTGTTGAGAGAAGGAAGGCCATGGGCCTCCTTCTCTCTAATATTGATCCCCTCTTCCATTGTGTTTGTACTTGCATTGTACTCAAGTATAGTGTGGTGTTTTTGCTCATTTCCATGGAGTGTCTCTCAGCCAATTGCTCATCAGTCCTTCAATTGTTGTCCAAACAGATCAAGATTTGAGATGGTAGTAGATCTCTTCAGTAGCTTTCCGTTGGTATATGGCGCGTCCAATTTGGAGTTATAGGGAGTGAGATACACCCCTCCAAAGTTACGGGTGTAGTAAGGGCTTTCCCCGCTGGCAGTAGAAAAGTAGGCCCCAGTCTTTTAGCAATCAGTCCTAGGGTTTTGGTCCTATGCTTCTGATATTTTAGGGGTGGATGCGCAATTGGCTTAGCTTTCCAAAAAGCTATGGCACGCCTCAATCGGAGCTAGGACAAAGAATTGGCAAGCAAAAAGCTAGAGGTCACTTCCAAGGTGATCCGGCGGAGCAGTTTTCTACTCAACCCCTTCTTGTTTTTCATCCTCTTCTTGTCTCCTGTTCTCCCTTGATCCTTTCTTCTTGTGATTTCTTTCAAATAAACCCTTGTGACCAAAGACCACCTCCATGGTGATTTTTTGGGCTCACAGGGCCGAATTTGTAAACAACTCTGGAGCTACCCAATGTTGTCTACTGCATTGATTGTCAAGCTCCGTGTCGGTCCGGAATCCATATTTTGATGGCTCTTTGAGTGATACTCGGCTCGCAATTCCCCAATCACAAACGCCAATGAAGACGGACCCTGGTTTCTCTGGAGGAAAGTGGAGAAGCACGTTTGTGGGAGCGATGTCATTGTGAATGACATTTGCCTTGTGGACTTGGGCCATGGTGCACATCAAAGCGCAAGCAAGTCTTGCTCTATTCTTCCGAAAGGCTAAAATTTGTACAATATCCTCCGCCGAAATATATGGAGCTGAAAGGATTGAGTTGTTCGAAGTTGTCGGATTTGCCTTTGAATCGGCGGTTTTAAAATGGGCCCAACTACCACCATTCCACCACAATGTGTACGCCTCCATATTCTTCGTATTCACCGCCCAAAACTTTATAACTCCTAGGTATGCAACATGACATATCATGGCCTCATGAGACCGTTGTCTAAATTTCTCCTTCGGATGAGACGCCGTTGGCATTTTCCCGGCAAACTCCATATATGCCGAAATGGCTCTCATACCCACTATGCGGAACTTCCGAACCTTTCCGTATCCACCAACGGCATCATATCTGGAAAATCCATAAACTTCGATATCTTCTGGAAGGAATTGCACGCTATGCAACATATGCGCCTCCATGGCTGACTTCATTGCTTGTTCATTTCAAGGCATGCCTCTCGTACGAGAGCTTGAAAACGTGCCGATGATGGTCTTCACACCTTTGAGGAACTTGTGGAGTTCCAAGTCTCCAGGCTGATGGTGGCCCCCGCGAGGTTTTTTCACCTCACAATTGAATACATGCGATGCATTACTCGTGCATTGAGTGATTATTCTCTCCATGAATGAGGCATAGTGGTACATGTTGTATGCATCCTTGAACGATTTAGAACTCTCCAGAGCGCGCTCAAATTTTGACTAGAGGTCGGCCTATAGGCACATGATTCCTGGCTCTTCCTTCTCCAAATAAACTTGACGGAATTGCACCACGTCAGTTTCACACCATCGACGGTAATATTGTATTGCCACACCTCAAAAAAATGCGGTACACTCCTTTGGTGGAGAACCGGCATCCTTCTCATGCGCAGACATTTTTTGCTTCACCCTCTTCGACGGTGCCTTCGGTGCATCGGAAGGATTGCGGCTCGATGTCATACCATGAATTTTAAATTTTTGTTAGTTAGTTAGTTAGGGATCTTAAATATGACTTGTTAGATAGATATAGGAGTTAGCCCTAGACTAGTATTAAACTTTAAGGTAGAGTAGAGTTAAGAAAGTTAGAAGGTATTTCAAAAACCTTAGAGTGGATAAAAAGTAGTCTAAGACCCGATCCTGGCTAGAGCGGAATAAGGAGCCGGGGAGGGGAAAACTCAAAGGTCTATAGTTAGAGCGGAGTGCAAGGAGCCCTAAGAAAAACAACTTGAAGCTCAACAGTTGGAGCGGAGTATGAGGAGCCCGGAGGGAAAGAACCCGGAGATAAAAACCGAAGCCTGAAGAAAACTTCTAAGGCCCGAGCCCAGACTTCTTATAGAGCTGGAACCTCAAGAGTGAACAATACCAGCCAAGCCCGGAGGCCAGCACCAGCAGAGCTCGCAGACCAGCACCAACATAAGCTCGGAGGCCAGCACTACTAGAGCTCGGAGGTCAGCATCAACAGAGCCCGTAGGCGAGCATCAATGGAGCCCGGAGGCTAGCACCAACGGAGCCCAAAGATTGACATCAACACAAACCCGGAGGCCAGAACGAACATCGGAGCGCAAGGAGGAGGTCCGAGTAGGCAACCCAAGCATCGGAGGGCGAGAATATCCGAGCAGACATCACTCGAGCACCAAAGACAACGAGGATTCAAAGCAGGCAATAAGCGCGAAGGAGATCAGCCCGGAGGCGAAGGTTGCGAGCACGCGAGGATCACCGCGGAGCAAGCTAGGAACAAGACTCCAAAAGCGAGGAAGAACCCCGTAAGGACGACGACGAGGAGCATGAGCGAGTAGGCGGGAGGAACATCACCAACTCCGCGAGCAGCGCAGCAAAGAGCACACACAGAGTAAGAGGACATAAGGATTGCCATCATCACAAGAATAGGAGGGCGAAGGCAAAGACGGAACCGTAAGGGCAACCATCACCAAGAGGGCTTGGAACGGACTCGGACCAAGACCACCACAGCGCAAACCGAGCTTGGAGTCAAACGAGTAGTGGAAGAAGACCGCGAGCAGCAAAGCGAGGAGCAAGCGCGGCGCGAGCAAGAACAAGAAAAGAGCCCGGAAGTGAGCCTGGAAGTGAGCCCGAAAAGCTGTCCCGGGAGTCCCGAATCTTGGGAGAGGCATAACTCCCTCAATACTTGTCCAAATGGGACAAGTGAGGAGTCTATCGGCATCTACGCAACAAGTCAATGTCAATCAAGTGGTCGATCATCCCGTTCAGATGCGGGACAAGGAAGATACACGGCCTAGAAGGTCCAGCCCGGAAGTGAGCTCGGGCCGAGTCCGGAAAGCTGTCCCGGGAGTCCCAAACCTTGGGAGAGGCATAACTCCCTTTATACTTGTCCAAATGGGACGAATGAGGAGTCTATCGGAATCTACGCAACAAGTAGATGTCAATCAAGTGGTCGATTATCCCGTTCGGATGCACAACAAGGAAGATATCCTGCCTATAAGGTTCAGCTCGGATGAGAGCTCGGAAGGGAGCTCGGATAGGCAAAGGAGGACGACCACCACCAAGGCAAGCTCGGATAACGGAAGGAGGACAACCACCACCACCAAGGCAAGGAAGGCAAGCTTGGATAGGCAAGGGAGGAGAACCACCACCGCAAAAGAGAGGACGAGCCCGGACCCGGAAGGAGAGGATGAGCTTGGACCGGGAAGGAGAGGACGAGCCCGGACCGGGAAGGAGAGGACGAGTCGAACCGGGAAGGAGAGGATAAGCCCGGACTGGGAAGGAGAGGATGAGCAACGACCGGGTAGGAGAGGATGACCTCGACCGGAAGGAGAGGACGAGCTCGGACCAGAAGGACAAGAAGCGCATGAGGAGAGAAGGAGAGGAAGAGACTCGAGGAATTAGCTCGGGAGTAGGGTCAGAATCTTGGTTCGTAGATCACTGTTCATTCCGGGATTTGACCCCCGGTTGACTTTGGTTTACACTTAGTTTTGCCTTGGAATTTGTGTAATAAGTTATCTTTTGACGATGCACGTCGTGTGGAGTGGCAGCCACCGCCGCCAAGAGTAGTTAATGCGTTGTTTCTAGTTAGAAGGTATCGTTTGCTTTGGGCGTTGGTGTGTGTTTGCTACAGTAAAAAAGAAGAGTCTCGGGACACCTCTCTTCACTACTTGATATGTGTATTTGCTTTCAGTTTAATTCTAAACCTACACTCTTAGAAAACCTTTGATGGTTGGAGAGCTCGGATTCCATACATGACTGTGAGTGCCATTTCAAGTAGTCCAATCCTCAAATTCGTACTAAACGTCGACTCATTGTTTTCTTGTTCCATCAAATAGAGTTAGTCCATGTGGATGGGAATAACAGGTGAGGTGGGAAGATTGTTAGTAGGGGTGTGACTCTAACTCTAACAATTATAGTTGTTTCCTTGTTCCATCAAGTAGAATAGTCCGTGTGGATGGGAATAATAGGTGAGATTGTAAGTGTCTAGGGAAGGACGAGGGGGGAGTGACGGACGTGTGAGGGTCATAGCGAGTCTTGAATGACCTTCCGGCGTCAGATTGGTGTCGATTGTGAAGGCTCGTATCGTTCTCTGAAGCATCCTACCTCGAGCCGCATCGAATGTGGAGGGAAACTGAGAGGAGGACGGATAGTGGGCGGGTAGGCCCCCTGCTCACTTACATTACGCCACTCGTAGTTTTGGTGACACGGGCCTAACTCCCCTTCGAGGGGATCTGAGTGACACCACAAACATCCAAGTGAGTTAGTAGAGTTAGAAAGAGAGAATGGGAGGAAGGATAGTCGTTACTTGTGTTGAACACTAAAATCTCTGTGAGTCGACAAATCATCGTCTGTGGTGATATAACCCATTCCAGGTACGCATGTACTCCGGATGTTTATATTGTGCATAGGTGTAAAGATAAGCCCCACATCTAATCCAAAGTTTGATTAATGAAAAGTCCTTACCACCCGTACGAGGTAGGTCGTATGAGGTAGGACGTATGAGGAGGTCGTACGAGGTATGACGTACGAGGTAGGACGTACGAGGTAGGTTGTACGAGGTAGGACGTACGAGGTAGGACGTACTCGAAGGTCCTTACCACCCGCGCAAGGTAGGACGTACTCGGGGACAACACGCGTACGTAGAGCGGGGTAATTGGTGTAGATAACATCCAGGCTTTGTGATCTAAACCTTTATTCTCTCCCTTTTAATGTATTTATTGTGGTATAATTGATCTTGTACATCTCTAGACTTGTTGTTAGTCGTTGTAGTTCTCAATGATTCTCTGTGGGAATGATTACCTTAAGGGTATCTTTGTGTTAAGATGTGAATACTTGCCAACACGTACTACGACACTCGACTCTGCAACGCTAGAAGGTGGAAGCTCAGATGCATCTAGAGCATCTAAATCAACATACAGGGGCTGCTTTCCAGTATTACGATGAGTGGCCATTGAAATAATCACAATCCTACACAAACTAGAATTTTATTTTTTTTAAAAACCTCCCCCGGACCTAATGTGTGGTGGCCCCCCTCTTAGTTTCTAGCAAAGTACAAATAGTACTAGGACAAAGAGCCATTTGAGAGGAGCCTATGTGATTAAGATTAGAATTTGTTCCATTAATAGTGAAATGGAAAACCGTGGCCTCGCATGCGCGTCCGCATGCGCCTAACCAAGACGCCATGCGCCCGGCCTGTTCCCGCTTGCGCCCGGCCCGCTCTCGTACGCGCCGACCCATTACCGAACACGCCCGGCCCGTTTCCGCTCGGGCCCAGCCCGTTCCCGCACACGCCCGGCCCTAGAGTCCACGTGCCCGACCATGGATCCTACGCGCGAGGCCCCCAATCCTACGCCTAAGACCCCAAATCGTACGTGCGAGACCCCAACGTACGCACCGGGTCCCCATACGACATACGGGCGTTCCCCTTGCCGCGTGTGTGCCCGGCCCACGAGTATAAATGGTCGCGCGCGCCGAGCCCATCTCACAAACTCCAATTGGAAATTCTGGCCTTCAACTATCTTTTTAAGGTGGCTGATTGCGTGATCTTCGATTGGGGCTCCAGATTTGCACACATTACTCACTCGTATAGCATCACCTTTGTTCACCGTTCGAATTTATTAACATCACTACTTTGGATTATTTTGAAATCCAAGGTGGTAATTTTTGTTTAACACCATATTCATTATATTGGGAGATTGGGAGCCTCCCAAAATATTATATGAAGCTTAAGTCGACCTAAATATGCAAATGTTTAGTAAATTTACACAATGAATTTTGTCCTATATATACAATATGGGTACATATTCAGCTCGAGTCGAGCTGAATGTGCACAATCATTTTCTATTGGGAAAACTATTTATACCTTTCAAAGTCCTGGAAATCTCCCAATATAATGAATATGGTGTTGTTTGTTTTTTTTGAGATAGAGCTTAGCGTAGTTAACGAACATTTTGGTAGATTTTTTTACAGTGTTCCGCTATGGAAAGTGACAGTGAGCCGGAAGCCCAACAATAGCCATCAATGTCCACCGTGTAGAGGAAGAGGGAGAAAAACAAAGATAGGGCGAGGCACGGGAAGCTCCAGAAAAAGCGGATGCACGTGTTCAACAATCCAGCGAAAATTGCATTCGTGGGTTGGCAAGATGAGACATCGCCATGGTCGTCGGTCACTTGCGAGGATTACATCGAGTGGTGCCACCTGTCGAAGATGTTTCTTCCACATCGCCATTTAATAAATCGTCGGTCAAACAAGGCGAATTTGAAGTATTGCATCAATGAGCAGTTTCGAGCTCGTGCCCTCCAAGTGCACTAATTCTTATACGAGCTCGAATTCATGCCCCGCAATGATTGTCCCCTCTATCTCGCCTGCATGATATATGCGGAGGTCGTTCTCAATAAGCGAGTGGATTGGAGGACTGTGCGAAAAACTCCAAAAATGTCGAGGGTGTGGATGCATGCCGATGTGCCTAGGGAGCAGCATCCAGTGTTTCATTTTACGTCACTAGGGCCATAGAAAACGGATGGCCCAGAAGAAGTACCTCCAGTAGAGTCAGATTCATCACCTGATTCGGACTTAGATGGACGTGTAAGTCGGCGTTCATCGACTTCCCTACTGGCGTGTGCGTCACGAAAAAAGCGGCAACGAGTGAAGCTCCATCAAGCAGGACGTCTGATGGTTCAAGGAGGTGGCCAAGTAGATTTACCAATCGTAAATCTTGTTGGCGATGATGAACCCATAGCGAGGCTTGAGGGTGTTGGAGATGAAGAACCCATCCATGTTATGGATGAAATGCCAATGATGGATGTTGTAGTCACCACTTCCAACACCACGCATGTAGCATTAGGGTCCGGAAGTATGACCGTCGATGCTCACCAGGAGTTTTTGGAAACTATAAGCTTGAAGGATGAGATGATTCAACGTCTCCAAGAAGAGATTGAAAACCTCAAGCTGCAATCCAATGAAAATGGTGACATTATCACCAAGCAAGCAGCCAAGATAGAAGAGTTGCGTCGAGAACGTGTTGCGAGCCAGGCTAATATTGGCGGTGTTGCTGGAGGTGTGGACGACACAATTCTCGACAATCTAGTTGGCAACATTACTAGCTGCTTGCTAGAGACCCCGACAAGACCACCGCGTCACCGCTTCGCTAGTGATCCGCCGGTTTTTCTACCGCCGCTGACTGTAGCAGCGCAACCATTCGTAGATTCCATCATCACCAAGGATTCTCTCTCATTTTCCCCACCCAATCCAAGCACAGAACTAGTTCAGCTTCGCAGTGCAAACAACATCCTTCGAAAAAGGATTAGATCAATGAGTGAGCAGTACTATCAATGGAAGGTGGCATGCATCTTGAATGTTGACCATGCGAGGCAAATGGCAATAGAGGTCCAGAAGATTGACAACGAATATCTGACGAATAATGTGCGCCCTGACTTTGGACTCACATCTTGGGCACACATCGATGAGATGTTTCCAACTGATGTCAACGTAGTAGCAGTCTATACTATAGTAGAATTATCGGGTGAAGACCGTGCCCAAGAAGCTAGGGCAGAGGAAGATGGGTCGGCATTGGGGGGCAATCTTGATGGAGATGACAACATCTCCGAGAATCAGTCTCCCAACTCAAACGGCTCTAGCGCCTCAGGCCCTTCTACTGACGATGGCCCTGATCTCGACGGTCATGGCATTGGCATTGTAGCGCACAATGCATTTCCTCACGATGGAAACGAAGTGAACAGTGGTGGAAACAATAATGAATCCCATGAGCCAATGGCCACCACGGGATCCATTGAAGTTATGAGGAGCACTCAGATTTTGCCTCAAGCAATAGAACTAGACTCAAAGGAAGACATGCCACTCCAAGATTTGTTTCGGCGGCCACGTGCTCAAAGTACTGCATCGATCGGAAGAACTCTTTAACGTGTAAAGAAAAAGACCTCTTCAACCATAGTTTGGCCACCCGTCCATTGTAGCGCACTTGGCTCAAATGGTGATGTGGAGCGCGCAATACTAACCCCACAATTTCCCTCCGCGAGGGTTGGGTCCTCTACTATGAGCAGCCATTTAGGGACACGGAGGGGCGAGAACAATGGTACTCTCCCTTTCTTCACGGGACCTTGGGGAAGCGGAACCTCTGAGAGAGTTATTGGGGCCAAAGGTAACCGCTCTAAAAATATGGATGGAATAAGAGACAAAAGGAAGAATATCCAAGTTAAACGACTTGTAAACGCCGCATCAACTACTGGAGCTGAGCTACAATTACGAAACTTGGCCTCGGAGATTGAGGAGTACGTGGCACCAGTCTTGGAAAATTCAGCGAAGAACTTCTCATCATCAAGTGATGATGCAGACGATGAGGATTGCGATGAGATACATGGCGACAATACGGTGGTACTTCACGGGCTCTCTCTTCCCTAAAATGTTCGCTGATCAAATCGAAAGCGGAAACACAATGAAGAATCAGAGAGCTCAGATGATTAAAAGATGACGGATACAAGGGTACTACAAGTTAAAACTATATTTAGTGGTGTGGTGATTGCATAATA
>OZ020524.1:19517036-19942202 GCA_963971425.1 Bryoerythrophyllum caledonicum | reverse complement strand
CGTGACATTGTGACGGAAATTGTCCCCGTCACGACACAATAGACAACCCTGTAGACAACCTTGGATGCACGCAAGGAGAGTTACATGCAAGGAGACCTACACGTAAGAGGCGTGCCTGGACAGTTGAATTGAAGAAGCTCCAGCCGGGACAGCTGCTGGAGAAACCCAGAAGCGGAAGCCAAGAACGGAGGAAGGGAGAAAAGTACGAACGGTATTGTAGCGGCGGGTGAAGAGACCAGCGCAGAAGATAGAGCAGCGAGAGGCACGTCCAGCGTAGTAACAAGAAGAGAGTCGAGCTTGTACACCAAGGAGCAGGGAAGAGACAGAACAAGCCCAACACAGCCACGAAGGGCAAGTCAAGCGACAAGAAGGGAGAAGCCGGCAGAGACTCGGCATACACAAGCCCTAGGTCGACCAAGGAAGAAACGAGTGGCGATAGAGTACCATGCCCAAGAAGGAGTGAGACCAATTCAACGAACAACTTCGTCGCTACCCAAGTGTTTGACCAAGAAGTACATGAAAGAAGGAGCCGGTTGAAAAACATTAAACCCGCGATTACCAACCCAATAAGGTGGAGCTCTCAAGACAAGATTCAACATAGAAACACCCAAGTGGGTACCTTTCACCCAGGTCATAGCTTTTTTTCACTCCCTCCACAAATTGTCATTCTTTGTTATCTCCAAGAATATTGGGTAGAAGTCAGCTAGGGTTACTCACTTTTGGGCAAAAAAAATATACCCAAAAGTATATTTTTTTGACCAAAAAAACTTGATTTTGCCCAATTTGATGGAAAAAAAAAGGTTTTTCTTCAGAAAAAATTATGTTTCAAGATGGATCTATGCATGATGTATCTGATTGGATAAGAAATCAAAGAAAAAATCAACATTGAATCCTATCTTAGGAGCCTTAAAGAAATATCTCGTTTTTTAGCAATAAAAGTGAAAATAAGTTTCCGATCTAGAATTTTCAATTATAATATATGAACACATTATGGCGTGAATGTGTCCCAAAACTTTTGGAGTGTTTAACTTCCTAGAACTCTCAAAATAAGTATATTCGGCAAATGCCATATACTTGTGACAGGTATATATGGATGAAAGATATACCTATATTGGCCAAATCGTAAATCAAAACTCAACATTTTTGAGGTTTCTAGACTTTAAATCAAGGTAATTATCACATTCCATCAATAGAATTCCAAGATCGATCCCACATTTGCACTATGCAGCAAAAGAAGGTTTGTGACTCTTTCCAAAATCATTTGTGACACTATAAATATACCACCTTAGTGGACTTTCACCCTATTATACAAACCTATGGACTGTATACAAACTTTAATATCAAAACTATTGATTTGGGCAGGTGACCTTTTTTATGGCACCTCTCTTGTGTGTGTATGTGTAAAAATCTCTAAGTATCACAACACCAATTCCTCATATCTAAAATTGTTAGATAAAAGTGGTTATGCCAATTGTTTGTATGTCAATTGTATTGGCACTTTCTACTCCTTTTTTATCATTTTAACTTCACCAAGCCTTCAATGTATGTTGAGGGGAGAAGTTAAAATCAAGGTGATAAGGAGTAATTCTAAAGTAGCACTCTATACCTTCTCTAGTAACACTCTTGTTCTTGCTAGGAACAGTATGTCTCAACTCCAAGCTGCTGCTACCCCGTCCAAGAGATTGTTTGTTGAAGTAGTGGAACAGAATCCATGTGCTACAAATGGTACACAAAATACTCTAGTTGTGGCAAGTACTACCCAAAAGAAGGTGAAGGCAACAAGTTTGCCTTACACTGAATATTGGTTAGGCTTCCACACAATGAATATACTTGCAAAGAATAAAGGTAATCCAAAAATCCCCATTCTCTCTTTGGAAGAATTTGTCAAAAGTGGATTAAGCACTAAAGAAGTAGCCAAAAGTTTTGAAGCATTGCCCTCCTTTTCATATACTCCCCAAGAGGAGTGGCCCTCAAGTAGGGTTGATGGAAAAGTAGGCAACCACTTCAATCTCACCCAACTTCCAAGTGAAGTTGAGGTAGATGAAGATGGATTTGCCCTAGATTACCAAGTATCAATCCACTTTGAACTTGGTGATCAAATATCGACAAAAGATGTTATCTTAGAGATGATAAAATTAAGGCTCAAAACCATGGAAATCCCTATCAAGACCCGCATCGGTGAGCTAATAGCCATCTTTTGTTGTTACCAAACTGAAAATTGGAATGGAGTTATTAAATTATACCTAAAAAATCCAAATATAGATGCAAAGGGATTATTGCAAGGGATAAGGCCTTTCATCCTTATCTTGAGTGAAGGAATCCCACACAAAGGAAAAGTATGTAAAATTGTAAATCATACGACGCCTTGGCCTTTTCACATCTCTTATCAGTAAAAATATCAGGCCCTAATCTCGTTAATAGAGAACCATATGGCTTGCATGCTGAAATATTATGAGATAGTTTTGCAAGGGGGTATGACTTTGAGGTGACAGGGGTAGAAAAAAAAGGTTTCTCTGAGTTTGCGTGGGTCAAAACTCCTTCTCTGGTACAAGCTGCCAAAGTAAAAGATTACAAAGTCTCATTTGATAACGAGATCTTTGTACCGATCTTTGCTACCCGGAAGATGGATGAAGATGAGATTGAAAAAAAGAATTGTCTAATTCTCATTGCAAAAAACCTCAACAAAACAAAAAGTGAAAAAGAACTAACAGACGGAATAAAGCCCATTATCGGGGATGAAAATGTGGATGATACATTCTTCAAACTCGAACATGGGCGGCATGTAAGGACTTGCAACATTGAATGTTTAAACGCAGCCTCGGGGGGTTCACTGGCAAAAATCGTAGGAACCACGTGCGATAAAAAATAGGGTCAATTATATTCACCTTCCGTAAATTCTGGAAAAAAATTATATGGAATATACACTATCATATAATTGTGAAACATCATTATAAATAATATAGCATAGCAAATAAATTGGAGTTTTAGGAAATCAGTAGATGTAAAATACTATATTAAATAAGGGATAGAAAGGGTGATTAGTAGACTCAAGAGCTACATCCTCTTAGAAATTCTGGAATGGATGAAAAATACGAGATTGTCGTTGAAAATTCTCGGATGAATGTCTTGCAATTAGAATGACATGGAAAAAATTCAAGTCTATTCAAGAACACGGGATAGAAGGAAAAAAATGAGACTAGAAGAACCAAAAACAAAATGAGGTGCGAGCAAGGGAGTAGGAATCATATTAAGAGTTCAAGGAATAAAAAGGGAGAAAACATCAATAAGACAAGTTCAAGTCAAAAATGTGGTAAAACAAAATATGGGAGGTGAGCAAAAATACATATAAATAAAATACCCCATTTTAAAATGCTCGTTTAGAAAAATTATAAATACCAATATGGTGCTTTTAATTTCCAACATTTACCTTTACTTCAAAAAATACCATGCCTTTTAATGAACTTTCCAAGGTAAATAGCCCCCCTCTAAATAGGGCATTGCCGCATGTGTATGCAAAAAATTAGAGGGAGTGAACCCCCCGAGAACGCAGCGGTGTATAAAAAGTTTGTTAAACAAAGTAAAAAACTCTTTGGTAAATATGTCATATTTACCCCCTACCCTAAAAGCTTAGACGGAAGCAACAAACCAAATGCGGATGAATTATCAAGGTTGGGATTCACGGATGTAAACTCGGCGGTTGCAAACGCTGTGATAGCCGTGGAGAATGGCCTAAACAAAGAACATGGTGTCACCCTGCAACAACTTTGAAGAGAAATGAAGACTACGAAAGGAGAAATCGTGGAAGAAGCAAAGCAATACGCGGACATGGTAGAAACGAACACGATCAAATCTCTAAGGGGAGAAATGTCGACTCTCCGATCACAGCTCATTGCAACCATCATGGCGGCAGAGACTCAAGCATCAGAACGACATCAACGTGCTATTGAAAACAAGATGGACACGTCAAACTAATAGCATCAAACAACGTTGCAACCAAAAACAATATAGTATATATTATATATAGATACTAAAATATATATTAAAAAAATCCAAAAAATATTCAAAAAATCAAAAGATAAAAAATATATAATAGTATACCTATACACTATAAAAAATAAAAATAAAATAACAACAACAACAACAACAACAAAACACCATATTTGTTATATTGGGAGATTTAGCGACTCCCAAATTAACACATGTAGAACATAAGAGCTAAAGTGCACATCTAAACTCTACAATATGGAGGGATATCAGTTTCCATTAAATTGGGAGGTAATGTTCACTACAAAAATCCCTAGAAAAATAAGTACTATGGATAACATTACATTACAAATCTAACTATAATATTGAAAAGAAGAACACATTAGTCGACACTTCTTTTATACCACATGTGTTCATTGAATATGAATAGCTAAATATTCACACTCGATCCTACTAACCCGGATTAACCCCATGCTCCAAGTTAGCTAAAAGTGAGCTAAATGACGGACAAATATCCACTTGTAAGAGAATTAGCTAAACACAGTCTCATGAGCCTTTTTTTTATTTAAAAGAATTTCAGTTTACCTTGTGGTATACACATTGGCTAAAAAAATAAGTAACGAGTTTCAAATGATGGTGTTCAGAAGTGGAAAAAAAATTGCACACACACTAGCTCGCTTTGAACTAAAGTGACCCCATCACTTAGAAGTGCAATGAACTCAAAAAAGCAATTCCACACACTTTAGCTCCACTTGACCTAAAGTGCGCACCATTACTAAGTGTAGTGAACTAAAAAAGAAGATTTGCTCACACTTTAGCTCTACTAGAGCTAAAGTGTGAACCAACATTTATTTTCTATCATTCACCATGAAGGCAATTACTGGTATTATTGGTTTCAAGATTAGAAGCAATTTACCACATTGTTATTTTAAAATGAAAATAAAGCATACTGCAAATTATCACCGATACGCAAAAACAATGGAGAGAATATTTCATAGCAATCATTGGCATCACATATAGTCATATAGAGTGTAATCGAATACAAATATCTATAATCTTAGCACCAATGGATCTAACCATACTACATGAAGTATTACGCATCAGAATCCAAAATCTAAGAAAAGGAAAGTCCATTTATCTAAGTCTATTACGATTTGGACCTGGCAAGTGCTTCCAAGGAGGCCTTGATAATCGCTACTTGCCCCTTCGGAATTTTTGTAGTTGAATCTTGTACATGACCTCCATCCCTCTTTGAAGACTTAGGTTTCCATGCTGTCAAGATTGAATCGGTACTCTCCGACGTTATGGCTATCTTCTTTTCAACTGTCCAGCAAAGGTTGCAATCTATATCCCAATCTATATAGAACTTCAGAACATCCCGATCGCGCAATATAGGGCGGAAGAATTGGATACGGACGGTGTTTGGCATATCCGGGTTAGAGTTAGGATCTGAAATTGCTTGAGCAATCCAAAATAGGCGCTCGTCTCCATCACAAGGCCGCAATGCAACAAAATAGCCAACAAAAAAATCACGACCAACTCTAAAAGAAGGAGGTGGACGATCGCGTCTCTGGCCAACAAAATGTTCATCTTTACGGTACTCTTCGCGAACCTCACCCTCCGCTCAGAACTCATCTTCAATGGCATGGGCAATTTGCATTGTTGGCCAAAAGCCGTCTTTCAATGATATCGGCGTATCCATTGGAAGTATCAGAGCATCTCTAACATTGCGCCAATAGTACGATAGCGGCTCAAAACGCAATCTGGCTTCAACAGACTCCCGCGATGATTGCTCCCAGTGATCGATGAATCTTAAAAGTCCCTTCACTACCTCATGGAGATGGCGCATCGTAGAAGGCTTCAATGCATTAGGTTCTCCGCGAGGCCATAAAGCCCTTCCTTCAGAATCCTCCTTCCACAATTTGATGCTACTATCTTCTCCTCTCTTTGAAAGCCAATCTTCATCTTGACAAAGGATTTTATACTTCATTACCGGACAACCACTTGAGTCCACATAAAACTTGAACTGATGAGCCTTCATATGACCCTTCAAAGCTTCATCACCGTCCGCAATCATATCCCCAATGAACTTCCTAAAGTCAGGAACCTCTTGGATGAGATGCGGGATTGTGGGAACACTCTCATTTTTCATGAACGACCTCATGAGCAAAGGAATGGTTGGAAAACTCTCCTTCCTCAGTGTCATACTCCAGCGTTCAAATAATGCATCCATATCATCATGTGTATGACCAACAAGCATGAAATTTACATATACCTCATGGAAGATGCGTCTTGCAACAAGGAGAGACCAAAAACAAAAAACAAATCTAATTTTGTTATCACCAACAGCATTGTCCATTTGCACGTTCAATATTGGAGGCAAAGGCCTCCCTAGAACTGGGATATCTAGAATCTACCCTAATGGATCCAAACACATCTCTGCACCCCGTAATACAGCCACATACAATGGATGAGAACTAGATTCTAGAAAGAGTTGGCGAGAAGATGATTTCGGAGGCGCCTCCACGTCACGCAATAGTTTTGCGAACGACCTGACCTTGTAATTGGCATCGTGGGAGTATAAATCAAGGCCGTAATGGACGTAACGCTGGTCCACATGACCATGGGCAAGCATGCCTGTGACTACAAGAGGCAACTTCAATAGCCCATCTAAGTGCTTTGTTTCAAGTGAAAAAACCGGGGAGGCGGTCTTTGAGTAATCCATCTTATCATGCATGATGGTTAGAACCTCCTGGGGCGACGACTTTGGTCAAAATCGGTTCAAGTAGTACACGTCCCGATGTGCGAAAGCATAATCGATGTGAACCTACATCTTCTTTTGCCATAGCAGTGATGCTTGTGTTCCAGGTCGAGTAAGCTTCTTCTAATCCTCGTATTTGTCACACGTAGAACAACGGGCAAAGTTGTCTCCACCTTTCTTGGCATAGTACTCAGGGAAGCTCACTCGCCGAATCTTACTAAGCTTGAGGTTGAGATTGGCGGCAATCCACAATCACCGAGATGATCATCAAGAAGCGGTATCTGATCCTTCCACTTAAAACTTGCAAGAAGGACCTTTGCCACAACCTTCTCGCCAGATGGGAGAACACAAGACTTGTGAGGCATGTGGTCCGCATGTCTATCGAGGATGGCTCCAAGAGCGGCAATAGCCACAACCGTATGACCTCTAGGCTTACGCAAACCGGTATTCCCATGGTGTTGAGCCGCATGACCAGCGGCAGCGCCCTTCGCATTCCGATAGAAAGTACTCGAATTTACACTTATGATCTTC
Organism: Bryoerythrophyllum caledonicum; assembly: GCA_963971425.1. NCBI lineage: Eukaryota > Viridiplantae > Streptophyta > Bryopsida > Pottiales > Pottiaceae > Bryoerythrophyllum > Bryoerythrophyllum caledonicum. The sequence continues at coordinate 19,934,926 of OZ020524.1, read as the reverse complement.
ATCCAGGCATGGGCACAAACGTCTACACCCTCTAGAGTCACAACCTTCCTACCCGCAACGTTTCTACGAAACTGTCTGTGAACGTCGAGTTTGATATGATTTCTGAACTGCACGATGGTCTCACTATACAAGCGCGTCCGGAGGACTTTTATTTTATCTCTAGGGTAGTGTTGAAGACAGTTTTGAATGCAACAACTATTGCTCGCAACTACGTTAATGGAATGAGGGGTCATGAGGAATTCAGCATTCCTGGACATTGTTGGACATGTATTCCTTGAGGAATTGTTGTACAAACGGGAGCTTCCACCTACAGGTTTGTTACGCTCAACCAACCAGACATTGTAAATGTCCCTAAGGCAATGATGGAAGAGACTCACACCGTTTAAAAATACTTGTTAAATTGGCCAGGACTTAAACGAGTACCTCCATTCATCACGAGCTTCCTCCTCAACAAAAGTACTGGACACATGTACTACAACATTAGAATCCCCAAGAGGACCAGAGGAACCTAGAATTGCACTGGACCGGACATTGCGAACCAACCCCTCCGCAACGCGAACACCCGAACCATTGTGAAGCAAAATAGCCATCCCGACCCAGAGACGGCGAGGAATAACATCAAACTCAGGAAGGTCTGGGTTCACGGGAGCGTCAACATGAACATTGTTGTCCTCCAAAGACGACATCTTGCATTCCAATGAGATAAATGTTATATAATCCTTCCAATAAGTATGGGTGAATACCTTGTAGGAATGGATATCAATGAAGAAGCATATGAAGAGGGTAATTAAGCTCGAATCGAGGTAAGGTCTGGCGCTTGAAAATAACTTGCATTCAACTGAATTGACATTGTAGAACAGGCAAATTTAGCTCGACTTGAGATAAACACATATGGTATTATATGACAAGAATACAGTTTCATATCATCAGTTTTAATGCGAAAATGAAATAATCTCACACCCTTGACAATGACATTTTAGCCCGACCTGAACTGAAATGTTGACTATTAGACGGTATGACAATTTATCTCGAGTCAAGGTAAACAAACATAGAAAATAAGGTATAACAGTTTAGCTCGAGTCAGGCTAAATAGTCTTACCTTATTTCCAACGACAGGTTAGATCGAGTCGAGCTAAATTGTCGTTAATAAGATGGGTTGACAGTTTAGCTCGAGTCGAGCTAAATTGTCGTTAATAATATGGAATGACAGCTTAGCTCGATTTGAGCTAAAATGTCCTTCCGTGATTCTCGGCGTCATTTTCGGGCTTCATATGGACAAACTCTTCAGCCTATGGATCTGCCTTTCTGTATACTAGAACCCAAATCTTTGCGTTAGTCGTCAAGAAACTCGCAGTGACGCTTCAAAATCATAGTAGTGGAACCAGAGCAATAAGCATCACTGTGACATCTTAATTGCTAGAATACACGGAGAATGCAAGAAGTAAACTTTGTGTACCTTATGAAGTAGACAACCGGTGCGTTGTTGCCTCGTACAAGCGCCCTGCTCAACCATCCGCAACCTATAAATGTTGCCCTCTTCAACCTCCCACAGTTGTACCACCTCCAAGCCTCCCACAGTTGTACCACCTCCAAGCCTCCCATCCACCAGCCTTACGCAACAACCAAACTGAGGAGGAAAGAAATGAAGAAACTTGGCGAGGTTTGCCGAGGTCAATCACGGACACACGACCGTTCAATTGCGGGCTACGATTTCAGAATTGGCGGGTGACACTTTTCCACAGCCCCTTAAAAAGTGCAAATTTGAAATCTCGGCGGGAAATTGAATCAAGTATTTCCTCGTTGGCTAAAATAAGGAAGAGTACATACCTCGAATATACTCGCACATGTGAGTATTATACACGAAATTGTGGGATTACGGGTTAGAGTAACGATCAGGGTTAGGGTTAGGTTTAGGGTTTAGGGTTTAGGATTTAGGGTTTAGGGTTTGGAATTTAGGTTCAGGTTTAAGGTTCAAGGTTTAGGGTCCTTGGTTTAAGTATTATCCTTCTGATGATATTTCATTTCAATTTAATAATACTTTGAATATTCCGGATATTGACAATTCAACTAAGGTATAGGGAAATGTAGAGAAGATATTGAGATGATTAGAAAGAATTTGTATAACAATCCAAATAGGACTTATCTATAAAGTTGAAAGCAAAGACCTAAACAAACGAGTAGCATTAAAAAAAACAAAAAACATATTATATGTGCATGTGTATTTTGAGCAAAAAGTATGTATTCAAACATGCTTTGGACATCATTTCTTTGGGATTTTTTAAAAGTGCACAATGTTACTATTTTGTAATCAATTTAGAATGTTCATTCTTTTGCAAGAATCCCAAGTGTCCCCATGGTCTGGATTTGGAATTGAAATTGGTTACTATCCACTAAGTACTCAAAGACTGTAAATGTGCGCAAACTAATAGTTGGATTAAAATATCTTATTCTTGAGTTCACATTGTATTATCATGAGTTTGAGGTGTGACAATCTAAGCATGACATGAAAGATGGAGGAATTCTTGACCACACAGAATTTATTTCATGTTTTGACCTGAAATTAAAGATTTTGTCATTTGTAAAACATAGAGAGTGGAACAATATTAAAAGATTTAAATAAGAAATGGAATGACCTCCCCATGACAAAAAAAGGATAATCAAAATATAAAATATAACTAATTCAAAGGGTATCATTTAGTGCATCGAGCATAATTTAATGTTCATAATGTGAGTAATTTTAAATTTATTTATACATGCAGAAAAGAATAACTAGTTTATGAGCACGTTCCAATGGTTGCAAATTATATTTTAAATTCTCAAAATTTTGTAGTAGGATGATAGAAGTCATGAGGCATATTTCTAAGTAATTTATTTTCTCATTGAACATCTTCAATAAAAGTTATGCTAGCCAAAAGAGAAACTTCTCGATTGCCGGCACGTTGAGCCACTTAAAAACGTTTTGCTATGACACACTATGGAATGTGATATTTTCAATACATAGAAGTAATATTAGAACGTTTTGATATTGTGGAAAAACATATTATTTTTCTAGTGAAAAATAAGATTATATCCCAATTCATACATTTTCACACATTGTCACATATTATTGATTTAGGGTACCAAGAATACTTAGACTTCATATCCACTGAAGACTAGGAGATTGTCATATTTTTTTCTTTTTAATATTACTATTGGAGGTTTAGGTCTACATATTTTGAAAATCCTTTTAAAATTCAAAAGATTTTAAGTTCACCTTGTGAAATACTTAACCATAAAGAGAAGTACGGAGTTCAAAATGATTGTTTGAAGAAGTGGAAATACACATTGCACATACATCAGCTCGGTTTTTAGCAGAGGTGTGCCCCATTACTACGTGCAATGAACTAAAAGAAGCGTGTGCACACACTTTAGCTCCAGTAGTGCTAAAGTGTGCCCCATCACTAGGTGCAGTGAACTAAAAAGAAAACACGCATAGTTTAGCTCTACTAGAGCTAAATTGTGCACCATCACTAAATGGAGTGGATTAGAAAGCAAAAATGCACTATGTAGCTCCAGTACACACAAGATGGCTTCTAGTGTAGTGGACACTAAATAGAAATCCATACACTAATTGTAAAATTTACAATAAGTGTAGTGACAAACTATAGTACACTAAATGTCAACTACTACACTAAATGTCAATCCCAGTAAATAGTGGAACATAAAGTTTTTTACTTGTGGACGGTTAATGTATGAAACCTTAATAATGATTTGATTACATCTTGAGCATCAAAGTAAAGAAGGGTTGAGTGCATGTAGAAAAACAAGAATTTGCAAGAAAGAGCTTGGGAATAATAGGACATAGGTATGGAGCAAAAGGAAAATCTCAAAAATTGGACAAAGTATAATGTACATATGAAGGAAAAATGAAATTACAAGTAGAAGATTGGAAAAATAAGATCATTCTTTTGGGAACGAAAGTGAGGAAAGAAAGGAATATTGGAGAAGGGAAAAAATTAAACATACAATAAATATAGAAATACAAATAAAATACTCATTAGATATCCATCACATATGCATTCAATGTGCATTACATATTCAGTAAATAATCATTAAATACTCATTGAATATGCAAATACACATTGATTTTACATTTGAAATTTATTAACTATTCATTCACTATTCATTAACAATACATTAAATATTCTATAAATAATCCTCAAATATACAAATATACAAATATTAATTAAACTGTCATAAAATATACTTTTAAAACTCTAAAGATTCATTAAATAATATTTAAATATTCTTTATCTGTTCATAAAAGTTACAGATATACAAATATACATTAAATATTTTATAAAAAATCATTACGAAGTCATTAGTTATTGGCTAAATATATGATTACACATTAAATATTCATTAGATATTCCTAAATAATGTAAAAGAAATGCAAGACATAAGAATGAGAATAGTTGTGAATAAAACGATAAGAATATGAGGTTGAAGATGAGACAAGAAGAATAAATGGATGGCGACCGGTAGGCAAAAGATTCTAAGCTAACCCTATTTATTAAGTAACAAATTTGCGTGCTAGGGCAGGGTTTTGATTGAGGGCTAATACAAAATGAACTGCAGTAGGTGGACAAATGAAGGATAATATTCATGACAATTGCGGCTAAAACTAATTGCCAACCAGTTGACAAATAGTGTACTAGAAAAAGAGCATTCCCACCGGGGCAAAGGGTCCGAGAGAAATGCGGGAATGCAGGAATAAACACGGTAAAGCCCACTCTGCGAGGCTCAGGCCGGTATCCTGGCCCACCGGGGTGGCGGCGCTGGTTCTTTTGAACATGAAATTTACAAAAGGTACAGGGGCCACCAGAATTCTCCGGAAGCATGTGTCCAATCATGTAATGACACGAGGGAATTAAAAAAAACAATAGAAACCTAAAAAAATGGGCCAACTACGGCGTTAGCGGCGAGCGTTGGTGTTCCCCGAGAGTGGCCAATTCCAGGACGGGTGCGGGAGGGAAAGGGTAACCCCCCTCTCATCATCTCAAACTTGGGCACGTCTCCCGTCGGCGTGGAAAATTCCCCATCACGGGTGGAGATGCTCTAACTACACTATTTGTATCGTTACACTAAAAGAAAATATACTAAAGCTTAACATACTAAAGCAAAATGAAGTGAAATAAAAAGAAAAAATTCACACTTTAGCTCTATTAGAGCCAAAGTATGCACCATCACTAAATGTAGGGAACCAAAAAGAAAATATGCACACTTTAGCTCCAATAGAGCTAAAGTGTGCACCGACATTTATTTTAAAATTATACTATTCCAAGATGTGGTCTTAACATACTAATTGTCTGTTCAATTCTCATAGTGAAAAATATCAAACTCACAAAAAAGGAAAACTGGAATTCAAAGTAATAGAATCTTAAATCGTATCGTTGGAACTATTTTAAATGTGATTCACCCCTCTCCAACACCTAATAACTGGTGTAGGAGGAACTTATATATAATGATGGTAATGAATTTACACCTTGTGTAATGCAAAAGTTGAAATTGTGTCAAGTGAAAGCCAGCTAATCTACTCAGAGCATGAAAGAAATCAAGCACTTTAATCCTGTTTTCAACACTAAACACATGAGTCGTTCACGTCCGTGCAATCAGAGTTTGTGTATTATGAAGAATATATCAATATATAAGTCTTAATTGAGATCATACGGTTGAAATTGGAAATATTATATTTTCTTTGACTCCCGATCATTGCCTCAGAATATACAAATTTGCAGTATTTTAGGCTCAGAAAAATTGTCTTGGAAACTTACAAGTAGAGAAATTGTAAACGCATATAAAACTGAAATTATGAGAAGCTTTAACTTTTGTTAAAAACAAAATGGAAATTATGCAAAAAGCACAAAATCAAACTGAACATCGAAAAGTAAAAAGGTCTAAAAATGGTGGTGCATCCACCATAATACCCAAGGATATTACCCCGATATCTGAGGGAGCATCCCGAGGGTATCGCGGCGATCCCGAGGGTATCCCGAGGGTATCTTGAAGGTACCATGCGGCTATAGGAGCCGTATACACGGCGTAGGATTTGGACATCTTCGTGTACACCCAGGAATTGGACCGCGAGCTCTCTTTCTCTCTCCTTTTCGTGTTCGTGTTCATGTTCTTCTTCCTGTTCGTGTTTGTGTTCGTCTTTGTGTTTGTGTTCGTGTTTGTCTAGCGCTCGTGCTCGTGTTGCGCTTGTGTTCGTGTTGCACTCGTGTTCGTGTTGCGCTCATGTTGATGTTGCGCTTCTGTTCATATAGAGTTTGCTGAGTTTGTGTTAGTAGGAGCGCTTTTGATAGAGTTTGTGTTAGGGTTTGTTGCGCACGTTTTCCGAAACGTGTAGGCTTAGATTTTCTGCTGATAGGGTTTGTAGGAAGTGAGGGTTAGAATTGTGTGAGGTTTCAAGCACGTAGAGATAGAAACGCGTGAAGCTGTGAAGGATTGACGTGAAATTCAAACGAGGAGGAAGAACAAGAAACTGAGGAAGATTTTCGACAATTAAAGGTATGTGTACAAATCGCTTTCTTCTACAATTGTTTCATGGTTTTTCTGGTTTGGTGAATTTATGTTTGTTGTTTCGTGTTTTCTGGTTTTTTGTTTGGTGAATTTATGGTGTTTGGTGTTTGCTATGATTGTATGTTTCATCTTTTTTTCTTCAGGCATTTGTTGTGTCTGCATTGCTCTTAGTTTCTGTTTGTATTAGGAGTGCATGTGTTGATTGTAGTCTTGTGGAATTGGTGCTATTTTCTGTAGTAGTGTTGATGCTAGTTCGGTTTTTTTTTAAACTTTGGTTTCAATGTGTTGCTTTGAATGTGCTGCTTTGTGTTCAATGTGCTGCTTTGTGTTCAATGTGCTGCTTTTGATGTGTTGAATATTGAATGTGTTGAAACGTTTGATGTGTTGAAACATTCAATGTGTTGAAACGTTCAATGTGTTGAATGTTCAATGTATTGCTTTTTGTTTAGGTTTCTCTGTGGTTCTGCATTCTGTTTGCTTCTGTGTGGTTGTATTTTCTATGTGCATATTGTTTTTTTTGTTTTTGGATAGAGTTATTAGTTGATTGATTGTGTGTGTGGGTTTATTATTGTTCTTGCAGGACGTCTAGTTCCAGCAGAATATTACTGGGATTAAATTTCATTATCAATGGCTGAAAGGTAAAATCCATATTCTCACCGAGGAGCCCTAAATCCTACGCCTCAAATATCATATGACGGAAGACAATTCTGCACAAGCTGTAATAAAATCAGCATTTCACTCAACACATTTTAGCTCGCGCCGAGCTAAAGTGTGGCCAATAGAGCACACTATTGGCTCCACTTTAGCTCGAGTCGAGCTAAAGTGGGGCCTATAGTATGCACTATTGGCTGCACTTTAGCTCGACTCGAGCTAAAGTGGAGCTAGTTGTGTGCACAGTTGGCTCACCTTAGGTCGACTCGAGCTAAAGTGCGGCCAATAGTGCGCTCTATTGGCCGCACTTTAGCTCGAGTCGAGCTAAAGTGTAGCCTACAATGCACACTGCTGGCTCCAGTTTAGCTCGAGTTGAGCTAAAGTGCGGACAAAGATGCACTAAACAAAAACACACACACTTTCAAACAAATTCAACCCCAATCACACAAAAAAACCGCAAAAAATTACACAAAAAACAAAAATTCTAAAACACAACACCAAACCTAAACACCTAAAACTCCTACTACTCCTAGGAGGAGACATAGAAACCAACCCAGGCACAATGCCTAATATACTAAAAAGACACCCCACATCACATAAGAAAAATGCCAAAACATGCTTTGTACCATATACCATAATACTGCAACCAGAATACAAACACATTGCTCAAACATTTGCACCCCTCTTGAAAACCACACATACACTACATCATCTACACAACACTACACACCCAAATATTGCCCAATACATACAACAACAAAATACACATCCACCAACACACATTTTTTATGCCTTAGTAATTACCACCCACCCAAACATAGACAAATGCAACTATCTTTTAAGCCCATAAAACCCGGAGACAATCACATGGACTATCACACTATTACAAACCTTATCAAACTTACAAAATACACCCGAAAGACATATTCATACCCAACACCCATATACAAAATTTCTTGAAGAACTATTTAACTTTTTACATAGCCAAATCATACCGTCCTCAAGCGACACAATAAAACAAAAATTTCCTTATCTCCCTAACAATCTAATCAATGAAACACTAAAATGTTTTGACCCCATAACCGAATACACCCATCCACCCCCTCACCCCTTTCTCCTCAACCTACAAAACCAAAACAATAACACAAATAACGAAAATACAAACATCAGTACATGGAATGCATCATCTCTAAACAATGCTCTCCCCAGCCTACAAGCTTTGACCACATATACAGAAAAACCATCAGCCCTCATAGTCATTCAAGAAACAAAAATATCTGCCACAAAATCCATCAAATACATTCAAAACATATTCCAAGACTACAAACTTATTTTCAATAACACACATGCATTAACAAGATGCATTCAACAACGGAGACCATACACACCAAGCTACGGTGGCCTCCTCACACTAATATACAAAAAATATGCCTTCCCGAGCAACATCAAAAGAATTCCTACTCCAATGCACATATCCCCCTACCTTCAAATAATTAAGATTTCCAATCATCCACTACAACCATGGTTAATCTTCCACATGTATATGCCATCTCACCCCGAAGATACTAGGTATATTATAGACATACAAAACACTATTACATCTCAAATGAATCTAAACCCCAATCACACTTACATGCTGTGTGGAGACTTCAACAGAGACATAGCATTAATTGGTTGACAAAACTCAAATCATAACACCCCCCCTCAAACCATAGACTATCAATGGCGCCACTTTACAAAAAACCAAAACTTCACCTACATAAATACTGATACACAATACTCCAGACAAGGTGGCTATAACTATAGCGATTGGAGCCTAATAGACGGCTTCTATCTAAATACAAATAATAATACACAATACACTTCCACTACAAACAAAGACATTATTCTCAACTCTAATCACTCGCCTATACAACTTCACATCCCACATAACATACTAATAAGTCGTACCCCTATATACACAAATAATACCACTAAACGCATACTTAACCCAATCCCAAAAGATAACTTAGAAAAATTCAACACAAAGTTCTTCGAAGAAAATTCCATGCAAACTGACTCCCTCATAAGTATCCTTGCAAACAATAACCAACTCTCTCAAACTCAATGGCACGAAACGTGCCACATTCTAGACATACTTATTAATAATATCTCCAATACATTAGAACAAAGTTGCAAAGCCCAACCAATAACCACAAATGACAAGCCGAATATCGCAACAAGGTGGTTATCTACCCCGCAAACTCTCAAAAATATGGAAACAACACCTAGCTACATACCATACAATACAAAAAACTATTAGAATTCCAAAAAATAACCAAATATGGCGTAACCACCCCATATGTAACGAATTACTAAACTTGCACCATACCCAAATTCCTACCCCACCCCCCCCTAGACCTACCCCACGATACATGGATAAAAGACATTGCACTAATCGCAAAAAATGCCAATACACAAGCCCGAAATGTAACTACAAAATACTCCAAAGATAATATTTAAAAATCCATCTCAAAATATAGACAATTATACAAAATTAGCCCTAAGAAAATAAATAGAAAAGTGTTTAAAAAATACGAATCTCCACCACTAGATTCTATCGCTTACCAATACATTAACATTCAAACTAGCCCCAAAGACATTGCAAACGAAATATTCAACCAACAGACAAAAAATAATAGACCCACAGTACCAGAATGTAATTACCAACCACAACACCCAATCAAATGCACATGTGCAGTACGCCAATACCCATGGCACAACCTAGATGGATTTATCTTAGACAAACGAGGCGAACCGGAAACTCCATTATATACATACTTCAACAAAGCCATATACGACACATGCCTCCGCAATCTCGGAAATAACAAAGCCCTAGGGCCAGACCATATACCGAACTCAATACTCTAAAACATGCCTCCAAGATTTCATGAATTACTATTTCTATTCTTCTACCATTGCTATAAACAAAAACAAATATCAGCCTCATGGAAAATAAAGTGCAACAATTCTACTTTAAAGAAAAGGAGATCCCTCAATACTATCAAATCATAGACCAATTGCACTAGCCAACACAATATATAAACTCTACACAAGTACACTTACCTCAACATTATCCTCATATGGTGAAAAGTTTAAATCCCCACACGATAGCCAAGAAGGATTTAGAGCAGAGAGAAGTACATCTAGACAAATACAAACCATAATAGTAGCACTAGAAGACCCACGATTCACAAATTAGGACATATATGTTTTATATGTTGACTTCAAAAATGTCTTTGGCTCTATAGACCACGCTCGACTATTAGCAATAATGACTGATATTGGGTATCCAAAAGATGCAACTACACTAGTTGGGAATATCTACTCCCAATCATCTACTTACTACACCGGTGAGCACTTTGGTAAAACTAAGCCTATCCCCATTCATAGAGGAACTATACAAGGACACACCCTCAGGTCATACCTATTCATCATATTTTTAGAAATCACCATAAACTCCGCCGCCTACGCCGATGACCTTGCTACCATGACCAACAAAATAAAATCATTACAAACACAAGTTGATAAAATCGATAGATATTGTGAATGGACTGATATGGACGTAGGCGTCGCAAAATGCGCTGCCACTCGATGTCCAAATAAATCCAAAGTGAATCCAATTACATTCAAAGCCCTAATGCAAGCTTCTAACATCAACTACCGGGGCCAACCCATCCCCATACTACACCAAAACGAATCATATGTATACCTAGGCACACACCTTGTTCCCTCTCTAAAATGGAAAATCCAAATTCAGACTACGACCGCAAAACTCATTAAACAATGCAAAAAATTAACAACATGCCCGGCCACTATGAAACAAAAAATTAAAATGATTGACATCGTAATACGCCCAGGAGTAGCATATAGCTTTTACGTCGTACCATACTCTATGTCAGTCATCAAAAAACTTGATCAAAAGATTATAGCCATACAAAAAATCATTTGTGGTATGCCAAAATGCATGTCAAACGCAATAACCCAACTTCCACATAACCTATTTGGACTTGAAGCTTTCTCCCTCAAAAATGCCTATCTCCAATGTATAAGGGAACAATTACAAAATGCTCTAAACGACAAAGGTAGACTCGGAAAAATATATAATGGACTAACTCATTATGTTCTTGCACAATATGGCGGTGCCAAAAACATACCTAGATTAAAAAAAACGGACTGCATAAGATCACCAATAACTCATACTTTTTTCTTATTAAAACACATAGCCAAAGTCCACCTTAAAAGTACACTTCCAAATTTCCTCTCTGATCTAACATCATTAGAAGTACTATGGCATCAAGAAACACAAAACCATAACACACTCAACGCCCAATTCTCCCAAAAACTCTTACAAAAACTCCTCTAAAAAAATATTTTTGAATTAAAACAAATTACTTTACCAAACGGCACATACATTATGAATAATGAGGACTTCAAAGCCTTCCACTTCACCCCATCCAAACTAATCAAGAGTGCCCTAAATGTTGCCAAACAACTCTTCTGCCATCCAACATGTCCCACCACATGCAATATCCCTTGCAATATACACCCATACTCATACATGCTCCAAGACCCATTCATCACCATCAACAACAATATCCTCCCAAGAACTGCCATACCACCAACCCACCCTCCCAACCCTTCACACCCATACCACCCCCGTCCCCCAACATACATCCCCAAAAATCCCAACATATACGCCATTAACAACATCATACGACATGAACACATACAACATCTAGATAACAACAACATACAAAATACCTATACAAAATATCTATGCCAATGGCAACACAACAACAACACATTCAACAAATGGCTTCCCCAAAGAAACCTCTTTCCAAGACACAACAATAGTACCTCGACATACAACATCGAAAAATTAAAACAATACTATCAAAAAATCAAAAATAAATTTTGCTCATAAATCATTCAAGCCCACCACCTCCAAGAACAACTACAAGATTCAAGATCCGTAATCCCACCCATAATCATTCTACTCCTAAACATCTATACAACGGAATCTAACCCCGAAAACGACATTCTCACATCCTCGAACACAATTAAAATAGAGAACAATCAAGCCCATCTATATGAAGAAAATGACCGACATTTATACACTATTCCTACTACTAGACTCCAATGGCTATGGAACCAATACAATTTGAAACTACAAACCCCTACAAACATCAAACCAACAACCCAACCATTTGAAACCAAAATAATTTGGTTGTACCAAAGATATAAATATCGCATTCCAACAAATAACCCCCTCAAAAGTTCACAATACACAATATCCACATCCATTCTGGACTCATTAATCATATCCTTCATTATCGAACATTCATACTTCTCCTCTCCCGTCCCATGTCCTACCGAATTAAGAAAATTCTATTCCCCCTTTGAAAGAGATAAAATATTTGGCTCCTTGGGAAAAGCCTTTGACTATAAATGGGTCGGTAATGGTATAGCTCACTCACACAATGAGGAGGAAACTCAACAAGCACTACAGTGGGCCCGCCTCGCTGCCAAAAATGACCCACACCACACATCTACATTCATTATCACACCGGACAAAAACTGGTACCAAAGCTTTAACCAACAATCAAGCCCATTCCCAGACTCTCACATCATTGCACTATTTGAAGCAGACTCAATACCATACGAAGAACCCACCATCCCACCCAAGCTAAAAAACCCCCGGATTGAACCATCTACATTACAAATAATTTGTGTCCACCACCAAAATCAAACCCTTGGCACCCTAGAACAACTTGCTGAACTCGCCTTCATAGCAATTTCCCTAAACATACACCGCCTATACACAAAAAGGGCCCCACCACCAAGCATATGAACCCTCGTAAACCGAAGCAAATAATGGTCAATACTAAACTACATCAACAATACATTAGATTACCTTGTAATACCCCTACCCCTCCCAAACTACCAAACTCTAACTTCATTAAAATTTGAACCGGCATATAACTACTACAGTGATGGCTCCTTCAAACCACCTGAACAAGTTAGCCCAGGAAAATAGCGCAAAGAAAAAGCTGGATATGGCATATACAATCCTATTAAAGAAATTAAATTAGCCAAAAGACTACATGGATTACAAAACATCCTTAGAGTAGAACTTATGGCCATACATAAAACACTTCAAATCATCACAACAAAATACAACAGTGAACCCACACACATATTCATTGACTGTATCAATGCACTTTATCTACTAAACACCCAAATAACACACCCTATCCTCTACAATAGCCACTCCAACCAAACTATATTAATATCAATGGTCCAAATGCTACAAAACCGAACACAAAAGACAACCCTTCACGAAGTTAGAGCCCATGCTATTATCGATGGAAACGAGCAAGCAGATAAACTAGCAAAAGTAGGCCGCGAAAAATCGCATGAAAATGCCAAAGATCCTTACAAACATGCCCATGCTACCCCATACTACTTCCAAAAAGAAGATTGGCCTTCTAAAGAAGATACCCCCGATAAAGGCCCGGTTAGATTCTTGAACAAATATCTCAAGAAACAAGACCTCTATAACAACCTGGTCACAATTGCATAAAACTTCCTCAATATAGAAAAATGGATTGGCAACAACAAAATAGACAATGAACTCTCTACAAATTTCTCGAAGAATCCCATCATCACTGATTCACAAATAACATGCCTCATCAAATTCCCCACCGGTCAATATATGGGAAACGCCCGAAAACAACTCTTTTTTGGAATATAAAGATTCCCATCCATATCATGCCCCTTATTCACCTCCACGGACCCTGACACATGGCTCCATGTCCTACTCAAATGCCAAAACCATCACATTCACTCCTTAACTGTCAAAAGACATAACAAAGCCGTATGGGAAATCCGTAAATTAATCACCTCCCATAACAAATCGAGATGTGATATCCTCATGAATGCCGGCACCTTTAATAACAATCCACAAGAAAATACGGTCCCACCACGGCTACTTCCATGTACATGTGAAACTCAACGATGTCACTGCAATGCTTGACTTAAACCAAACATACTCTGCGTTAGAGGCCTACCATTCACTGACCCCCCACCCGACCACATAAACCTAGACTACACGATTCAATTCATCGAATTTAAATACTGTAATGACAGATTTTCCCCTGAAACAATCGATAACAAAATAAATAAATACCAACCCCTCATTGATGACATCACTGCCATAGGCTGGAAAGTGGACCCCCTTATTGTAACTACACCCGGTGCTCGTGCCACCACCTTTATCCCTTCTATAAAAATCCTAGATGATACCTTCAAAATCCCTATTGACACAATTACAAACACTTTCAAAAATATTAACATCATTGCCATACAACATGCTATGTCTATCCTCCTACATAAATGAAAAATTGAAAATAACCAAGCCCTCCCTGACACACAAGACCCCCCATAATATTACACCTCTGCTTCACCTCTTATAAAAAACCCTGACACTCTGAAACATACCCTCCTCTCTATTTCCCCCTCCTCTCCCTCTCCTCCCCCCATTATTTCCCCCCCCCTTCCCTTCCTTGTCACTTTTATGATTGGTTGGTTGTTGTGGTTCTGGTTACTTGTTACATGGTGTCTACCCTCGAGAGGGGGAAGTAGTTCCAGCTTACTAATTCCTTGTCCGGTGGGCATGGTCTTAGTAGTGGAACGAACAAACACTTTATTCACGCCGGCCTCCTTCGGAGATCAGTGTTCTTCTTCTAGAAGGCCAATCCTCTTTTTGGAAGTAGTATGGGGTGGTGTGGGCGTGTTTGTGTGGATCTTGGCCCTCTTTTGCTAGCTTATCCGCTTGTTCATTACCATCAATATTGGCATGGGCTCGAACTTTGTGGAGGGTTGTGATTTGTTCTCGTTTTAGTATCATTTGGACCATGGATTTTAGAATGATTTGGTTGGGGTGGCTATTGTGGAGGGTAGGGTGTGGTATTTGGGTGTTTAATAAGGATAGTGCGTTAATGAAATCTATGAATATGTGCTCTAGTTCATTGTTGTATTTTGTTGTGACAATTTCCAGTGTTTTATGGATGGCCACGAGTTCTGCTCTGAGAATATTTTGTAGTCCATGCAATCTTCTAGCTAATTTGATTTCTTTCTTAGAATTGTATATTCCATAGCCGGCTTTTTCTCTGCGCCAATTACCCGGGCTAATTTTTTCTGGCGGTTTGAAGGAGCCATCAGTATAGTAGCTATGTGCGGGGTCAAATTTTGGTGAGGTGATAGTTTGGTAGTCCGGGAAGGGTGGGGGTGTTAAGGTGTAATCTAGTGTATTATTGATGTAATTTAGTTTTGACCATTTTTTGTTTCTGTTGACGGATGTTTGTAAAGGTGTCGGTGGGGCCATCTTTGTGTATAGCCAATGTATGTTTAGAGTTTTTGCTATGGAGGAAAGTTCTTCTAGTTGTTTTTGGGTGCTAAGGGTTTGATTTTGGTGGTGGACACATATTATTTGTAGTGTGGATGGTTAGATTCGAGGTTTTTTTAGTTTAGGTGGAATAGTGGATTCTTCATACGGTATCGATTCTGCTTCAAATAAGGCAATGATATGAGAGTCTGGGAATAGGCTACCTTGTTGTTTAAAGTTTTGGTACCAGTTTTGATCTGGGGTGATGATGAGTGTAGATGTCTGGTTCGGGTCATTTTGGGCAGCAAGGCATGGCCAATGTAGTGCTTGTTGTGTTTCGTCTTCGTTGTGGGGGTGTGATGTACCATTACCGATCCATTTGTGGTCAAAGGCTTTCCCCAGGGAGCCGAATATTTTATCTCTTTCAAATGGGGAGTAGAATTTTTTTAGTTTAGTGGAGCATATGACAGGGGAGGAGAAGCATGATTGTTCTATGTTAAAGGATGATATTAGTGAATCTAGGATGGGGATAGGTAATATTGTGTATTGTGCATTTTTGAGGGGATTGTTTTTTGGGATACGGTATTTGTATCTTTGGTATAGCCAGATTAATTCGGTTTCAAATGATTGGGTTACTGGTTCAATGTTCGTGGGTGTCTGTAGCTTTATATTGTATTGGTTCCATAGCGGGGATTGCTATTTTGCGTGCTCAATTTTGCGAGCGGTGAGCCGTGAGCCTACGTTTGTGAGCGTAGAGTACAAAAAGTGAGGTAATAATGAAAAATGGACTAAAGATAACAAATGCATAGGCGGTTTTTAAGAAGAAAACTTGTTAATTCTATAAATGAATGGACCTATAACCGTGCTAAAGGTTCATGATACTACAAGTAAGGAAGGTATACTATTGACAGTACATGTAGTACATGAAACCAATGAGTTTCTATTCTTAAAGGAAGTGACCTATAACCGTTGAATCTAGTATCTCCAATGAAGGAGAAATAAAATCTCCTCGGGTCAAGACTCAAAAAGTAAAGGCAGGAATAGCAACGTAGAGTAATAGTAGGAGACGGGAGGAGGTTGCCAGAAAGTAGGAGAAGGTCAGGGTTTAGGAATACTTGGCAAGAGAGAGAAGTGAAGAATTTGAAGACCAAGGTTTAGGATCAATGAGTGGGAGAGTTTATAAAAAAATGCTGTAAAAGACTGTAGGCTTTCCACAAATTTACGTAATTTGAAGAGAGTGGTAAAGAGGAGCAATGGCAGTGTCTGAGTTTAGATTCCTTTCATCAAACTGCAAATTTGGTCTAATTTTTTATTGAGAAGCACCTTCCTTTCCTCCTTTCCCTCAAATATAGAGCATGTGATGAACAACAACATGTACGAACTGTGGAGGTGGCCCTTTAAGTCTCACCTCCTATTTATAGATTTAGAAGGCCGTAGACTGCATTACAAAGCCAAAATATATTTGTAATATCTATGCACCGTAGTATTTAAGGAGCAAAATCTGTAGAACTCGTTTAATCTCATTCCAGTTGAAACTAGGGGCGTGAACGAAGACATCTACCTCAGAATCAAATCTGCACACTACATTGAAGATGTAATAAAGGTGCTTACAATATGTCCAAGCACCGCGTTTGCCGAGTGACTTTGCTGACATCTCTTTAAAGGATTCGCAATCGCAGCTTGGAAACTGGCCGATAGTCAACAAATATCTGGAAACCTTGGAAATGCTCGAAGACTCCAGGGTCACAATGGCACCTAGAGCTGGAGGTGGGACCTTTAGAATACCACAAATCTTCCCAACCACCGAGAGCGCTGAGGCGCAGTTGTTATGGTGTTTAGTAGTAGGGGCAAACGGGTTTCTACGAATGTTTTTACCAAATCTCTTTGTAGGGTGTTCTGTTGGATTTAGGGGACTAGGATAATCGTCCAGGTTCACAGAGACGCCATCTACAAACAATCGTCGTGGGAACAGCTCCACGCGCTCCGCAAGATGGAAGCCAGCATTTTCGAGGGCAAGAATCTCCTTTCTGCTCAAGTTCGTTCCCATCTTCACTGGCCAGAAGTCAGGGAGAGGAGGTTTAGAAACCATCCACTTGCGCTTAGTACCTTTGACACAACGCTCAATGTCGTCGTTGCAGTAGAAGAACTGCATTTTTTCTAATCTATTCTTTTTGTAGCTGTCCATCATCCCCGTGTATGTTGGAGCAGCTGTACTTCTCCCATCCTGCACAATCTTAGCCACGCACTTTTTTTTTGTTATAGCTTGTTGGGCAAAGCAAGCTTTACCAGATGTCTTGGGAAGCCTTGCAATGTGCCATTGCTTCTCATCGCAGACAGTCTCTTGAACATATTTGACATGTTGGACCCGAGGTGAAGTGGCCGCTGAGTTAGGAGGAAGATCTTCGGCTACAGCAGGACAAGGATCAAACAGTGGATTGGGATCTTCACCTGTTAGGTCTACGATTTTTGCATCAAGACGACGAGCCTTTACCTTTGGGCGGGAAACGCTGACCTTCTCAGGGCGATGTGAATCGAATTCAGAACCAGGAGGAATATCAGCTTTTCTCTTCAAAGACATAAAAACTTCTTCACCTTCCAAGTGGGGATCGCGTGTACAAAATTCTCTTGCACCAGGCATATTGGCTAGTGCGGCATGAAGGACCTTCGAGTTTCCTGAACGTTGGGCACTGTGCTGAGCAATACGCAATCGAAGTTCTTCTTTTCCAGGTTCGGTACCCGGCTTCTCACCCTCCAGAAATTGGTAGTACGCAACAACCTGCATGAATGCGCGTACCATGTCATCGACAGCTGCAACGTAGAGATCATTCCCTCTTTTTCCAGACTGTTGCAACCACTTGTTATGTATAAATTCGGCCAAATTACACGAGGGCATCTCAACGAGCTCTGCTTCAGAAAGATTCTGCACACAAACAATTAGGTAAATATTTCATTTATCGTATAAGGCAGAGAAATGAATGGAAGAGAAGAAGGAATTCTAGTAGAAGTACAAGATTGAAAGATGATTAAAGGAGGGGACTTCATAAGTGCTGCCGATGTCGGCCTAGCTTGAAGAGTAACTTCGGGATTTAGGGTAGTGGAATAAAACGGGGATGTCCATGACAAGTGCCAAAGAGAACAAGTGCCATCAATTCACAAATCGGTATAGGAACATGAACCAGAAATTCATAACCAATTGAGGAGATGGCAAGCAAGAGTGCCGATGTTGGCATTACAATGGAAGTGAATGACTGATGTGAAATATCTGAGCACAATTAGAATGTACAAAAATGATAAGACTTACAAGCTGCATGAAGCCTCCCCATTGTCGGTAACGGAAATGCCAGAAAGCTAGCCATAACTCCAATCTTGGTAGCGCTTCATCAAATGTTGCTCCCGATGACAACCACCACGCTCGGATTGCCAAATACCTGCTTTTTGCTACCTCCATCGAGATTGAGTTTTTGTACTGTTTGCAGAGGCGGCGATGTTGATCTTGCAGGTCAGCTCGTATATCTGCCTTGGTGTGCTTCTCAAGCGGCTGTGTCCAGTGAAAAAGGCAGGTTCTCTCACGGTTGTCCATAGGGACAGATGGGTCTCCAGTACCGTATACAATACGAACCGCGTTCTAGTTTGCTTGTGCGCTGTCGGCCATGAAACCTTTGAAATTTGGATTGCAAATGTCGTGTTTAACGGAAATAGCGTTCAAATTCCTCCAGAACATTTGTTGGGCTACCACATCCTCTGATTGCATATCGCAAACGGCGATAGTCATAACTCGGCAGTATGTGGAGTCATACACATGACAAGCCATTGTTGTCCAGGACTTCACACGTTTCACATGGTCAAACATCATCCATGAGTCCTCCAAGTCACCTCCAGGTTGCATCCGCCTAACTAAGTCAACTCCACTACCAGGGCCCACCTCGGCCATCTTAAATATGAAGACCTTGTCAGAGTCGGTTCCCTGTCCAGGAAATCGGTTCTCCTGGATGAATGCCCAATTACTCGACCCTCTTAGTTTAGTGATGCTATCCAGGACACCAAAACGACGTAGGTATCGAAAACTGGTGACCTCATTTCGAATATTTGGGGAGGATACATGCTTGAACTTATCCAAGACGGGGATTAGCTCCTCAAATCCAAATTGGTTTTGAGGAACACCTTCTGGGCACAATAGTAATTCCCCTAGATACTCTTTGCTAGCCTCAAGGACAATTGAGGAGTTGGTTGCAGATAGAGTCCTCTGCACCTGTTCAGCAATTAGTGACCGAAATTTTGCGGAGGACTCTCTATAGTTTCCCTTCTTCACAGCATGACTGTGTATTCCAAGATGTACACATGCACGTGTCATGTGGCTTTCGGCATGTACATAATAAATCTTAGCCGAGCAACTTTCAATGCATGTGGGTGGAATCTGGCAGATAGCGCAAACGACGGTAGAATGAGGAGGTGGGTCAGAACCTGGATGAAATGGAGTTGAGGCAGTACCCTCCCACTCAGTTTCATTTGTTGGTGAGGTCCGGTTCAGACGCTTCAGATAGTCACATGAATCATTTGTGCACTGGAGGTGGCCCAAACAAGCAGACATCCTAAATGTGAGGTGGAACTCTGATTTAATGTGCGATGTGACAGTTCGAGTCCACGCGTGGCCGTCGTCTCGCTTATCCATTCCATGAAGTTGCCCAGCCTTGGTTGACGGTGGGTACTTCCCCATCGGCGGAAGTTCAAAAATGACATCGCCATCGAATTCTGGGGGAAGAAAATCTACTTTCCGAGTTGATATTGAATTATAATCTAACTTGCTGAGAGCTGACTTTGCACCCCGTCTAGTACCAAGAAGACGGAGGCATTGGATAATACTATCCACAGGAGGAAGAGGGGGTTTAGAAGTGGTCGGACCAATACGAGGAGATGGGAAGGACTCCAGATTCTCAAAGCCGGACTTAGAGTGGGGAACACTTCGAAGAGGGATTCCAGAGAGGCACTCACAGTCAGAGTCGTCACTAAGGATGAAGACTGGATCATGAAGAGGCTCAAGTTTTACCTTCTGTAGCAGCGGAGTAACAGCCGTTTCAGTGGTTGACCGTCTTGGTGTTAACGTGTCCGTCGACACATTGGAGGGACGGTCTTTGGTTCCATACACTCTATAAGTCCCCGGCTGCAATTTCCAATAGTCACCACCATCATAAGGAAAGAAAATCTGAGCTTCAGTGTGCGAGAGTTCTTTCGTGACGGGATCGACTACATCCTTGTCAATATGCAAACTGCCATCTAAGATGTGGAATCGAGCAGCTAAACGACTTCCAGTAACAATGGAGAAGCCATCCTCTCCGACTACAAATGAAATAGGCACGGTTGATCCACTCCCATGAATCAGAACAGGCTGGGACTCGGCATCCAACAGGGATGCCGTGCGAAGCAAATCGAAAGCAGAAGAATAGGAAAATAATCTCCAGGAAGGGATGGTGGAGGCAATAAGGAACTATGTCTGAACATCTAAAGGCATTGTGAAGAAATTTACATCTTCTATCCAGCATATTTGCACGCCGTAATGGACAAAGTAAGGTAGGTACCAGAAACAGTGATGGCATTTAAATACGCCGTCGAAAGATGACGAGAATTAAAGTTTAAAAGGAATTGGTGGTTAATAGGCTTTACTGTTTTCGTACTAACCAATGTAGCATTATTAATGAATTAGTGAATAATATAATACAGACTGTCCGGCACGAGCTAAATGTACATGGTGACAATAATAGGGGAGCCCGCAAAAATGATCCCAAATGAAGTACATGTCAGAGCAAGATTATGAGCCCCTTAAGCGTCTAAATCCATTAAGGACCAAGTGTCGGTTAATTTATCACTATATATTTTTTCCACAACAATTTGTGGTGTAAACCTTCATACACATCGTTTGAATTATCAATATGAAATATAATACGTCCACATAAAAATAAATTGTGAATTAACAAATTCCAAACTTTCACTCATTGCACAATTTTTACAATATGCTTCACCTGTCCTTCACCTCTAAAAATTGGTGTATAAGGAAATAACATCATGCTTAAGAAGATGGAAATAGATGAAGACCTTATGTAGTGCCAATCAAATGACACCAAGTGAAGTCACAGTTTGCTGATCCACTAAACGCCCGTCAAATAATGATCCATATGCTTGACTTCAAACACTATAGTTTTTCAATCCATGCGGTTAAAGTTTATGAAGTTTGGTGGATATATTACTAAATAAATCCTAATTGAGATCTTACGGTCAGAACTGAAAATCAATGTGTTTGTAACCTTATTAGTGGTGTTAAACAGTGACGGTATCTTAGGGGATAAATCTACAGGCAACCGTCGATTTTGTCATCATGTCGTCTGATGTTGACATCATTATAATTAATTACACAGAAGGTTGGCGGCCAACTAAATTTTCATAAACAAGCAACTAGGTATCTAAAACTATCCATAAATGAGATTAAGTTGTAGTGGAGTGCCGAGGTAGTGGGCAAAAGCTGTCGACCAATTTTTGTAATATGCCCAAGAGACAGAGGAGACAATCACTATACTTCACAAGCTCAAAGCAACTCACGAAGTCCAGGCTGATGAGGGGATTGAGGTCGACTTCTAGGCTAGTTTCCGGGAGTGAGACCGCGATCGTGCCTGAGTCTGAAGGACATTGCAGAACTCCAGAGATGTCTGGAGAAACTCCCAACGTTCTAGATGGAGTTGTAGTGAAGACGATGGGACAAGGGCAGACTTTGACGATTCATACGAGCGATAGCCAAAGTAGTAGCAATGATTCAAGAGGGCAAGAGCATGCTGCAACTATTCAATGTAAAGACCCATCAGCGGAACGAGGTTTCTTCACAGTTCCTTTCGTCATTTGTTATTCATATTTAATCATTTAGACATAGTATCTTGGGTCTGTACTCTCATTTTGTGGTATCGATATGATTCATTTCAGAAGGCTATGCGTTCGAGTTTGAGGCGTTTGAATGGGGAAGTCTTTAGAGTGATGAGAGTAGCAGCGTTAAGACTGTACTATGTCTATTTGAGGTAGTTTTCTGCAGAACTGTATTAGGGATTTAGTCTTCTGATATGGTCTTGCTGGTCGAAATTCGTACACTCCTTTAGAGGTTGTGGGGCTTGTGGGGCTTGTAAGACCTAAACAGCTTTCTTCGCTTTGTGCAGGCGTTATCGAAATTCAACCAACAAGGAGGGGGAGTGAAGCCGAAGATCAACATTGTTCTGCACGCGACATGGAAGGTTCGATCCATTTTGAAGTTTAGTTTCTCTTGTTCAGTTTCACGATATTTGAACTAGGATACGAAAACCTTAGGGTATGATCGGGTCGCAGACTTCTTAGGGTTTGATCGAGATGCACTCCGTTTTAGGGAGGCCGATGTCGGCACTTGTTTCAAGGGATTGGAAGTCGTGGAACTGCGCCTATGTGTACTTTCGTTGTCCTCTCACTCAGGTCAGGGCGGACCTAGACAACCGTTCGACGAACCAAACTCGTTTTTAGATCTAAGTCGTTTTTAGATCTAAGGAGATCTGAGAAGGCAACTTTTTCTTTTTCGGCGCGGTTGATTGCCACCCTAAGGTGAGTTTTCCATGTTCAAATTACAGCATTTGAACGTTCGGGAGTTGAACATGTTCAACGTTTGGGAGTTGAACAAGAGCCTGGAAATGCGCTTTGAAAGCGCTGCCGACGTCGGTTCTAGGAGAACGACGATTATTTTGGGTGAGAGGATGACGTCAACTGGACTGGCTGGGTTTAGGGATGTAGCATCGCCGACCTCTGGACCTCGCTGCTTCAAGCGCCGACCTTTGGACCTCAACGCGCCGACCTTCTCACTTCAACTGGACCTCGCATCAGGCTTGAAGCCATGCTCGTTTCAACCATTGACCTCTAGGCCTCGCTCGAAACTCGCATGCAGGATCATAGACAGGCAGTCCATTGCATCGGTAGTGCCAAGCATCGCCGACCTGTGGACCTCGCTTGGACCTCGGGACCTCGGACCTCGTAAGCATGGATTCAGGTCTCTTACCAGACTGTGCACTTGCCTCGGTAGTGCCAAGCATTGCCGACATCGGCAGTGGTATCATCGCCGACCTGTGGACCTCGCTTGGACCTCGGGACCTCGGACCTCGTAAGCATGGATTCAGGTCTCTTACCAGACTGTGCACTTGCCTCGGTAGTGCCAAGCATCGCCGACATCGGCAGTGGTATCATCGCCGACCAGTGGACCTCGCATCGGACCTGGTTCATCGACAGTTAGTGCATCGAATCTGGTTTATTGGCATAATCGAATCCGGTCTATCTGCAAACAGTGCACATGCACCGGTGGAGCGAATCATAGCCGACGTCGGCAGTGGTAACATGGCCGTTCCTGGACCATGCTGGGTCCTCATAAACTGGGCTCGTTGGTTTTTGAGACGAAGCATCGCCGACATCGGCAGTGGACAAGTCACCTCTGGACAGGTTGAGGTGATCCTCGCTGCCTCAAGACCTCGCTGGCGTAACCGGCAGACGATAGTAACATGCAGTGGTAACCGGCAAACAATGGTACTGATGATCCTCGGCAGTGGTACTTGTGATCCTCGGCGTGGTACTGGTGACCCTCGGCATGGTACTGGTGACCCTCGGCAGTGGTAACTGGCAGACTGTAGGTGATCCTCGGGACCTTGGACCAAGGCTTCTGGTATATCGTCAGACTGTAAGGAGTCTGGCTCGTCGGTAAACTGAGGTTCATCGCCTGATTGTGGTTCATCAGAAATCTTCATCGGCGGACTGTAGCACTAGTGACTTGAATCGGCAGGCGAATTTGCATGTAATTGACTTGCACTTGCATAATATTGACGTCATTGCTGCACTGGTTACGGATATGGAGCACTGATTCCTGTGGAATTTTTCTCATGTTGAGAGGGTCGGAATGTACCGTTAGTCCACTATTTGAGAAGCGAGCATTTCCACCTTGGTATATTTACCTTCGAATATGAGGCGTGAAATATTCCCCTTGGAATATGAGTGGACTGGAAAAATGGTATATGCTGGAGCGTTGTGACTGGCTGCTGCTATCGATCATAATCCGGCAGTGGTGAACCACGATTCTGTTGCGGCAGTGATGAATTTTTCGTAGGTAGAACCACAATGTACTGTTCTTAAGTGGAAACGTATACTTCATTCGTTCCTATCCAGATTCCCTACCACACTATTTATGCGGATTCTCTATCGGTTTAGGTGTGCCGATATCGGCAGTGGTAGATTACGAGACTGATGTTGTTTCCCATCAAGATTCAAGATTTTTGAGTTGGTAGACGCAGTTCATTTAGGTTTAGGGGTAAGGATAATATTGAGTTCATGGACGCAGTTCTCAGTCAGCCAGTTCACAGCACGTTGGTTAGTAGTGAACGACTCGTGTTCTTCTCGGGTTTATGTGAATGACATCGGCAGTCCTCGGTTCCTCAGGACCTCGTTGGATCCTCTAGACCAGGACACCTCGGCACCTAGTCACCTCGACACCTCGTTGGGACCTTTAGCACGGCCTCGCCGACATTAGCAGACTGCATGGAGTGGAGAGGAAGGCAGCTTAGTATTGACTCTGTTGTGCGAAGACCTCAGGTGTTATGCGGAGACCTCACCTGCCTTGCTCCGCGCTAGCATCGCCGATATCGGCCTTAGATATTGATTCACGGGATTAAGCCTGGTTGAACTTATGCTAACATTGAATCAGGGTTCTTGTTCTCGAGCTACCTCCTTTTTGAATTGATGGTTAATTTGTTCACTCTGCAGCTCTTGCTCTTTGACCGTAGTTATTAATTTGAGGTTATATGCCTTCTTTGTTGCTGTCCACAGGGGTGAATGTCAATTCAGCGACTGCTGGACTTGTTGATTCAATGGTGAATCACGAAGATTCTCCTCAGCCTGATATTGGAGCACCCGGTAATTTTTGTTTCGATCTTCTGTTCATTATTTTTATATTAATGATATCCTAATTGATAAAATTATCTGCAGGGGACTTTGACAATGAGGGAGACGAGGACACGCAAGATCATGATTCTATGCCCCTGGAAGACGAAAGTCAATATTCAACAGCCATGTCTGCAGAAGAACTTGGCAAGGAGATGGACGCCTTGGTGGTAAAGGAGTCTGTTAACACAAATATTGTGTTGGATAAGCTTCGTTTAAAGCCACCGAGCAAGTCCAAGTTAAATATTCCCTTGTGTCGCATGCTTCCTCTTGCCGCTGTGAGGCCATATCTCAAGAACGATGTAATGGCATTAGGTGCTCACTTCGTAAGTACAGGTTACATGGATGGCCATGGCGTATTTTACGTGGCCTTGCAGGATAACGAAGGAAGGACACTTGATGTTACCAGTGAGCACTCATCGAATTGGAGTCCGCTGTGGGTAAAAGCAAATGAAGCATTTGAGATAGAGCTACAAAAAGAAGAGGCCTGGAAGCGCTTCTCTAAGAAGATGTTCTTCGTTTGGGATGGCAACCACCGACTAGCTGCTTGGTTGCCAATTATCAACAAGGATCATGCCAACGATCCCGAGTGGCATTATGCTGTCGAGTCAATTATCCTGGAGGTTGAAGGGCAAGTTGGACCACTACTTACTGCGCTTCATCAGGTGAATTGGTAAGAATCTAACCTACATTGATGATCTCAAAAGTGGGCAAGAATTCAAATATCAATAATTTAATACCCCAAATAATAATTGTCTAATACTTTAACCGCAGTCTTGCATTGTACAAGGTATATGTGAATCTCTAACTAGTTTTGGTGCATAGTGTTTGCACCTTGGAACTTGGATATCTTCTGAAAATATAGATTAGATGCATAGAATAGAAAGTGAACAAGTCCTCTTCCAAATAATCAAAAATCTTGAGGCCTGTAAAAACTATTGTCAGAATTAAAAAATTTACTTGAACCAAGACTTGATATGGAGTTGATTTGGAAGAGAGGAAGAATTTGGAAACTTTCTCATTCAAATAATTTCAAGTACTAACGATTCTCTGATTTTGCAGGAGGAATCAAAATTGCCATGTGAAAATGAACCTAGTGCATAAGCTATACCGCATCCAGGGAATTGCTGGTCAGCCACTAAAGTACTTCGAGAATCTTGTTTCAAAAGAGGAACTCAATGACGCTGAGAAGAAACAATTGTCCAAGAACCATGGTTGGTATACTCTTACGATGGACGGCCTCATTTCAGTTCTTTACCAGGTACGAATCGAATCTCCTCTGGTTGATTAATTCGTGGACTGTGTTAAACCTTGAAATTGAGCCACTTACAAGAATATTTCTCACGTTCTTGCACTGTGATGCTAACTGCATTGTGAAGCTTGTTATATAGCATCTGATACTTTGTCCCCAATGATCTCTTTTTAAAATGAGATGGGCAGCACTTACGATTTTATGGCATGGGTAGCACTTACAATTAAATGGCATGGGCAACACTTATGAGATGGGCAGCAGTTATGGGTCGCCCTAATGTTTTTATGTTTCAGTATGAGATGTGCTGCACTTAATGGGCAGCACATATATTTTTATTAGTGTAAGTTTCTGGTACAAGACATTGGGCTGCCGATATCGGCACCCAAACTGCTCGCTCTTTATTTTCTCGGTGTCATCAAAGCGCCAGGGACAGATTGTTGAAGTAGGGCCCTTTAACTGGGAATAATGCAGCACTCTAGACTGCGTTTTCGACATTCTTTCATGTGTATCATTTTTGAAAACACGGTATTTGAATATATTATCGTGATTGACCTATGCTTCGCTGTCTTCAGCAAGAGCTTGGAGATGCTGTAGCCCATGCCACTAGGAAATTCAAAGAAAAATACCCCGAGAAATCAAGTGAGTGGACAACCGGTAAGCTGCACGAGGAAATTGGAAAAGCTGTGGATAAGGTGAAGAGAGAGACCTCTTCTGAATTGAAGAAACAACTTCCTATTGCTGATCCAAAGCATACCCCACAGTTCCTTGAGCAAGTAAGAAGGCATTACGAAAAGCGAGAGGACGATCCAGAGATGTCCCAGGAGAAGTTGTGGTACCTTGCAACGTCTGCAATGGAACCAGCTATGAAGGTGAAGTGGCTTGAGCGCTGGAACATGCCAGCCTCACTTCGTGATGCTGTACGGTTTCCAAGGAGCAAATTTGCTGACCACGCGTTCCCCGAATGGCTCCACAAGGCCACTTGGTGGTCTCAGGTCAGAATTTAGTGAATTTATATTTCTTTTTTAACCAATTTCATCTTGGTTCTAACAAAATCCATGTCCTCAGATCGCTAGCGAGGTTCAGGACCTATTCGATGCCACATTGTTTGAGCTTGGTGTCTCAATTGATTACGAACCGCTTGATGGAGACGTCATTCAATCCTTGGGAGACTATGTGGAGCAGAATCGAATTCAGTTGTGGGACTTAGCATTCCAGCATAAGTTTCAGGGAAAGGGAGTTCATAAAAACCAAAGCCCGGAGGACCAGGTTGGAATGTCTCAGGCGGTTTCTAGGATTCTTTACAAGTATTTTAAGTTCATTCTATATCCGCGGAAAGTTGTTTCCAAGACTCCGTCCTTCTTTCCTAGCTATCTCGATAGGCGAGCAGCTAATTGTATGATCACTGACGAGATCGCAAGTAAGTGGTCGAAGGACCACTGGATGCAATGTGGGTGGTACATTGACTGCCCGTTGGACAAGCCACCGTCCTTTGAGATTGACTTGAGGAATAGTATTCAGCCCAATTTGGCGGGCACAGAGGATGTTATTGCTCCACAGTCCACCGAGGCTACAGTGAAGAAGACAGGACGCTCAAAGAGGAAGGCTGAGGACGTTGCTGCGGCTACTCCAAAGTCCAACTCACAGACAGAAGCTGCACTAACGGTGAAGGCTGTTGCAGCGGAGGCAGAATTGAATATGAAGAAGCTTGCTGAAGCCGCCATCGCTGTAGCTAGTGAGAAGAGGTCTCTTGGAGCAGACTGTAGTGCTGCTGTAGAAATGGATGTTGACATTGACGTCCTTCAGGTGATACCAGAGTCAACTTGTGTGAACACTTCCGCACTGGCCCCTGTCAATTCGGTAACTGCAGTAGAGGACGGGTCAAGCCCAATCTCCATACTAATGCACAAGTTGAAGGGGAAGGTGGCACCTGGACCGCCATTTCCTAGCTCCAACATGTCCCAGGAAGCGTCAGTTCTCGTCGAAAACACTAGTCTTCTGAAAATTCTGAAGGTCCTGCCCGAGATTCATCCTTCTCTGTTGACCCTCAACAACTTTGTCCTCAAAGTAGTTCTCTACCCCTATTTCTCTTAATTTTTTCATCTTCTGCACTTTCCTTCTTTCAACTGTTTTTTCTCTTTGAATTGTGTTGATTCAGTGTCATCTGATTTATCAATGTTGTTAATCGAAGGCAATCATTTCTTGGGCATTCATGGTATACTCTCTCTCAATTTTTGCTTCTCCTTGTAGGTCCCTACTTGCAAGTCCCTTGTTTTAACACTGTACTCCTTGGTTTTTTTATTATTCAGATGAAGAAGGAATCTGGGAGTGCCTCACTCTCGACTCATTGCCCTCATAGCGGGTTCGACCTGATAATAGGTGATCTAAAGGATGGCATGATGGTTCCTGGCATTTCAATGAGCCCCACTGACGTTCCAGTTTGGAACGAATACTCAGTGCAGGATACCGAGAGTTTATTTGAGTTTGCTGAGTACTTCCTTCAAAGTGAGGGTGGGCTGCTTCTTTTTGTCCCTGACATCTTCAGCATCCGTAGCGACGTCCTCTCATATGCCGAAGGCTACAGTTTTCAACTCTTTCGAGAGTGGTGGGGAATTAATGACCTTCCATCTTCCTCCGTTCTCAGCCCCGGACTGAAGGTATAATTTTGTTCAATCTTTCACCTTTATTGTCCAGTTCTGCTTGCATTCGATTTTGATTCTACCCTGACCTAACATCGACTCTTGTTTGATTCTACCTTCTTAGAGTAGAAGGTTTCGAATTCAGCTCTTCCTTCACAGTAAGTTGTCCCTGGACCGCTTCTCGATTGCCATTAATGAAGATCTTGCCGAGATCGGTTTGGGGGTTGCGGAATCAGATGTGCTCTTCAATTTCACAACCGCCCAGTCCCAATCAATGAAACGCGCAGTTCCGTGGAGGGGCGCTCGTGAGAAGGATGCGGTTTTCCTACAGATGATCATTGAGGCTTTCACCAAGCCGGAGTCTATGGTTCTCGATGCATTCGCCTCTATTGGTATGTTTCCTCTTGTTGTTGCCTTGTATTTCACAAAGTACTAGATCTAATTTGTGTCATGCATCTTCAGGAAACTCCATTCTAGCTTGCAAGTCTGCCGGCCGCCACATTGTGGCTTTGGAGGAGGACACTATTGTCTTCAATGCAAAGCTCATCCCTCTTTCTTTGGCCAGACCGACACCTCAACTTTCTCCTTCAGTTTCGCAAGCGCCACTGATTGTCGACACCGTCGTTCCCATCCGCAAAGTGACGAAAAAAAAAAGATTAAGTAAGTAAGTTTTGAACTCTGAATTCTACTCCAATGCCATTATTAGTTGATCATTTCACTCATGCGTGTGTGGCTTTGCTAGACTGATGGCAGCGGTGCTCTCGCCGAAGAAGGACTTTGCCATGGCTCCATGGGATGCTGAGGTAGCACAAGAACAAGCGGCAGCATCGTCCCCAAGTTCCTCTTCGCGAGTTCCACTTTGTTTCAATAGAAGGGTGTGTAGTTACATTGACGATGAAGCTGAAGTTCAGTTTCCTACACTCACTTCATCCTCTGAGAGTTGAGGCCAATAGTAGTTTTCAACTTAAGCTTTTCTTCTATGAACATTTCTTCCACTCCTTGAAATCTGCGTCAAAGTTCAGTTCTCCCTTTTTGAGATAGCGTTTGCATTTGATACATTGACATTGAAGCTTCCATATCCACTAATCCTAAGTCCTAAATAGAACTGGATACAATTTACTTCATTGTCTTGATTGTCGATTGCATTTTCAAACAGTTTCATGTAGTGTCCAATATTTTCTGTCAAGAATACAATCAAAGCTAAAATCCACAATACTCTATAGCCTCTCTAGGACCCAGTAAATTTTTGCCTTCCACCCCTACATTTCATGTACCATCCTTCAACAAAATTCATCAATATGGGTTCTCCATTAGATACTTACTTGCGTTCCCTTAACCCCTAAAGGACCACAACCACTTTCGCACTAAAACCAGTCCAAAATTGTGACTGCCAAAAAGAGACATGAAAATCACATTTTAAAGTGAATTTTGATTTTAAACCGTAAGATCTTAAAATAGACTTCAATATGAACATGCCGCAAAATTTTTGGTTGCAATTCAGCGCACGGATAGATAGATTTTAGTGTTCAAAGTCAGTACAATGGTTCATTTTCTTCCCCGCGTTGAGAAGATCAGCAGACTTTGACTTCACTTTGTATCAAATTTTTTCATTGTACTAGGTCTAAATCTCTCACCATTGACTTGAGCATGATGTTATTTCCAAGCACACCAATTTTTAGAGGTAAAAAAGGGGTGTAGCGTGATCTCAAAAGTGTGCAAGGAGTGGAGATTCAGAAATTGCCATTTAAAGTTTTTTTTTTCTGAACTACGTATGTATTTGAATGATAATCCAAACGGTCAATAAGAAGGTTTTCACCACATATTGTTGTTGGACAAATTAAAAGTGAAAAATATGAAGATCTGTAGGTTTTCTGTAGAAAAGATGAATTTTTTTTCCCGGTTGCCCGACAATGTGTGAAAATGATTGACTTGGAATATAATGCCTTCTTATACTAAAGACAAGATTTTCTTCCTACATAAGCACAGTAACCTCTCAATTCCACATTCTCTACTATGTAAACAAGGTATCTTTAATCATTATTATCTGTATCCTAAAGTACTGCATGTTCTCCATGTCTTCTGCAAAATTTAGGTATTTTGTTAAATAGTAAATACTATTTTGTAAGGTCGTGCAATATAATTAGGCCTAACATTTCATTGGACGCTGGTATAGTGAATACATTACCAAAAAAACTAGTTTGAAACAAACTTGATGTGGAAAATTAGGGTTCATAATGCAACATCACTTATTGAGGGGTGTTTTCGCAATCCACGGCCATAGGGTTCCTACATCCCTCCCCAAACTCATTACATGTTCTCTTCTCAAACAGTACCTCCCTAGATAGAATGGAATATATTACCAAAAAATTCACAAAAGTTCTTGGAACCCACGGCTATAGGCCCTCTACCGTCAACTTTGGCTTGAATTTTGACTTTTCCATTTCCTTTATTTTCAACTTTATCACTTTGTTTTCTTAAGAAATCCCCAACTTCACTGCTCTAGGCTCACCGCTCACCGCTCACCGCTCACCGCTCTAGGCACGCAAAATAGCTTCGTCCGTTCCATAGCCATTGGAGTCTTGTAGTGGTAATGGTTTGTAGATGTCGTCCATTCTCTTCATATAGATGTGCTAGGTTGTTGTTTATTTTGATTGTGTTTGAGACTATGTGGATATCTTTTTCGGGGTTACATTCTGTGGTGTAGATTTTTAGGAGTAGGATAATTATTGCTGGGGTCACGGATCTTGTGTCTTGGAGTTGTTCTTGGAAGTGGTGGGTTTGAATGATTTCGGAGTAGAATTCATTTTGGCTCCGTTGATAGTATTGTTTTAGTTTTTCGATGTTGTGGATGGAGGTATTATGGTCGTGTCGTGGGGAGAGCCACTTGTTAAATGTATTGTCATTGTGTTGCCATTGGCATAGATATCTGGTGTATGTGTTTTGTATGTTGTTGATATCTTTGTGCTCTATATGTTTATGGTTTATTATTCCATTAATGGGGTATAAGGTGGGATTCTTGGGGAGGTGTGTTGGTGGCCGGGGGTGAAAGGGTAGTGTCGGATTTGGGGGGTGGATTTGTTGGAGGGTAGTTCTCGGGGAGATGTTGTTGTTGGTAATGATGAATGGGTCATCGAGTCTATGGGAGTATGGGTATATGAGATAAGGGGTAGTGCATGTTGTTGGACATGTTGGTCGGTAGAAGAGTTGTTTGGCAATATTTAGGGCGCCCTTAATTGGTTTGGATGGGGTAAAGTGGTAGGTTTTGAATTCCTCATTATTCATGATGTGTGTGCAATTTGGAAGAGTAGTTTGTTTCAATTCAAAAATATTTTTTGAGAGGAGTTTTTGTAGTAGTTTTTTGGAATGTTGAGGGTTGATTGTGTTGTGATTTTGTGTTTCTTGGCGCCATGATACTTCTAGAGGTGTGGGATCAAGGAGGAAGTTTGGAAGTGTGCTTTTGAGGTGGACTTTAGCTATATGTTTTAATAGGTATAGTGTACGGGCTATTGGTGATCTTACGCAATCCGTTTTTTTAAATCTTGGAATATTTTCGGCTCCCCCGTGTTGAGCTAGGACATATTGGGTTAGCCCTATGTATATTTTTCCTAGGCGTCCTTTGTCGTTTAGAGCATTTTGTAGTTGTTCACCCATGCATCTGAGATAAGCATTTTTAAGGGAGAAGGCTTCCAGGCCAAAGAAGTTCTGTGGGAGTCACATACGTACACATATTTAACGCAATATGTAACGCAACATGTAAAGCATCATGTAACACAACAAACACAAAAAATAAATACAAAAGAGTTAGTAAGATAATAGCATTTGAAAAATTAAAAAAATGGGGGAAAATCTTCTTGTTCTTGAGTGCCGATTAGCGCACTTGGCCAAGTGCATAATTGCTTAACTGCGTGTTCTAGGTGGCTTTTAACCGGAAACCACCTACACAAACATCTCCATAAGCCAATCCTGACATTGATGTTAGGAAGTTGATATGCTCTATGCCTTGAAAAAGAGCTCTTGATGTCTACCAAGCAAAAGGTGACTATACACGGCGGTGGTGTTTGTGAGTGCTTAAGAGTTGAATCATTGAGTTGAAAAGGTATTTTGTAACCTGTAGTCTTGTTTTCTATAGTTGATATACAATAAAAAATTATTTTAGACATAAAGAATTGTACATGCCTATTGCACAATTAAATTATTGTGTGTTTTTCTAGTTAGTATTTTCATTGAAAACCTTGTGCTTCATGCTTGTTGCGAATTTAAATTATTGTGTACTTCCCTGGTAAATATTGCACGGAAAACCTTGCGCTTCATGCTTGTTGCAAATATAAATTATTGTGTACTGTTCTAGTTAATATTGCACGGAAAACCTTGCGCTTCATGCTTGTTGCGATTCGACACCTGTGAAGGTGCACCTTGACTGGAAAGTATGACACATTTTGTTTCCGCAAATAAACCGGGAGCCGGGGCTCTCAATGGGGAATGTGGGAAACGTTGGCAGCCTCACGGTTGTGAGGCGTGAGGCGGGACCAGGGACATATATATTACCGGAAACTTTCCTCGATCTCACTGTTCGTCATGCCACTGTACAGTACGGTATATATATTTTTTGATGCGACATGGAGCCACATGGTCGCAGATCAGTGATCTAGGTCCGGACTTTGTCAGCAACACTATATAACCCCTACCTCCCCATTATTCAGTAGGCCAGCGTTCTTCGCCTCTTGCTCTCCGTGCCAAGGCCTTCTGAGGAGTCGCTCAGAAGATTTTCTTAGTATGTTACTCAGTTGCATTTCGTTAGCTCGCTCAGAACAGTTTTCTTAGTAAGTTACTCGGCTGTATTCTGTTCGTGTGAGTGTGATAGCTAGTCGGTTATTATGGCTCCCCGGACTGCGTTCCTGCTGCTGGCCCTTCTCGGGGCCGTGATCAGCCTCCAGGGCGTGGTGCTCGCCGAGGACGCGTCCACTACTGTGGCGGGCGCGTCGGTGGAGGCTTCGTTGGATGAGCAGAGGAATGCGGCTGAAGAATATGAGGCTGATAGTTTCGATGAGGATGCAGGGGATTCTGAGTCTTCCGGTACGGAGGTGGCGGATGTCGATGGTGAGGAACAACCTGAGGATGCTCTCTCGCCTGCGCATCCGTTGGCGCGCATTCTTCACGAGAAATCCTCGAAGAGATGCTGGAGCACGAAGAAATGCGAGACGTACTTCAAGAACCCCGGGTGCTGCAGTAGGAGGTGCGTCAACCTGTCGAGCGACAACAGGAACTGTGGCAGTTGCGAAAGGCGCTGCCATAAGGAGAAGGGGTATCGCTGCCAATCCGGCAAGTGCCACAAGGTGAAGAACAGCAGCAGCAATGTCCAGTGCATCAAGCAGAAGGACTGCGAGAAGGGACTGAGCTGCTGCCGTCCTGGCAAGTGCGTGAATTTGGAGACCAACAGGGGCAACTGCGGTAGCTGCGGCAACCAGTGCGGTCGCGGGAGCGTCTGCTGCAATGGCAAGTGCGTGAACCTGACGAACAACACCCACCACTGCGGCAAGTGCAGCAAGCGGTGCGAGAACGGATGGGATTGCTGCAAGGGCGAGTGCATCCGCATCAAGCACGACTGGAGGAACTGTGGACAGTGTGGGAACCGGTGCAAATACGGGAAGAAGTGCTGCAACGGCTACTGCAAGAACGTGTTCGGCAACGACGAAAACCACTGCGGCGCGTGCGGGAAGAATTGCCACACCAGTTGCCGGTTTGGAATGTGCGGTTACGGGGTCAAATAGTGCATCTGACAGCCCAGGGAATTCCGAACTGGTCCACATTTGACTGCAAGCAGGCATTAGCTTTTCCAGACGGTTCTGTATCTGGCACCAACTCTTCAATTCTCTTGCAGTCGATGGGTGCGCATTGCATCCCTATGGAGATCTCCTTCTGCCATTGATGCATTGTAGTCGCCTTACTAGCAGCAGCTCCAGGGGCTGGATCAGCTAGTGACGCGACTACCATATAGTTGTGTCTCCATTCTTCTGGCATTCCAGTTGTTTGAAAAATGGACCTCATTTTAGCTCTCATTGTAAACACACAGTTGGTGGACGACTCCAGCAGAGGTGCTACATCTCTGCATTCCTTCGTGTGTACAGAGGTCATATTTTCTCATTTGTAGGGAGGTAAACATTTTTTACTTAGAATTGGTGCAGATACTGCTAGTAGAGCTTGCTGGGTACCCTGCAGTCCGCATTGCGGTCTCACCGTGAATGAAAGGTATTTTGCATGGTTTGAGACATCTAGTTGTGTCTAGACATCTAGTTCTCTCCTTGTCGAGTCGGTCTTGGGTAATATCATCGAGATCGCTCTTGAGTCCCGCTCAGTATTCTCTGAAATGGGCATGAATTTTCAAGGTACTGCAGTATGCTCTCTGCGCGTCGATCAACTTGTACTCGATGCATACTTTACTGCAACCGTCAACTTTCTGCGCGCGCAGCGATGTTCGGTTCTCAAATATGGTATGTTCTAAATCTGATCGTGCAATAGCATAGCACTGGTTCCGAACTTTTCTGTCAAAGAACCGAACATTTCTTTCCTGTGAAAGATTGATTGTCGTTGTTTACGATGGCGAAAATTAACGACGATACGAGTCTCCTTCATCCGAGATGTTTCGCGTTTACAAAGATACTGGATTAACCCCTAAAGGACCACGACCTAAATCGCTCTAAAACCAGTCCAAACCTGCCACTGTCCAAAAGAGACATGAAAATCACATTTCAAAGTGAATTTTGGATTTTCAACCGTAAGATCTTAAAATAGACTTCCATATAAACATGCCATCAAATTTTGGTTGCAATCCACCACACGGATTGATAGATTTTAGTGTTTAAAGTCAAAACAATGGTTCACTTTCATCCCTGCGTTGAGTAGATCAGCTGACTTTGACTTCATTTTGTATCAAATTTTTGCATTGTACAAGGTCTAAATCTTTTACCATTGTCTGCATGATGTTATTTCCCAACACACCAATTTTTAGAGGTAAAACAGGGGTGTAGCATATTCAAAACAAGTGTGCAAGGAGTGGAGGTTCAAAAATTGCCATTTCACGTTTTATTTTTTTGTGAACTATGTATGTATTCAAATGATAATCCAAACGGTCAAAAAGAAGGTTTTCACCATATATTATTGTTGAAAAAAAAAAAAGTGAAAAATATGAAGATCTCTAGGTTTTATGTAGAAAAGATGAAGTTTTTTTCCCCCGTTGCCCGACAATGTGTGAAAATGTTTGACTTGGAATAAAATGCCTTTTCACACTAAAGACAAGAGTTTTTTTTTAAATTTCTAAATATGGAAATATTCTTTA
This sequence comes from Bryoerythrophyllum caledonicum, assembly GCA_963971425.1. NCBI lineage: Eukaryota > Viridiplantae > Streptophyta > Bryopsida > Pottiales > Pottiaceae > Bryoerythrophyllum > Bryoerythrophyllum caledonicum. Next base: position 19,898,093 of record OZ020524.1, on the reverse strand, counting down.
TGTGTGAAAAATCTCAATGTCAATAGAAACTTTTGTCAAAATTTTTGGAGGTGCCCGAAGTCCCACTTTGGCTTTAAGTGGTACTAACATTCAAACCACAATTCCAAAAAGATTTAAAAATATCTCCACGAAGCTCTTATCAGATCCTATCTTGAAAAAAAAATTCAATGAAAAAGGATTTTTTTTCGAATTGTAGGTACATGCCCAAAATCCAAAATGACCCCGGGGGGACGTTTGGTCCTTTAGGGGTTAATCGGCAATGGACTGGCTGAAAATGAAGTATGTCCTCTCACACAGAGCCGAGCTTGTGATCGAAATTTGCGCCATTTCAGGACTTTACAACTGCATCAAAAACTGGGTAGAATTATTTATTTATTGATCCATTCAGTTATTAAATGATTTTTTAAATAAAAAAACATTATTACATGGTTTGAGACAACTAGTTGTGTCTAGACATGTAGAGTCTCTTGTCAAATAGTTCTTGGGTAATCTTATCGAGGTTGCTCTTAAGTCCCGCTTAGTATTCTCTGTAATGCGCATGAGCTTAGGATTTTGGTTCCACCTAAATTCCTTATTTCCTATTTATACCTGTTTGTATCCAACTGTACTATTCTATTTATGAATCCTTTTGTAATTTTTGTATCTAGCCGGATTTTAAGGCTATATTTAGAACCGTGTGGGAACAAATTCCCACACTCGGACTGGGAGTCTTCCGGTTTACTAGTCTATTGGTAGTCCGCCGGTGACTAGGCAACCTTTGATTTTAGGATCTAGATGCCATTTTGTCCTTTTGTAGATCTAGTCTAAGAAGGTAGCTATTGACTTTTGTGCACTCTCGAGGAGCTAGATGCCATTTCCACCTTTTGAGGATCTAGATTTGGAAGGTAGCTAGTAGCTTTTGTGTACTCAAAGATCCTTGGGCTCTTGGTTTAAGTACTCTTCTCTTTGTTTCTTTGCTTGTGTCTTGCCTTCATTGCTTGTGTCCAGAGTCTTTGTTGGCCTTGTGTGAGTAAAGGTGGAGAGGATTAAGTCCTCCTAGTGAGTCTTTGCTAGGATGTGCAAGGTGGTGGCTTGTTGAATGTTATGTGATAAAATGTGAGTTGAGGCTTCTGGAGGGAGTAGCATAGCCAAGTTAGATAGGTGATGTAAGATGCGGGATATACTTCAAACCCTTGATTGGTAGGACCGGGAAGAGTTGCTCACCGGATGGGATCCGGGAAGCCCACGGCTATTTATGATAGCCTCCCTTAAGTGGGAAGTGTCTAGATTGATGGGGAGGAGGGGTGATATCCCTTTCTTGGTACATCGGGAGAAATCCCGGCAAAGCTTGAGTCCGGGGTGTTCCAAGGTTTCTACCCTTCCAGTGGATGACGTCCCTTGATCCCCGTGGAATGTTGTCTTGCTTATGTGATTTGCTTAGCAATAGACTATTGTAATTCTTGTATCTTCTTTATTTGATTCATTGGGTGTGGTTGTAGTTGAAACTCCATTTTGCGAGATTAGTTTACCGGAACTATTTTCCGGTAGATTGTAAAGGTCGGTAAACTAGTTGCAACATTTTAACTATTTCAAGGTGTTGAGTTAGATTGTGGACATTGTGGCCTCTAGACTGTGAGAATGGAGGGCAGTGACTTTTCGAGCACTGTAAAAACGTACCGAAAAACTACTCAGACGTTCAACAGAGTTTAAACTAAACACTTGTGGATACTTGTTACCGATCACTGAGGCACCGGAGAAGCCATCCTCCGGGATGGACTGAGGTATTAAGTGTGAGTTGTCTTTAAGATTTAGAGAGTTTGACACACGATAAAAATCCCTAGAAACGATCTGATTAGGTGGGCTCGCTGAAGGTTAATTGCGGTTAACTTTGAGAATTGTGACTACTAGACTAGGACAAATGACATCGTCAATGACTTCACAGGATGATAATGGATTGGATGGGCAGTCATCCATTTGTGGATGTGAAACATCCTCACTCAACCAATCAGTCTATGGACAGCGGGCTTAGGCACAACTCCTCAGTTTGCAGCCCGAGCTTCCCAACTTCCAATCCTGTAGCAAACTCGTCAAGCGCACCCACGATTGCAAGTTGCACTAGCACGCACACGATGGTGCGGCACTAAAAGAAGTGTTTTTTTCCTCGTATTGCTGCTTCGGTTGCAACACTATCTGTCGCGCCTGTATCAATAAACGTATGCCAGTGTCTTCTGCGCTTCAAGGCAGTAACTACCAACGTTGTTGATGATCCAAACTAGGTGCCAACCCTTTTCACGCAAATCTCTAGGGAGTGAATCTCCGCAGTATTGTAGCAATATCCCTAAACTGCCAATTGGTCTTCTTCACGAGAGACGTCGGCTCGTTGACGCGGCGGCAACATGTGAACGACTTCTGTTCCAGACGACGAATTCAATCGGAGCCCAACCTTGCAAAATCTCTCTCAATACCGACGTGAGGTTGCGCAAGGAAACCCGCACAAGTTGGCGTCCTCAAACATTTTGAAACCCATTAGCCCCACGCCTCCGTCTCTCACCGTGGAGTTCCTCAACGATCCGTCGCCTTGAATCTTGCAAGTCCTCCGACATGGTCACAGCCATGCACTGCCAAGTGAGCCTCAACAACACCGCCTTGAGTACTCCATCGATTGGCTCCACCGAGCCTACACCTCGCGAGTGGAGCTTGCCTTCTCTTTGGCTCTCCTACTTCAAATCCAATCTCAATAGTGCCGAATGGAGCCATGTTTGGTTGTCCTTTGACACCAGGAAGCGGTACACGCGCTCTTCCGCAACCTCGTATTTGTCAACGTCGGTGTGGATGACGTTGCTCACCACCTTATCTATCCCAAATGGATCCACACACATCGACGCCCTCAACTCCATACGAAGACATGGTCTGCTCGAAGGTGCACCGCAAAATAAACTACGCATGCAGATGGCAACCACAAGTGCTACAACGTGCTCCAGATTTTTCCTTGCTATCTTCGTCGCCTTGTATACAACGTGATGCACAAGATCTCACTCCGCACTCCCAGATCTACATTTTGTACTCAACAGACCGTGTATCCAAACTACACTCTCTGGTGCTCTTGTCTACTATGCACCTTAAATACTCGAGAACAACGACATGTGACAAGCACGAGATGACCTCTAGACAACCCGTAGTGAGCTTCACTTCCAGGCTAACCCTTACGCCATGCACATGAAACAAGCTTGAGTTTTGAAACGTAGAACCCTAGTGTTTTAAGTTGAGCTTTGTGCTGAGTTCTCAAAATTCCATTAGATGTATTGAAATATCACGCTTACACTGATTTCCGCCACGTGATCTTTCTCAAGTAAAGAGCAAGCACAAAACACTCGCAACGTACACGATAGTCAAGCCCATGCTACTCTTGAAGAATTGAAGCATGATCACGATAAGTTTGTGGTGTGCAACACCCCCACCTCATCACGTAGGAGACTCAACTTGAGGAAGATGAATCTCCCTCAATCACACGTGGAGGTCATTTGGGCTCCAAGTCCCAAATGAGATGTCAAAAGACACTGCCGTTGGCTTAGTCGTTACACGGCACTAATTCTAATCCTAATCTCTAATTAGAGCCGAGTTCTAAGCCTTCCGGTAACTCCACAACTCCCTAGAACATGCAATTAAGCAATTATGCACTCACCATTTAAAAGTGCACTTAGGAACCACGACGGCCATGGTGCACCAAAAATCCCACATTTGAATTTTTTTGTCTATTTTGAAAAAAATTAGAGTTCTTGGATCAATATCCCGTGTAATTAAAAATGTCAATCTAACAAGATGTTAAATTGTTGTTTCAACAAGTTTTTAGTAGAACATCGTTGAACTTTGATAAATGTCTATTTAATATCATTGTACAAAATTTTGTAAATAGCTTATATGGATTGTAATGTAGAAAAGATGCAATCATCCAAATTGAATTTTGCCAATTGATATGAAGAAATTCCATATGGTACATGATACATAAGAAGAAGACAAAAAATGAAGGCATTTATACATGCACTTGGTGATGTAATTAATCAATAGTAAAAACTTATAGCATTTATTATTTACATAGTGTGCCTACAGTATACAGGGTATTTAATGTAGTACTAAAATTCCACTCCTTATATGTATAGCGGGAGGAGAGTAGAAAAGGAGAAGAGGGGTACGGGAGAGGAAAGAGGCCTCAGGTTTAGGTTTGGTGGTGTTAGGTTGGACATGGCCGTGGATTAAGGGTTTTGCGAGTTTAGGATTCCGTGGGTTTGGGCCAACGACATTGAGTTTAGGAATCCATGGGTGCCCACGCGCACACCCGTGTGGAGGTGAGGAGGAAGTAGTGTGAGGAAGAAGGTGAAGTACAAACGCATCATCGCGAAGCGCACAGAACAACTCGTTCTATTACACAGAGGATTGGGACCATGGTGGGCAAAGCCGCCTCTATATAGTATTCTTCTACGGGGTCCTCCGGGAGCGAAAGAGAATGGGAGGGATGTGAGCTAATTTTCTCCACCTTAATTGCGTTTAGTAGTCAAGTGGATTAAATTCACTCACACGTAATTTAGATAAGTTGCAATCTATCTTAACATTCACCCATCATTTATACTTGAGGTAGAATATATTAATTCCCAGAATAAAACTTGATTAAGTTAAAGTAAATTAGGTGAAGTAACTTTTAACTAACCCAAGTAACTTTTAATCAACCCAAGTAATTAAAGTTACTTGTAGTAACTTAAATTTAACCTATAGTAAATAAATTCATCCAAGTAAATACTTTCAACTCAAGTAAATTTTTTTTACCTAGGTAAACTAGACTTTACCTCTAAGTTAAACTAGGTTTCACTTTTTACTTTTTACTTTACTTTTTATCACGCCGTCTAGTAAAAATCCAAGTTACTAGACCCTTTCAAATGCAATCAACATTCACAACAACATACACAATAACATACTTTGCAATACAACACATGAATAAAAATTGCACTAGAACCGTGCCATAGGCCGGGGCTTCATATGTGTAATTCTACTCAACATCAATCAACCAACAACATTCACATATTAAACCCACACCAAACAATACTCTTGCAACAATTGAAAACAAATCAATATATTCAAGTTTAAAGAGGTCGGGAGGGCAGCAGGACCCCCCTGTCACTAGATTAGCCGTATCTCCTTCGACTATCCTCCAAACAACTTGAAACTTGTTCACTGTAAAGCTGACTTGGTGGTGCTTCAGCTCCTGCAAAAAACTTGTTAAAAGCTTTTGCCACGCAAAAGATACAGAGCCTCAAAGTTGCTGCTCCGAAAACCCTTGACTGCTGACCCCTTCCAAGTAGATCAGCCGCCACTCCTTCGTTTCTTATTCAATCAATTCCAAACTTAACCCACACAAGGTGAGCTAAACTCCACTTCAGAACACGAAACAAACACCAAAAAATCTTTCACCAATAAAAAGTTATGAACCTCCAAAGTGGCCAGTCTTCAACTCTCGCCTCCACCACCCCTCGTGTACTTTAGTAGCCGTAACTCCTTTGTCGTTGCTTCAAATTGCATGTGCGTGCAGTCCTTGGAAAGCTCACTTGAAGTTCTACAAGCCCTCCAGATCTCAAATCCAAATTCGTTGCTGCCTGCCTGCAATCGCCCGCCAAAGTGAGCGCCCCGATTCTGCCTTGGCAGTAGACCTCTTTCCACTAACTACCTTGTAACTTCTTCATCCTTGCTCCAAATGGAGCGTCCTTAGTGTCTCTAGAAAGCTAACCATGAGATCTAGGTCCTCCTAAAAGTTCACGTCCTAACTCTAACTTTCCTCTACGCCACACACACTTAACCGCAGCCTAACCAACTAGAGAGAAGAAGGGGAAAAACTTTGACATAGCTTCGCCCAAGAGAAGAGAGAGAGAGAGGGAGAATGGCCGCCCAAGCTCCCTTATACAAGTGGGAGGAAGCTCAAGGGTGGCGGCCACATCCCCACCATCCACCTCAACAATCCCTAATCAAGATCTAAGGGTCCACAATAAACCTAACCCCTAAACCCGAGTTTAGGGCTGGATACGTTCAAAACTCCTAAAATAAGATATTTTTGACCCAAATAACTTCACCAATGTGTTTAAAACACATTTAAACCTCAACTTTGACTATTCATACATCAAAATCCAAGTTCTAGATCATTGGAAATCAATAATTCAATCACCACTCATTTACCCACAAAAATTTCAACTCTAACTATTCTAATCAAAAGGTTAGCCACGGTTCTCTCCATGGGAGCCTTCTAGATCCTTCTTCTCCTTCTTCTTCTTCTTCTTCTTCTTCCTCTTCTTCTTCTTCTTCTTCTTCTTCTTTTCTTCTTCTTTGTCTTTGTTTTTTAACCCCTTTTTAAATTTTTATTTTTTATTTTTTACTTTTCTTTTATAAAATAATTTCTTTCCTACTATTTTCCTCCACTAAAATATCACAACTAACTACTACCACTAACTTTTACAATGAAATGCGTTCATTACCACTAATAAGAATCCACCTTTCGGTATTTTCTTTGTCTCTTCAGCATCTCACAACTAATTCTTGTACTAACACCTATATTCTTACACTAATACTAACTTAATGATATTCCAGAGCTTTTCCACTTGCTAATCGCATCCAATCCCTACTAATCTAACTACTTCACTAATTTCTAACAAATTGGTCTGAAACTAAATGTGAACCAAATTATTGGCTCACAAGGGAGCTGCACGGGATTGAGCTTGTGCTGCCACGGATTCCAGCATCCATAGACGACGAGGGTGTGTTTGACGGAGTACACTTCAAGTGGTGGAATTCTCCAACATGCCACTGGTACATCATTGGTGGCCAACACACGTACCTGGCATGCAAAGCACTCCGCGAATTGGAGCCCGTGGATTCGGACAGGGCGAATTACTTCCTCGATCACAATATTATCCCATTGTGGTTGAGTGATCCGGAAAACCTCGTGAAGATCTCCAACTTCTTGAACATCGAAATCAAGGACAAGAAAGCGGAGGAGACCTTCTTGTCGCAACTTCGGAAGATGAGGGATAAGTGGATTGAGCATGGTCAGCTCGACAGGAGGACCAACTTCAAGAAATAGAAGGTAATGTGTCACTTCACTCAGCAAATTTTCTCTCCATTATTGACAATCTTATGAGCATGGTCGAATAAAATCATTGATTATGTTTTGTCGGCGGTCAACCGACAACATTGTGGTTGAGCTCAGGTAAATGTCATCTATATCATTGTGCAGGAGTTCTGCAAGGAATACTTTGCAACACTATTGGGGAAGGACTCCAAGACGGACACGTTGAAGCTGCCGCTTGTCTTTGCACCAGACAATCTTTACAACAAGTGGCAGGAAGTCTTCGACGCATGGGATCGGGGCAACCTGATTGGTGACGATGGGAAGAAGCCCCAAAACATCCTTAAAATTCCTCAACAGGACCTCATCCTCCATGACCTTCAACACATTCTCGCCCTCCGGCACGAGGAATCCATGAAGCTTGCTCATGAAATCCTTGCGAAGAAGGTATACTTGAAGGTAACCGGGGGGCGCAACAAGGATGCAGAAGGAGTTTCGCTCAAATCCTGGTGTCAGAATAAGAAGATGGAATACATCATCAAAAACGAGCTCATGCTGATGTATCGGAAGTATCCATTGAAGAAGGTTGGCGATAACACCTACTCACCTTGGCCGGTTGAAGAATACATGCAGCTGGCGGACGAGAAAGGCATCAGCGTCGAAACCATCATGAACATCAGACGCAAGCTGGAGCTTAGTGATCCGGGGAAGGCCTACCTCAGAGGGAGGTACAACAGAATTACACCAAGTACCACCCCAGCTCCAGCGGAGTTCCATGCGGCGTTACGGAAGTATGCCCTCAACTACAAGATGTTGTAGATGAGTATAGTGTCCGTCACGAAGTTCGGGTTGCGCAGGAGCTTCAGGACGTCGTGAGCCTGATCGACGAACCCGGACTCTTCAATCTTGAGAAGGCGGGGCGCGAGATGTTCATCGTGTTCGGCTTCGATAAGTGCGGGGTTCCGATCTACTGCAACAAAGACGGGTTCAAGGCTGTTGTAGAGAGAGTGTTGCGGGGTGAGGGGGATGATAGGGAACTCTACGCCCCTTCAGTCTTCGTCACAGACAACGAGTCCAATTTCGTGATTGAGACTGAATGTCGTTTGAAGAAGCTGGATTGCGCAGTCCATACCATCCGCTACCTTCCAGTCTCCAGCGGTAGATTCACTCCCTCCGCCATGGACGAGAGACCCATCGTGCTTGTCGGCATCCTCTTCAACCAGCCTGGAGCTCCACGGGACTGCCTGCGCCTATTTCAAAAGGTAACTGGATTGACAAAGCCTCTCAATCCACTCTGCGACGACGTCGCCTCGCCCTCGTCTGAGAGTTGGGTTGGAGATGAATGCCATCCAAGCTTAGGGTTACTCTCATCAATTTTGCAACCCACACTGGTGAAGGGCGACTCAAGTCTGACCGTCTTCAACACTTGGGGTGGAGGCAACGTGACTGCATTGGCCTTGGTAAGTCACCTCTCCTTCCTCCATTCATTCCTTCTTTCCTTCACCATCTCGTGTGCGTCGGCGGCCCGCCGATGAGAAAGTATTCATACTGATCATTGACCAAGACTGTTTGCCCAACAGTGACACAAAGCGACGGTGATCGAACTTGCTCGTGAGGAGGCGGAGGTTGTTGTCACGATGGAGCGAGTGCAAGCTATGTCCTTCCTATCGGGGAGAGCTCACCCGCTTGCGCAAACTCTCCCAGTTGAGCCTGCTATGGAACCCAATGAGGTGGTCAACTTAACTGAAACCGACCAGGATTCAGAGCATGGGACCGAGATTGGCGACGATGCAATGGACGACAGCCTTTTCCCCGACAACGTCCAGAACGATGGACTGCTCACAGTTGCCGACTTAGGTGTTCGTCACGATGAAGCACACTTGATAAGGCCTCAGAAGGGAGGGAAGGCACTAGCTGTGGTGCGACTAGAGGTGGAGCCGCGGCACGATGACCGTCCCCCTGCACCAAGCGGGATAACCATCCCCTTGTTCGCACAGCCTGCGGATGAAACCGTCGTGCGCTTACAAGGTACCTTCGTCCCTCCCCGAGTTGTGACCTCCATCGACCCTGGAGTCGGCGGCCCGCCGACGCCGCCTGCATCAAGCCAAGTTGTATCTGGTGGGCCTGTACTGCGTGAGAATCCTTCAAGTTCTTCACAACCAAGTGCGTCCACTACTCCGAAATCCAGCGATGTTCTACATCAGGCACCGGTGCCAGAAGTGGTGAGCAAGAAGAAGAAACTGAATGTGAGGATTATTCCTCCAAACCGGACTACTCACGTTGCGGCTTCGGAAATCAGTGGGGGCTAGACTCCCCAGAGTTTTACCCCCGTTGAGCCACCGAAAAAGAAGCAACGGAGCCATTCACAGAAGAGCAAGGCACCGTCGGAAGAAGGTGGCGTTTCCTCGGGAGTGCCGTCACCGAAGAGCACTTCAAAGAACAACAAGGAGGGTCGATCTCGGAAGCGGTCGCCCCTGCCTCCGAACAAGGGATTGCGGAAGTCAAAAAGGGGGGGTAGCGTTGGTTTCACCCCAAGAGAACTCTCAATGTCCCCTGACTCTGCTGATCATCCAAACACGGGGCTTTCGCCTACTGCTCCTCCTGTGAGGCAGGATATAGGCAATACATCCGGAGATTAGTCACAAGATAGTGCGCCTAGGAGATTTTTCTTGCAGTTTAGCACACTATATTTCTAATAAATATACTTTATCACGTGAACACAAAGCTCTTTTACCATGGTTGTTCTTCTGAGTTCGCAATCTATTATCAAAATGTGTTTTCATATTCCACTTCTCTGTCGGCTGCCCGCCGACTGTATATCTAATAGCTTCCATATTTCTATCAATCAGTAGTTCATCCGGGTATTCCTCCTCCTGCTGTTTCAACTCCAGCAATTGACGAAGATGGAGCGGATCGGGAAACGGAGGCATTTGAGCACGACATTCAGGTGGGCAGACAACCACTCAATAACTATTTCTTCGTCTTCCAAGTAGACGGTCTGTTACTTGCCATGGATATTGACAAGGACGGGTCGTTGTATAGCAAGATCCGGCTACGCATGGTTGAGTTTCTTAACTACTGCGTTACGAACTTCAGTATTGTGATCTGGAGTTCAAAGAATCCAGATAGGCATGCCCATGAAATGAAAACCCTTGGAGATGCATGTCTCAACATTAGAAGGCTTGGTTATATTTTTGATCAGTCGTACTGCGACGTGGCGAGGTTTGGTGTTGAGGGTCAGAAATTCTACGTGAAAAGGTTGTCTACGCTTTTCTTGAGTCCCTCGGCGTTGAAAGGGACTGAAGAAAATAGCAGCAACACCATGTTGATTGACGTTTCTCCTTTTACGAACTTCAAGAACAGCCCATATAATGCCATCCATCTGGTTCCCTTAACCATGGATTCTATTGAGACCGAAACCAATGAGTCCTCTGTTCTCTTCAAGGTCTCAAAGTTCCTTGAAGCCATGAAAGAGTCGGGCATGCCTGTATCCTTGTATACCGCGGTTGCAGGTTGCCTTTGCTTGGTGAAAGAATCGGCTGTGCCTTTCAAAAGTCCAAGAAACGCAACTATTCGCTTGGTAGAAAAAGACAAAACTTCCACTATCAGGGCCGTCGTCTCTTGTATCCATCGTCTCCTACCAGGTAATCCTGAATGGGAGCAATACATATGGTTGTACCCAAGCAATAGGCATCCAGGTCCTAGTACTACTTAGAACTTGTCGTTGGCGGGCAGCCGATGCTTGCAAAATCCATATTGTAATTCATGTCTGTATAAATGTACGAAAATAAGGACTGTCTCCAACTTTCTGTGGTTCATATTCCAAATGTATGTTGTCATAACAAACACAGTGTCCGGTGCTTGTGTTTGATACTTATTATATCTATGTCATCGACTTTTGCCTCCAGGTGCCCTACATTGTCGCTGGGTCTCAAGCGGGGGGAAAATCCATTGAGAAGCATCTTGAGGTGCCAACTGTGAAGGTCAATCACTACTTCCTTGTCTTTGGTGTAAACGCTTTGTTGATCGCACAGAATATAGGCAGGGACGGATTGTCGCATACCAAATTCAGGCCGAAGTTGGTTGAGTTTATCAACTTCTACGTGGATAACTTCACAGTTGTGCTTTGGAGTAGCAAAAGTCAGCCTAAGCTCGCTGCCCAATTGGTAGCCCTCAGAGGCCACTGCCCGGTTCTTAAAGTAGTCAAACACGTATACGATAATTCCTACTGTGATGTAGTTAAGAAACTGGTAGGAACTCGGAACATATACCTCATGAGACTGTCTACATTCTTTTTGAACCAAAAGGCAATGTTAGGAGCTCGCGCAAATAGTCAAAACACCCTTTTGCTTGACGACTATCCTTACAGGAATGTCAGGAATAGTCCTCTGAATGCAATGCATCCGATGACATTCACCCTAGAGTCAATGGAGTCGGACAAGAACGTCGTTCTTCCTAGGGTCGTTAAGTACCTTTTGGCTTTGTTAGAGTTAGGCATGCCTATACCCGAATATATTTGGAAGAATCCTAGCTATGGATGCCCCCGACTCTCCCCCGGTGACCCACAGTGGGAGGACTTTATTGTGGCCTACCTGAGCAGTAGGCGTCCTCCTCATACCGTTGCATTGTAGTTCGGCGTCGGCGGGCAGCCGACGCCGAAATTGCCCAATTTTGCCAGGCTTTGACATTCGTGTCTGTAACACCAGTTTTCTATAGAATAAAATCCCTCACAATAATCATAGTCTCCCTTGCACATGGCTCATCACTTATTGTATGTATTTGAATCGACTTTTCCCTTCAGGTGGACTGTCTTGACAAGGAGATGGAGGAGCTGGTTACGATTGCTGAGAATCCGGTCATTATATATCTGGATGACAGCACAGCAGAGAGACCGAGTCCTCACCCGATTGACGGCTCGCAGTCGACGGCTTCCGTTGACGAGTAGCGAGAATTTTTCTTTGGGAAATCGCGGAGATCCTAGCTGCCGCTAGAAATGGTTTGAGGACAAAGGTTGTCTCCAAATAAATCTCTAGTTTTGACCACCAAATTCTCTTGTCTTCAAGTCTTTAGTTTTCATTCTTCAGTCTTCATTCTTCAGTCTTCAATCTTCAAACTCGTTCCCATTGGCCTATCCTGTGGTGGTTCTAAAGGGTTAAGGGTAAAGGTAGGTGATAAGAAACCACGGCCTTGGACGGGTAAAACGGGACGGCCAAACCACGAGCTGACCGTCCGAAAGATTGGCTCCTAAACTTCAAACCCACGGTGACCAGCAATCGCGCCTGACCGGTGGGAACAACATAAACACGACCGTGTGGGCCATTAACCCCACTTCGCCGCAACAAAGTTTACGAAGCAGAATTGAAATCAACTAGCCTCCAAAACCGGCTGGGAATAACAAATAAAGACAACGAGCCTCCAAAGCCGGCTAGGAATAACAAAGCCACAAGCCACAACACGCGAGTCTTCTAGTCTTCTTATCTTCAAGTCTTCATGTCTTCTTATCTTCAAGTCTTGAAGTGTTCAAAAACACAAAAGACCTCCTAAAGTTCTTTTCCACACTAGCTGCGAGCTTCCGATCAATGCCACAGATGATTTGAACCGCCAAATGCCAAGTGCTATAGCTTTTTGAAAAGCTGGTGCAATAAGCTCATACCCTCCAAAATCTCAGGTTATTCTAAACTACCTTCTAAAAGTAATGGAGGTTCAAAGTTTGTGCCTTCTTATGTCGATGGCAACAAACCCTCTCCAACTTCGGCGGGTATAACTTCTATAGTACTATTCTAAATGAGCCGTATAATAGCTTTATGAAAAGCTAATTTAATAAACTACAACTCCTCTAAATTTCACTTCAAAATAATCTACTCACTAAAAGTTTTGTAAGCTTAAAACTCACGCCTCCCCACTTCCAAGACGGCAGAACTCTCTTCTACTTAGATGGCTATAATTTTTTCATAGCGCATCTAAATGAGTCGAGTGATAGCTTCTTAGAAAGCTAATACAATGAGAAATGCTTCTCTCAAATTTCAAGTCCGAACACAAAGTATCGAAGCCGTGGTGAAGGCCCGAAGTTGCTGCTCTTCTAATTGGATAGCGGCCAACTACTCCTCACTCAATCTCTCATAACGTTTGCGTATGAACTCCAAATTGAACAAAAACACCGCTCAAAGAAGCGCAACTTCACAAAAAACAACTTCACAAACTTTCATAACATTCTCATGAAAAACGAGTACACACCACCCGATCTCTTTCTCGGGAATTTTTTCACAGCACTCTCTACACACCAAAAACACACACCAAGAGGAAAGGAGAGTCGCCCCCTTATCCTTCCACATCAGCCCATGCCTAAGTCACATGGGCATCTAAAGCCTATTGGTTAACCTCCAAAAGCACTCTAAAGTCTATCAAGATAAGATAGGAAAGAAACCCCAACCATTGGGCTTCAAAAGGTGTGGTTCCAAAAGATTTCTAAGACGGTCAAACTTTTTCTTAGTTTTTTTTTTTTTTTTTTCTAGAATCTTGATCTAATATAAACATAAACACATAACAAACTCCTATATTAACAACTAAATGGATTCTACCTTCATCTAACCGTATAAAAACTCTAGAATTTGACGGAGTACCGTAGAAACATAACTTGCTCTCCGTTCATCGCTTAAATAGGTCAGCGGCCCTCGAAGCCAAAGACGGTGGCCCATCTCATTAGAAAAGCGACTCACCATTTGGCCTTCATTGGTATTTTCAAAACACCCTTCAAACACCATCTGACGGCCATCCGTCAATGAAGCTTCAGCCTCCAATACAATCACTAGAGCTCTCGCGTCCGGTTGTAGATTCACAAATACAAGTTGCCGCAGACTTGGATCTAGACGTGGTTGAACACGACGCTCGGAAGGCCCCGCTTCATCTCGCACTCGCCGTCTGGAAGTTGATGGCTGAGAAGATTGAAACGGATCCTTCTGTAATTGCGATAACGACAACTCCCACTCATCTGGGTCTTGAGAATCCATATTGCCAACTCTAAACTATCTAAGATTTTAGCTTGGAGTATACTATGTGAGGCAAGGTAAATACCTTCCCTTTATATCTTACAGTAACTTCTTTAAGAAGCTTGCCTTCACTAAATTTACTCTAATAGCCATAAAAAATACCATTTCAACTAAAAATAGCCTGCACCAAAAGATCTGACTAGAGGACAAAGTTACAACTTGACACAGTTCCTCTGTAATGGTATAAAACCGCCTCGAGCCCGCTTACAGTCGCCAAGTTGCAGACTTGGTTGGCTGTCATGGTCCATTATACGTTGCTTGCCGGTTCCGAGTTCGATTCTTTTCAACTCGTTGAACGGCATGGATAGTTGCAACTTGGCACTTGCTAGTGAAGCAGGAAATAAGCAGCCAACCGGCCACCTACGCGCCCTGAGCTAAAGTGACAAGATGCAGGCTTCCAAGATACGCTTTTGAGCTCCGGCTACTCTGTATTCAACCAAACCGTGGATTTCTCCACGACTTCAATATTTTGTCTCTTTATCCTCATTATCAGTCTGATGTCAAAGGCAACACTTTTAATATTTTCACACAATGTAGTAATTTACGTCATGACACCGTTCCCGGAATTCGTCCTACCCACCACTTCGGTATGGAAGATGACTATTGAGACTTTGTCCCATCACCGATGGAGGAGGTGGAGCATTGGAGCCCGATCGTGTCTACCGTGTTCTTGTTGAATCCGTCGCGGACCACGGTATCAACCGAGAAGACGACAACCAAGCCTTCGCCTCTGATGGAGTTTGGCTTAGGGCAGTCGGGGTAGTCGGCGGGCCGCCGACAGCTACATCTGCCCCATACCCGGCTGCCAGCGTGAGCTCCGAAATTGTTCCAAGGAACATTCAGGTGGGTCCTTCAAGATACTACCTAGAAGTTAGAAGGCTTCTAATGGCTGAACAATATGGTTATTGGGGAAAGATAAGAAGCCCCATTTTCATCAAAAACCTAGGCTAGGTCTTCTTGAGTTGTTGACATTCTGCCACTCCAACTTCGGATTGGCATTCTGGTCCACCAAGAAATATCAACCCATGAACATACACATGGGTTACTTGCGCGAGGTGTACCCTGACCTACATAAGGACATCCGAGAGATGACCAATGGGTTTTGTGATATATGTGCCTGGAAGAATCCCAAAACAATGAAGTACGACATGCTGCTGAAGCGGCTTGCTCGCCTTTTTCGAGATAGACACTATCTTATCGGGCCAAACGCTAATGAACGGAACACACTTCTGATGGATCATTACCCCCTCTGTAATATCCTCAATGATCCTTTTAATGCACTGCATCCTTCAATATTCACATACTCTCCCCTAGAACACACACTGCGTGGAGGACAAACGTATCTTCAGAGTATGCTCATTCCCTGGCTTCAGGGACTATTGGAGTCCAGATTCAGCGTCCAAGATTACTGCAGGCTAAACTCCGATTTGGGTCAGCGTCGTATTTTCCCGGGAACAACGGTCCACAACACATACCGAGAAGTCTTCCCTTCTTCTCAAGAGGGCTATGACAAGCCACGTTGTCTAGATGAAGTAATGGCCAAGTTGACAGTTATTCCCCCACCTTAGAGAGCCATCTATCCTCAGAGGGCCTCACGGACAGGCACCCACTTTAATTCAGTGGACTCTCGCCCATTGTAAATATTGGTAAATGTTATAGACGATTCCATGTAATTACTTTTATATATTCATCTCAAATTTTGGTGAACTAATTTTCTCTATTTTATATTCCTCGCATATCCTGTTTGAGTGGTTTGTTTCTTATCCATCTACTTGTTGTAGTTTTCTCCATCCGCGGCCCGCCGATGTGTTTAACTTCTCACTTCCACCCGTAGTTTGCATCATGACAATGTTTCTTTAACATTTTCTAGGGAACATCCTTCCATTTCAGATGCCTACACACTCCTCCATCACCGATTTGAAAATGTATCGTACTATGCGTCAATGGTCTTCTTTGCTATGTGGACCCTTGCAAGCCAATATCTTTTGATTTCCCTCTTGGGAATGTTGTCCGGAGGCCGGGCCTAAAGAAACTATTCGAAATGTTACTTCCCTGCTTCAATATCGAGTTGTGGTCAACGATGCCTCTAAACAAGTTAAAGCCGCTCTTGTTGCACATTCTTCCGGATGGAGTCTTTCAATGTTTGTTGTTTGTTTATAGCAGAAGTGACTTAGTTGATAGTTCCAAGTTTCCTTGGAGCTACAAAACGCCGTCCACTCTCTATAAGAAGAAGCAATCTAGACAAGTCTGCAAGCCCCACCAAGTATTGTTTGTCGACGTTGAACCCAAATCAGTCCGACATACCCCCGACTCGATTTGCTATATCCCCTGGCCATTCCGAGGTCATTTGACCGCTCCAACCAAAGACGGAGTAATTCCGAATGTGGCGACCGACATCATTCCGCTCATCTACCCCCTCCATAGATTTGCATCCGTCCCTGAATATATGTCGCAAGTTGAATGCCCGGGTCAGGCGCGCAAGTATGGGCGAGCCGTAGTCAGATGGTCGGAAGTTGAATGGGAGGTCTTTCTCCATCGGCAGCCCGCCGATTGTCGTTTGTTGAACATATTACCTTCGAACTTTCTGTTGTCATAGTGACAGTCCCTAGCGCTTTCTGTATCACATGTTCTTTTCATTGACATTGTTCTAGAACTTATCTTGTTGGGTAGCTTAAGAGGTTTTTTTCAGTACAATTAGTTGTTTGGAAAAGACGTTGTTTACTTTACCAGGTCTATTTTGTTAATCGGCGGGCAGCCGACATTGTACTTATCCTCTTATTAATTTATGTATTCATGTGCTCTGGCTGCATCATCGTTGTGTTGCCATTGCCTTTCGAACTTTTCGACGCCATTCTCAGAACCCATGTTCCACAATTCCTCTCGCATATCTTTTATCTTCCGCGATTATTTTTGTTTATATTGACCTTGGATTTCATTGTTACCGTGGAATAGATTAAGCTAATTGATGCAATTTGTTGCTCTTGTCTTTGATTGGTTGTCAACCGACAACCATGTATTGTGATTTTTCAAATAATATTGACATCATTCTTTAAACTTTCGCTTTCGGTATGTATGATCTAGAATTTGATAACAACACCCTAAACCATTGGGCGCCACTGGAATCTACGACTATGGTAGATTTTTAGAACAACATCAACGGTCTAGCTACATTTTTGCCCTAAACCTTCTCTAGAATGGGTGAAGCCCATTTTCATGAGTCAGCTATCCGTCGATGAGATGTTCTCGCCACTCTTATTTCTGGAAAGAAAAAAAATTCCACAGTTAGTTAAATATCCATTACATACACTACATCATCTACACAACACTATACATCCAAATATTGCCCAATACATACAACAACAAATTACACATCCACCAACACACATTTTATATGCCTTAGTAATTACCACCCAGCCAAACATAGACAAATGCAACCATCTTTTAAGCCCACAAAACCCGGATACAATCACATGGACTAACACACTGTTACAAACCTCATGAAACTTAAAAAATATACCCGAAAGACATATTCATACCCCGCACCCATATACAAAATTTCTTGAAGAAAATCAAAGTATTATAAATCACGGGAACTCAATTCATAAAGAACTATATAACTTTTTACATAGCCAAATCATACCTCCCTCAAGCGACACAATAAAACAAAAATTTCCTTACCTCCCTAACAATCTAATCAACAAAACACTAAAATGTTTTGACCCCATAACCGAATACACCTATAGTGATAACTTTTCTAATTTTTGATAGTTTCTTTTTGATAGTGTGAATAGGTGTTATAAGTTAAGTTACTTCCATTTTGACATGATAATATGAATCAAATGGATATATAAAGTAGTTATGGCAGTTAGAATATGAAAAGGCATGATTGTTTAACTATCTAGGGTTATAAGATAGAGAATGAAGAAGAGAGAAAACACTTAGCATTTTTAGCGATATATCTTACGGTGTTAGTCATCATCTTAGCTTGAATCTATCTGATCATATTTGCTATCAATTATAGAACTTAAAATATCATATAGCAATAGCAGTTGCATTGAGATATTCAACTGGATTACCATAAATATGATATCAAGTCGATGTTGTGATCAATTGGATATGAGTCGTGATGTTGGATTGGTTAACTGCCACCTGTGAACTATCAACTTGATCATGAAATGCACACACTGGTTTTGGAATCAAATAGAAGTCAGAGTCAGTCTATTGGATGGTAGGTTGAGTTACAGGTTGAAGTGTATGTTGACAAAAGTATGGTAGAATCAACTTGATAAGAGAGGTCAAGTTTATGTGTGGCATCAAGAGAGGTATGTGGTTGTCTGAGAGTTACAGCCATGACTATCCAATGGATTAGAGAAGTTAATTGTAGAGACGACGGTCCTATAATAGCTAAGACATGAACTCCTATCGACTGGATATGTGATTCTATGTTGGCAACGATGAGGTCAACATATAATATTCAGATCATGGATAGAGTGTACATAGTTGAGAGGAAATGTGAGTGATTGATTAAGTTATGTTCTATTGGATGTGTGTTTGGCCAACCATGTCGATTAGATGATTTACATAATGGTCTGATATGTGAAAGCCGTGATCTAGTTGATGGTATTTCTTCTGATATAGATCTGATCAATCTTTATTGAATGAAAAATCATTATTAGAGTTGGTAATCACCAAGTATATGCAATTAGAAAGATGAAGGTTGTAAATTGACTCATGGGAGTCTATAAGCAGCAATCAATGCATTTACATACTTAAAAGTAATCTCAATTGGATGTTGAGATAATGTTACAAGAAGTAATGATGAAGTGAAGATGAGCGGAAGAATTGCATGAGCTAAGTATTGAAATCCTAATTTCAATTATGCATCATAACATAACAAATACAATAATATAGAATAAAGAATTAAAGAACTTGCATTCATTGGTGATTATCAATTTGATTATAAAAAGCAACAAGTGGTTAATATGGATACTTTCAAATTGATGTAACTAAGAGTAAACTTAATTGCCTTAATTTCTTAAAAAGGAATCCTTGGGTTAAAGTTTGAAAATAATTACATATATCTTCTTCATATGACCTTAAGCTACATTTAACATTAAACGAAAAGACCCATTCCCAATATTGAAATTTTAGAGTTAAAATGTTCGGGGTATTTTGATTAATTTGATATTTTTATACTACAACACCCATCCACCCCCTCACCCCTTTCTCCTCCCCCACAAAACCAAAAAAATAACACAAATAACAAAAATACAAGCATCATTACATGGAATGCATCATCTCTAAACACTCCTCTCCCTAGCCTACAAGCTTTAATCACATATACGGAAACACCATCAACCCTCATAGTCATTCAAGAAACAAAACTATCTGCCATATAATCCATCAAATACATACAAAATATATTCCAAGACTACAAACTTATTTTCAATAACACACATGCACTAACAAGATGCATTCAACAACCGAGACCATACACACCAAGCCGCAGTGGCCTCCTCACACTAATACACAAAAATATGCCTTCCCGGGCAACATCAAAAAAATTCCTACTCCAATGCACATATCCCTCTACCTTCAAATAATTAAGATTACCAATCATCCACTACAACCATGGTTAATCTTCCACATGTATATGCCATCTCACCCCGAAGATACTAGGTATATTATAGACATACAAAACACTATTACATCTCAAATGAATCTAAACCCCAATCACACTTACATGCTGTGTGGAGACTTCAACAGAGACATAGCATTAATTGGTCGACAAAACTCAAATCATAACACCCCCCCTCAAACCATAGACTATCAATGGCGCCACTTTACAAAAAACCAAAACTTCACCTACATAAATATTGATACACAATACTCCAGACAAGGTGGCTATAACTATAGTGATTGGAGCCTAATAGACGGCTTCTATCTAAATACAAATAATAATACACAATACACTTCCACTACAAACAAAGACATTATTCTCAACTCTAATCACTCGCCTATACAACTTCACATCCCAAATAACATACTAATAAGTCGTACCCCTATATACACAAATAATACCACTAAACGCATACTTAACCCCATCCCAAAAGATAACTTAGAAAAATTCAACACAAAGTTCTTCGAAGAAAATTCCATGCAAACTGACTCCCTCATAAGTATCCTTGCAAACAATAACCAACTCTCTCAAACACAATGGCACGAAACGTGCCACATTCTAGACATACTTATCAATAATATCTCTAATACATTGGAACAAACTTGCAAAGCCCAATCAATACCACAAATGACAAGCCGAATATTACAACAAGGTGGTTATCCACCCCGCAAACTCTCAAAAATATGGAAACAACACCTAGCTACATACCATACAATATGAAAAAACTAATAGAATCCCAAAAAATAACCCACAATGGCCTAACCACCCCATATGTAACAAATTACTAAATTTGCACCATATCCAAATTCCTACCCCCACCCCCCCCCTAGACCTACCCCACGATACATGGATAAAAGACATTGCACTAATCGCAAAAAATGCCAATACACAAGCCCGAAATGTAACTACAAAATACTCCAAAGATAATACTAAAAAATCCATCTCAAAATATAGACAATTATACAAAATTAGCCGTAAGAAAATAAATAGAAAAATGTTTAAAAAATCCGAATCTCCACCACTAGATTGTATCACTGACCAAGACAATAACATTCTAACTAGCCCCGAAGACATTGCAAACGAAATATTCAACCAACAAGACAAAAAATAATAGACCCACAGTACCAACATATAATTACCAACCACAACACCCAATCGAATGCACATGTGCAGTACGACAATACCCATGGCACGACCTAGATGGATTTATCTTAGACAAACAAGGCAAACCGGAAACTCCATTATATACATACTTCACCAAAGCCATATACGACACATGCCTCCGCAACCTCGGAAATAACAAAGCCCTAGGGCCAGACCATATACCGAACTCAATACTCTAAAACATGCCTCCAAGATTCCATGAATTACTATTTCTATTCTTCTGTCATTGCTATGAACAAAAACAAATACCAGCCTCATGGAAAACAAGTGCAACAATTCTACTTTAAAGAAAATGAGATCCCTCAATACTATCAAATCATAGATCAATTGCACTAGCCAACACAATATATAAACTCTACACAAGTATACTTACCTCAACATTATCCTCATATGGTGAAAAGTTTTAAAAGTTCAAAAATGCCTTTGGCTCTATAGACCACGCTCGACTATTAGCATTAATAAATGATATTCGGTACCCAAAAAGATGCAACTACACTAGTTGGGAATATCTACTCCCAATCATCTACTTACCACACCGGTGAGCACTTTGGTAAAACTAAGCCTATCCCCATTCATAGAGGAACTATACAAGGAGACACCCTCAGGCCATACCTATTCATTATATTTGTAGAACCACTACTTAGATGACTAGAGCGAGGCTATAATGGATACACTTTTGGTACATCACAAATCACCATAAACTCTGCCGCCTACGCCGATGACCTTGCTACCATAACTAACAAAATAAAATCATTACAAACACAAATTGATAAAATCGATAGATATTGTGAATGGACTGGTATGGACGTAGGCGTCGCAAAATGCGCTGCCACTCGATGTCCAAATAAATCCAAAGTGAATCCAATTACATTTAAAGCCCTAATGCAAGCTTCTAACATCAACTACCGGGGCCAACCCATCCCCATACTATACCAAAACGAATCATATGTATACCTAGGCACACACCTTGTTCCCTCTTTAAAATGGAAAATCCAAATTCACACTACGACCGCAAAACTCATTAAACAATGCAAAAAATTAACAACATGCCTGGCCACTATGAAACAAAAAATTAAAATGATTGACATCGTAATACGCCCAAGAGTAGCATATAGCTTTTACGTTGTACCATACTCTATGTCAGCCATCAAAAAACTTGATCAAAAGATTATAGCCATACAAAAAATCATTTGTGGTATGCCAAAATGCATGTCAAACGCAATAACCCAACTTCCACATAACCTATTTGGACTTGAAGCTTTCTCCCTCAAAAATGACTATCTCGATTCTTCGGTGTGTAGGGGAACAATTACAAAATGCTCTAAATGACAAGGATAGACTCGGAAAAATATATAATGGACTAACTCATTATGTTCTTGCGCAATATGGCGGTGCCAAAAACATACCTAAAATCAGAAAAACGGACAGTGCGCATAAGATCACCAATAACTCGTATTTTTTTCTTATTAAAACACATAGCCAAAGTCCACCTTAAAAGTACACTTCCAAATTTCCTCTCTGATCTAACATCATTAGATGTACTATGGCACCAAGAAACACAGAACCATAACACGCTCAACGGCCAACTCTCCCAAAAACTCTTACAAAAACTCATCTCAAAAAATATTTTTGAATTAAAATAAATTACTTTACCAAACGGCACACACATCATTAATAATGAGGACTTCAAAACCTTCCACTTCACCCCATCCAAACTAATCAAGAGTGCCCTACCACCAACCCACCCTCCCAACCCTTCACACCCATACCACCCCCGTCCCCCAACATATATGCCATTAACAACATCATACGACATGAACACATACAACATCTAGATAACAACAACATACAAAATACCAATACAAAATATCTATGCCAATGGCAACACAACAACAACACATTCAACAAATGGCTTCCCCAAAGAAACCTCTTTCCCAGACACAACAATAGTACCTCGACATATAACATCGAAAAATTAAAACAATACTATCAAAAAATCAAAAATAAATTTTGCTCATAAATCATTCAAACCCACCACCTCCAAGAACAACTACAAGATTCAAGATCCGTAACCCCACCAATAATCATTCCACTCCTAAACATCTATACAACAGAATGTAACCCCAAAAACGACATTCTCACATCCTCGAATACAATTAAAATAGAGAAAATCAAGCCCATCTATATGAAGATAATGGCCAACATTTATACACTATTCCTACTACTAGACTCCAATGGCTATGGAACCAATACAATTTGAAACTACAAACCCCTACAAACATCAAACCAGCAACCCAACCATTTGAAACCAAAATAATTTGGCTATACCAAAGATATAAATATCGCATTCCAAAAAATAATCCCCTCAAAAGTTCACAATACACAATATCCACACCCATTCTAGACTCATTAATCATATCCTTCAACATCGAACATTCATACTTCTCCTCCCCCGTCCCATGTCCTACCGAATTAAGAAAATTCTATTCCCCCTTTGAAAGAGATAAAATATTTGGCTCCTTGGGAAAAGCCTTTGACTATAAATGGGTCGGTAATGGTATAGCTCACCCACACAATGACGAGGAAACTCAACAAGCACTACACTGGGCCCGCCTCGCTGCCAAAAATGACCCACACCACACATCTACACTCATTATCACACCGGACAAATATTGGTACCAAAACTTTAACCAACAATCAAACCCATTCCCAGACTCTCACATCATTGCACTATTTGAAGCAGACTCAATACCATACGAAGAACCCACCATCCCACCCAAGCTAAAAAAGCCCCGGATTGAACCATCTACATTACAAATAATTTGTGTCCACCACCAAAATCAAACCCTTGGCACCCTAGAACAACTTGCCGAACTCCCCTCCATAGCTAATTCCCTGAACATACACCGCTTATACACAAAAAAGGCCCCACCACCCAGCATACAAACCCCCGTAAACCGAAGCAAATAATGGTCAAAACTAAACTACATCAATAGCACATTAGATTACCTTGTAATACCCCCACCCCTCCCAAACTACCAAACTCTAACTTCACCAAAATTTGACCCGGCATATAGCTACTACACTGATGGCTCCTTCAAACCACTTGAACAAGTTAGCTCAGGAAACTAGCGCAAAGAAAAAAGCTGGATATGGCATATACAATCCTATTAAAGAAATTAAATTAGCCAAAAGACTACATGGATTACAAAACATCCTTAGAGTAGAACTTATGGCCATACATAAAACACTACAAATCTTACAACAAAATACAATAGTGAACCCGTACACATATTCACTAACTGTATCAATGCACTTTATCTACTAAACACCCAAATAACACACCCTACCCTCCACAATAGCCACCCCGACCAAACTATATTAATATCAATGGTCCAAATGCTACAAAACCGAACACAAAAGACAACCCTTCACGAAGTTAGAGCCCATGCTAATATCGATGGAAATGAGCAAGTAGATAAACTAGCAAAAGAAGGCTGCGAAAAATCACATAAAAATGCCAAAGATCCTTACGAACATGCCCATGCTATCCCATACTACTTCCAAAACGAAGATTGGCCTTCTAAAGAAGATACCCCCGATAAAGGCCCAGTTAGATTCTTGAGCAATATCACAAGAAACAAGACCTCTATAACAACCTGGACACATTCGCAAAAAGCTTCTCGAATATTAAAAAATGGACTGGCAACAAGAAAATAGACAATGAACTCTCTACAAATTTCTGGAAGAATCCCATCATCATTGATTCACAAATAATGTGCCTCATCAAATTCCGCACCGGTCAATATATGGGAAACGCCCAAAAACAACTCTTTTTTGGAATACAAAGATTCCCATCTATAACATGCCCCATGTGCACCTCCGCGGACTCTGACACATGGCTCCATGTCCTACTCAAATGCCAAAACCATGACATTCACTCCTTAACTGTCAAAAGAAATAACAAAGCCGTATGGGAAATCCGTAAATTAATCACCTCCCATAACAAATCAAGATGTTTTATCATCATGAATGCCGGCACCTTTAATATCAACCCACAAGAAAATACGGTCCCACCATGGCTACTTCCATGTACATGCAAAACTCAACGATGTCACTGCAATGCTCGACTTAAATCAGACATACTTTGCGTTAGAGGCCTACCATTCAATGACCCCCCACCCGACCACATAAACCTAGACTACACGATTCAATTCGTCGAATTTACATACTGAAATGACAGTTTTTTCCCTGAAATAATCGATAATAAAATAAATAAATACCAACCCCTCATTGATGACATCACTGCCATAGGCTGGAAAGTGGACCCCCTAATTATAATCACACCCGACGCTCGTGCCACCACCTTTATCCCTTCTATAAAAATCCTAGATGATACCTTCAAAATCCCTATTGACACAATTACAAACACTTTCAAAAATATTAACATCATTGCCAAACAACATGCTATGTCTATCCTCCTACATAAATGCAAAATTGAAAATAACCAAGCCCTCCCTGACACACAAGACCCCCCATAAAATTACACCTCTGCTTCACCTTTTATAAAAAAACCCTGACACTCTGAAACATACCCTCCTCTCCATTTTCCCCTCCTTCCTTCTCCTCCCCACATTATTTCCCTCCCCCCCTCCCTTCTCTGTAACTTTTATGATTGGTTGGTTGTTGTGGTTCTCGTTACTTGTTACATAGTGTCTACCCTCAAGAGAGGGAAGTAGTTCCAGCTTACTAATTCCTTGTCCGGCGGGCATGGTCTTAGTAGTGGAACGAATAGACACTTTATTCACACCGGCCTCCTTTGGAAACTGGTGTTCTTTTTCTGGAAGGCCAATCCTCTTTTTGGAAGTAGTATGGGGTGGCGTGGGCGTGTTCGTGTGGATCTTTGGCATTTTTGTGTGATTTTTCTCGGCCCTCTTTTGCTAGCTTTTCCGCTTGTTCATTACCATAAATACTGGCATGGGCTCGAACTTTGTGGAGGGTTGTGATTTGTTCTCGTTTTGGTATCATTTGGACCATGGATTTTAGAATGATTTGGTCAGGGTGGCTATTGTGGAGGGTAGGGTGTGTTATTTGGGTGTTTAATAAGTATAGTGCGTTAATGCAATCTGTGAATATGTGCGCTAGTTCATTATTGTATTTTGTTGTGATAATTTCCAGTGTTTTGTGGATGGCCATGACTTCTGCTCTGAGAATATTTTTTAGTCCATGCAGCCTTTTGGCTAATTTGATTTCTTTCTTAGAATTGTATATTCCATAGCCGGCTTTTTCTCTGCGCCAATTACCCGGGCTAATTTTTGCTAGCGATTTGAAGGAGCCATCGGTATGGTAGCTATGTGCGGGGTCAAATTTTGGTGAGGTGATAGTTTGGTAGTCCGGGAAGGGTGGGGGTGTTAAGGTGTAATCTAGTGTATTATTGATGTAATTTAGTTTTGACCATTTTTTGTTTCTGTTGACGGATATTTGTAAAGGTGTCGGTGGGGCCATCTTTGTGTATAGCCAATGTATGTTTAGAGTTTTTGCTATGCAGGAAAGTTCTTCTAG
This sequence comes from Bryoerythrophyllum caledonicum, assembly GCA_963971425.1. NCBI lineage: Eukaryota > Viridiplantae > Streptophyta > Bryopsida > Pottiales > Pottiaceae > Bryoerythrophyllum > Bryoerythrophyllum caledonicum. The sequence goes on along the minus strand of OZ020524.1, from coordinate 19,871,560 downwards.
TTGTTTTTAGATGCCAAGGGTTTGATTTTGATGGTGGACACATATTATTTGTAGTGTGGATGGTTAGATTCAAGGTTTTTTTAGTTCAGGTGGAATAGTGGGTTCTTCATACGGTATCGATTCTGCTTCAAATAAGGCAATGATATGAGAGTCTGGGAATAGGCTACCTTGTTGTTTAAAGTTTTGGTACCAGTTTTGATCTGGGGTGATGATGAGTGTAGATGTCTGGTTCGGGTCATTTTGGGCAGCAAGGCATGGCCAATGTAGTGCTTGTTGTGTTTCGTCTTCGTTGTGGGGGTGTGATGTACCATTACCGATCCATTTGTGGTCAAAGGCTTTCCCCAGGGAGCCGAATATTTTATCTCTTTCAAATGGGGAGTAGAATTTTTTTAGTTTAGTGGAACATATGACAGGGGATGAGAAGCATGATTGTTCTATGTTAAAGGATGATATTAGTGAATCTAGGATGGGGGTGGGTAATATTGTGTATTGTGCATTTTTGAGGGGATTGTTTTTTGGGATACGGTATTTGTATCTTTGGTATAGCCAGATTAATTCGGTTTCAAATGATTGGGTTACTGGTTCAATGTTCGTGGGTGTCTGTAGCTTTATATTGTATTGGTTCCATAGCCATTGGAGTCTTGTAGTGGTAATGGTTTGTAGATGTCGTCCATTCTCTTCATATAGATGTGCTAGGTTGTTGTTTATTTTGATTGTGTTTGAGACTGTGAGGATATCTTTTTCGGGGTAACATTCTGTGGTGTAGATTTCTAGGAGTAGGATAATTATTGTTGGGGTCACGGATCTTGTGTCTTGGAGTTGTTCTTGGGAGTGGTGGGTTTGAATGATTTTGGAGTAGAATTTATTTTGGCTCCGTTGATAGTATTGTTTTAGTTTTTCGATGTTGTGGATGGAGGTATTATGGTCGTGTCGTGGAAAAAGGTTTCTTTGAGAGAGCCACTTGTTAAATGTATTGTCATTGTGTTGCCATTGGCATAGATATCTGGTGTATGCGTTCTGTATATTGTTGATATCTTTGTGCTCTATATGTTTATGATTTATTATTCTATTAATGGGGTATAAGGTGGGATTCTTGGAGAGGTGTGTTGGTGGCTGAGGGTGAAAGGGTAGTGTCGGATTTGGGGGGTGGATTTGTTGGAGGGTAGTTCTCGGGGAGATGTTGTTGGTAATGATGAATGGGTCATCGAGTCTATGGAAGTATGGGTGTATGAGACAAGGAGTAGTGCATGTTGTTGAACATGTTGGTCGGTAGAAGAGTTGTTTGGCAATATTTAGGGCACCCTTAATTGGTTTGGATGGGGTAAAGTGGTAGGTTTTGAATTCCTCATTATTCATGATGTGTGTGCAATTTGGGAGAGTAATTTGTTTCAATTCAAAAATATTTTTTGAGAGGAGTTTTTGTAGTAGTTTTTTGGAATGTTGAGGGTTGATTGTGTTGTGATTTTGTGTTTCTTGGCGCCATGATACTTCTAGAGGTGTGGGATCAAGGAGGAAGTTTGGAAGTGTGCTTTTGAGGTGGACTTTAGCTATATGTTTTAATAGGTATAGTGTACGGGCTATTGGTGATCTTACGCAATCCGTTTTTTTTAAATCTTGGAATATTTTCGGCTCCCCCGTGTTGAGCTAGGACATATTGGGTTAGCCCTATGTATATTTTTCCTAGGCGTCCTTTGACGTTTAGAGCATTTTGTAGTTGTTCACCCATGCATCTGAGATAAGCATTTTTAAGGGAGAAGGCTTCCAGGCCAAAGAAGTTCTGTGGGAGTCACATACGTACACATATTTAACGCAATATGTAACGCAACATGTAAAGCAACATGTAACACAACAAACACAAAAAATAAATACAAAAGAGTTAGTAAGATTATAGCATTTTAAAATTAAAAAATTGGGGGAAAAAACTTCTTGTTCTTGAGTGCCGATTAGCGCACTTGGCCAAGTGCATAATTGCTTAATTGCGTGTTCTAGGTGGTTTTTAACCATAAACCACCTAGACAAACGTCTCCATGCGCCGATCCTGACATTGATGTTGTTAGGAAGTTGATATGCTCTATGCCTTGAAAAAGAGCTCTTGATGTCTACCAAGCAACAGGTGGCTATACACGGCGGTGGTGTTTGTGAGTGCTTAAGAGTTGAATCATTGAGTTGAAAAGGTATTTTGTAACCTGTAGTCTTGTTTTCTATAGTTGATATACAATAAAAAAATATTTTAGACATAAAGAATTGTACATGCCTGTTGCACATTTAAGTTATTGTGTGTTTTTTTAGTTGGTGTTTTCATTGAAAACCTTGTGCTTCATGCTTGTTGCACATTTAAATTATTGTGTATTTTTCTAGTTATTATTGCATTGAAAACCTTGTGCTTCATGCTTGTTGCACATTTAAATTATTGTGTACTTTTCTACTTAACCCCTAAAGGACCACGACCACTTTCGCTCAAAAACCAGTCCAATGCTGCCACTACCAAAAAGAGACATGAAAATCACATTTTAAAGTGAATTTCGGATTTCCAACCGTAAGATCTTAAAAAGGACTTCTATATAAACATGCCATAGAAATTTGGTTGCAATCCACCGCACGGATTGATAGATTTTAGTGTTTAAAGTCAAAACAAAGGTTCATTTTCTTCCCTGCGTTGAGTAGATCAGCAGACTTTGACTTCACTTTGTATCAAATTTTTGCATTGTACAAGGTCTAAATCTTTTACCATTGTCTTAAGCATGATGTTATTTCCCAACACACCAATTTTTAGAGGTTAAATAGGGGTGTAGCATATTAAAAACAAGTGTGCAAGGAGTGGAGGTTCAAAAATTGCCATTTCACGTTTTATTTTTTGTGAACTACATATGTATTCAAATTATAATCCAAACGGTCAATAAGAAGGTTTTCACCACATATTGTTGTTGAAAAAATAAAAAGTGAAAAATATGAAGATCTCTAGGTCTTATGTAGAAAAGATGAAGTTTTTTCCCCCCATTGCCCGACAATGTGTGAAAATGTTTGACTTGGAATAAAATGCCTTTTTACATTAAAGACAAGAATTTTTTTTGGAAATTTCCAAAAAAGGAAATATTCTTTATATGTGTGAAAAATCTCAATGTCAATAGAAACTTTTGTCAAAAATTTTGGAGGTGCCCGGTGTCCCCACTTTTGGCTTTAAGTGGTACTAACTTTCAAACCACAAATCCAAAAAATAAAATAAAGATATGTCCACGAAGCTCTTATCAGAGGCAATCTAGAATAAAAATCTGTTTTTCGCATAAATCAATACGAAATATGCTCTACTTGCAAAAGAAACGGAGTGCTCCTTTTCTGCACCTCGTACTGACAGAAGTGGACTAAACTTACTCTGCGTGTTGATCACGAGAAAATGAGGCGCTCAAGACGCATGCGAGAGATGAATGAAGAACGTAGTCGAGGCGTTTTCGTTGCAACCAAATTCGGTCCATGATTCTTACGACACGTCAAAACTTGAATCTCAGCACGAGCTTGCCACGTACGAGTGGTTACAGCTGCCCCCAGGTTCCATCTTTCAGCTGAAGTTGATGATGACAGTCCAAAATTTTGATGCAATTGTTGTCCCATTGCGAGCATTGGCGCTTCGACTCAAGTACCTTTTGTATTTGCGAAGGATTCAGAAAAAAATGCCCGGATCAGAGTAGGCAATCATGTGTACTCATTTGTGTTATTCCTGAGCGACATCTGTATAGCATTGCACGCTTACACAGCATGATTGGTCGTACAAGGCCAAGGGGTAGCTTTCCAGATTTCCCTTCAACCACATCCGAGTTGCAATCAGCTTGGCAACTTAACCGCAAATCAGAGAAAATAATACGACCTTTCAACACGCACTCATCCGGAATTCCTGTCAACATTAACAGAAGTGATCACTAGAGAGCCACTGCATCAAATCACCAGATAGCGTCTAGCTCTTTAGGCTATGACGATCACCTCAAGTCAATGGCTATCCTGTTTCGTCGCTCTTTGTTGCATATCCCCCATGGATCGCTGCTATGGTCACCTCTAGTCAGTGGGTAACACAAGTTGCATTCACGATTGAAGAAGAGTAAGGCCGGCCATGTATTCTAGCTACACTGATTATTGTTTTGAGGATGACGGTTGCATTGTACAAGGCCACAATTTGGGATCTCTTTAAACGACATAGACGATGGTACAGGAAGGGGCTGTGGACAAAACGTGGCCCTTATTTTTATGGTGGAGGGGCGCTGTATTCAGACCAAGGTGGGGCCTGGCAGGGTATTTTTGGGGTGCAAGCCCTAAATTTGACCAACAATTTTCCAAAAAAAACTTATGAACCCCCGAAATACAAAAAACGAGAAAAAGAGGTCTATCATGGCCCATCCTCCAGTGACATCTGCCTACATGAAATAAAGAGGTGCCACAATCCGATTCAGCTTGCCAAAATCAAATTGGGAAAGGAAAATGTGGACACATGAGAATTGTGGGGTTGATTTGGACATCCTTGCAATGATGCATCTATTGCTACTCTCCGAGAATAGGTGTAATCGTGAAAGGGTTACACTTAGAAGTGCATATGACACTAATTCCTCAAGGATTCTTTTATTTTGGCTAAGACTTGTTTTTTTTTGTTGCACAAATCAAGGAAATTTGAATTGGAAAAGGATAAAGCATAACACTTAGGATATCTGAATTCCAAATGATACCACCAACAGAAGACCGTCAAATCTCAAAATTCTTACTTAGTTTCAATTTCTAGTTGATGGTATTATTCTTGCCATATCATGATTGTAGTATTGTTAGCCCTTTGCAAATAAGTAGTTGTTATAAACTAACACATGTCACTCATTTGCCTTTGACCTCCAAACCCTAAGTTTCACAAGACACTAGTCTTATACTAAAGAGAAATTTAGTGTTACCTCCATTAAAGTCCTTGTTTCATTATATAAATCCTTTTGTTTATTGATATGATAGGGATAATCAATGTAGCATACCCTACGTGTTGTTCGGGTTCGTACATAATTAATACAAAATGGAGGGTGTCCAAACTTTTTGGAAAATATAAAATATTTGTCTAAGGTGATACCCATGTGATGCCAAGGCCATACCCTTGTAATATCTAGACAATACTCATATAATATCCATGTGATACTTATTGTGTCCAAACCAGTGTGTTAAAAAAAATTGGTTCTTGTAGGGGGTGTCCGAACCAACCAATGTGTATAGTATATGCCAACTTTTACAAGCATACTTTTATATGCTCAAAGCAAAATTAGTGGTAGAGCCTAATTGTCAATACTGGTAGTGCATGTCCAACATGACTATGTGCCTGCCAGTGCAAGAGTCCAACTGATCAATATCCGAAACTCAGTTGATATCCGCAATGGTGAGCAGTAGAGGCTTGGGGAACCTCAGCACCAGCCAATTTCAAAATAGAGGATTGGCTATGGTCGATTGTCGCCGCCGATCTCATTTGAGATGATCCTTGCCCTTGAACTCGAACACCAAGGTATACGCGATATATCCAAAGGAAATGAGAGAACCCATATCAAGGTAGGAGACCATTAGCCAATTGATTCATCAATCCTTAGTGCCATGCTCCCACCGGTCAAGGGACAGAAACTCGGCACCCGGATCAATGGCCCACAATCGGTGCAGGAGATTGACAGTCGCGATTGGCCGCAACCAGTACTCGATTTCGAGGCTGGCTAGTCACTTGGCTTGGGGAATGTGGGAAAGGTTGGCAGCCTGGTGGCTGTGAGACATGAGGCGGCGATTTGGCAGGATATCCCCCACACTCGGACATACAAGTTACCGGTTGGGGGAAGAGGTGGTGGGGCCAAAACTTGACCCCTATTTTGTTTTTGAATTGGGGCCTAAATTTAACCAGTGGGAGACCTGATGATTAAATTTCGGGCCGTGGGCCCTAATTCTGTAAAAACAAAATCCAAAAAAAACCTTTGCCCCCCCCCAAAATGGGAGGGCCAGAAAAATGAGCCCATGCAACTAAGACGGGGCCCACCTCGGGTAAGTCCGAGCTTGGGGGACGTCCTGTCCACGCCGTGAGGCGGGACCACGGACTTTACCGGAAACTTTCCTCGATCTCACTGTTCGTCATGCCACTCTACAGTACAGTACATATATTTTTGTTGCGACATGGAGCCACATGGTCGCAGATCAGTGATCTAGGTCCGGACTTTGTGAGCAACAGTATATCACCCCTACCTCCCCATTATTCAGTAGGTCAGCGTTCTTCGCCTCTTGCTCTCCGTGCCAAGGCCTTCTGAGGAGTCGCTCAGAAGATTTTCTTAGTATGTTACTCAGTTGCATTTCGTTAGCTCGCTCAGAACAGTTTTCTTAGTAAGTTACTCGGCTGTATTCTGTTCGTGTGAGTGTGATAGCTAGTCGGTTATTATGGCTCCCCGGACTGCGTTCCTGCTGCTGGCCCTTCTCGGGGCCGTGATCAGCCTCCAGGGCGTGGTGCTCGCCGAGGACGCGTCCACTACTGTGGCGGGCGCGTCGGTGGAGGCTTCGTTGGATGAGCAGAGGAATGCGGCTGAAGAATATGAGGCTGATAGTTTCGATGAGGATGCAGGGGATTCTGAGTCTTCCGGTACGGAGGTGGCGGATGTCGATGGTGAGGAACATCCTGAGGATGCTCTCTCGCCTGCGCATCCGTTGGCGCGCATTCTTCACGAGAAATCCTCGAAGAGATGCTGGAGCACGAAGAAATGCGAGACGTACTTCAAGAACCCCGGGTGCTGCAGCAGGAGGTGCGTCAACCTGTCGAGCGACAACAGGAACTGTGGCAGGTGCGGAAAACGCTGCGATAAGGAGAACGGGTATCGCTGCCAGTCCGGCAACTGCAACGAGGTGGAGAACAGCAGCAGCAATGTCCAGTGCATCAAGCAGAAGGACTGCGAGATGGGACTGAGCTGCTGCCGTCCTGGCAAGTGCGTGAATTTGGAGACCAACAGAGGCAACTGCGGTAGCTGCGGCAACCAGTGCGGTCGCGGGAGCGTCTGCTGCAATGGCAAGTGCGTGAACCTGACGAACAACACCCACCACTGCGGCAAGTGCAGCAAGCGGTGCGAGAACGGATGGGACTGCTGCAAGGGCGAGTGCATCCTCATCAAGCACGACTGGAGGAACTGTGGACAGTGTGGGAACCGGTGCAAATACGGGAAGAAGTGCTGCAACGGCTACTGCAAGAATGTGTTCGGCAACGACGAAAACCACTGCGGCGCGTGCGGGAAGAAGTGCCACACCAGTTGCCGGTTAGGAATGTGCGGTTACGGGGTCAAATAGTGCATCTGACAGCCCAGGGAATTCCGAACTGGTCCACATTTGACTGCAAGCAGGCATTAGCTTTTCCAGACGGTTCTGTATCTGGCACCAACTCTTCAATTCTCTTGCAGTCGATGGGTGCGCATTGCATCCCTATGGAGATCTCCTTTTGCCATTGATGCATTGTAGTCGCCTTACTAGCAGCAGCTCCAGGGGCTGGATCAGCTAGTGACGCGACTACATTATATCTTGTGTCTCCATTCTTCTGGCATTCTAGTTGTTTAATAAAATTGACTTCATTTTAGCTCTCATTGTAAACACACAGTTGGAGGACGACTCCAGCAGAGGTGCTACATCTCTGCATTCCTTCGTGTGTACAGAGGTCGTATCTTCTCATTCGTAGGGAGGTAAACATCTTTTACTCAGAATTGGTGCAGATACTGCTAGTAGAGCTTGCTGGGTACCCTGCAGTCCGCATTGCGGTCTCACCGTGAATGATAGGTATTTTGCATGGTTTGAGACATCTAATTGTGTCTAGACATCTAGTTCTCTCCTTGTCGAGTCGTTCTTGGGTAATCTCATCGAGATCGCTCTGGAGTCCCGCTCAGAATCCTCTGAAATGGGTATGAACTTTCAAGTTACTGCGGTATGCTCTCTCCGCGTCGATCAACTTGTACTCGATGCATACTTTACTGCAACCGTCAACTTTCTGCGCGCGCAGCGATGTTCGGTTCTCAAATATGGTATGTTCTAAATCTGATCGTGCAATAGCATAGCAGTGGTCCGAACTTTTCTGTCTAAGAACCGAACATTTCTTTCCTGTGAAAGAATGATTGTCGTTGTTTTCGATGGCGAAAATTAACGACTATATTGATCTCCTTCATCCGAGATATTTCGCGTTTGCAAAGATACTCGATTAGTCGGCAATGGATTGGCTGAAAATGAAGTATGTCTTCTCACACACAGCCGAGCTTGTGATCGAACTTTGCGCCATTTCAGGAAATTCTTACAACTGCATCAAAAAATCGGTAGAAATATTTATTTATTGATCCATTCAGTTATAATATGAATTTTTTAATCAAATAAATTGGTACGTAGAGAATGAATTTGAAAATAGCTGCATAACAGTGATGTGCCAAGTAGTAGTGCCCAAGAAGGGGGCTGAATTGCCCAAAAGTCCAGCAACTCACGTGATTCTATCGGTAGCATATTCGTCTTAAATGGTCTCCTTTTCCCGCTCGTCCTCGTGTGATCTCATAGCTACAGTTTACCCCTCAGCCAGGCTGCAAAATGTTCCTTGAGTCTGGAACAATCAGCTATTCAAGTATATTTTAGTTGTGTAGCTGCCCGAGAATTCAAGTATTGTTATTTAGAGATAATAATATTTTTAATTCACTGGATTCTGGAATAATCAGCTGTTCTACAACTACCTGTTCTGGTAATCTAATTTATTTTTTAGATTTTTTTTATTGGGCACAAATTAACCCCAAAATGAAAAAAGTCTAAAGGTGGGCTTTTGCAAATCTAGGGCTCCCTCCCATGGCTGTAGTTTACATTTGCAATTCTTGAAATTTTGTATAGAGATGCAAGAAGACATGATGGGTGCATAGCTTTTATTCTCACTGGATTTATAGAGAAATAGTTGTGCCATCTTAAAGAAAAAATTGTCGAGTGCAGGCATGTTGGGCAACTCCAAAACTTTTGCTAGGACTCTCTAGAAAATGTAAGATTTCTAATACTAGCAAGTAATATTACTAGTAATATTATGTCCTTTCATATTGTCAAAAAGAATTTCTTGTCTTTAGTGAAAATATGCATTTTATCCCAAGTCAAAGATCTTCACACATTGCCACACATTGTCAGGCTAGGAACCAATAAATCTTCTTCTTTTTCACATAAAACTAAGAGATCTTCATATTTTTTTCAATTACAAAATGTGGTGTAAACCTTTTTATCGGCTGTTTGGACTATTATTCGAAAACACATTTTTTCCCGAAGAAATAAAAAAGTGAATTGGCACTTTTTGAACCTCCACTCCTTACACAATTTTTTTTGAATATGTTGTACCCCTTCTCTACCTCCAAAAATTGACGTACAAGAAATTAATATCATGATCAACATGATGGCAATGAACTTAGACCTTGTGTAGTGCAAAACTTTGAAACCAAGTGAAGTCAAAGTTTGTTGATCCACTTAAGGTAGGGATGAAAATGAGCCATTTTTTTCACGTCAAACACTATAATCTTCTAATCCGTGCGGTCAAAGTTGATGAAATTTTGTAAGTATCTTATTTGTTAAGTGTTAAAGGAGATCCTACGGTTTGAACTAGAAAAACAATTTTTTGTTTCCTTCCTTACTAATTGCACTAGAATTAAAAATTTTGAAGTGTTTTTGATTTGAAATTGTCAACAAAATATAGGGGTTAAATTCAATAATAGAGAAAAAGAACCACTTGCAAGTAACTTAGATGTTACCCTACCATTGACATTAGCCAGGCACAAACATCTATCTTTAAAAAACATCATTTTGATGCATCAAAGATCTACGGCTCGCTAAACTGCTCCAAATTTTTTTATTAGAGGCTCCGCGGGAAGTTAGTCGCATTTTTGTAAGCCAAGGGCAAGAACTTAGAAGAAATATTGGCCTCTTTGCAACCCCACTCAGCCTCCAGATTTAGTATCCATGTGTGCTTGTCGAACAACCTGATGTGTAATAATCGGTCGGAGGTTATTAGATCTAGATATGAGATCATTGTGTTAGGTTCCACTTTTGAGGCGGGATTCATGAGAACAACACTAAGGTGTTGGGTGCCTGTGAGTTGATACAAGATTTGAGCCTTGCACTCCCTGAAGTGAACTAGACAACCCCTCGTTACTGTGGACGAGATCGTAAAACAGGGTACGTCGTAAGTGTGCCTGCAGAGCTGGGAACTCATGTATTGAGCGTCGTCGTTGGCCTCACACCCGACACACAATGTCATCAGTACTGAGATCTAGTTAAACCACTACTTAGAAAATAGGAGCAGCAAGTCCATGCAATACTTCGACGGCAGCCGCAAGCCAAAAAATGCTACCTCACCAATCTGGAGAAGGACTTCGAGAGCGTGTTTTTTGCACTTTCAGGTCGACTCAAGTTCAATATGCACCTCTATTTCTTAGACTTCCATATAATTTCAAGATAATTGTAGATACTCAACAAATTGCATTGTACAAATTCACTAAATATTTGCATGTTTAGGTCAACTCAAGCTTCAAATATAATTCTGGAGGCTCCCAATCTCCCAATTTAACGAGCATGGTGTTCATTGTCAACACACACACACACTACATTAACATCATACAAACCTTTACTGGAGCAAACCATCTTGCCTACACCTCGTGTCAAGTTTCAACCTCTACAATTCCAAAGGACCCAAAAGACTCCAAAGCCAAGTAAGCCCTCTCAACAAACTACGCCCCCTCTTCTTGTCTTTCTCCCTCACCTCCCAACGTCCTCAAACCCCGAGTCCTAAACACAATAGTTGAATACTCTTCCCACAAGGCAACCTCAACAAATCTATCCATACACCCCAGCAACGCAAGACGAAGACAACAAAAATCCAAACCCTATTGCATGACCAACACAACTTTCCCTCCTCCCTTACAACGCAAGAGCACACCGAAAACCAAAGACCAAATACCTACTAACAAGAAGACTCAATAAAGGAGCCAGTCAGCCCCTCGCACTACAGTCACTTCAACACTCATGAACAAAGAAAGAAGACAATCGGAATGGAGAAGAGCCTCAAGCAAGGAATTCCTCGAGACCCCAAAAATCACCTCACAACTGCTGAGGAAGACACCTGATAGTACGTGCCAGGAACAAGCGACGCCCTCCAAAGCCAAGCCCAAGAGTAAAAGTCGCAACAACATACCTCAGTGCACTCCTGAATAGCAAGTGAGCTACGGCACTAGACTCCGTCAATTCCTCCAAGCGCAGATCTCCGCCCCGCCTTGGAAGTACCCAAAACCCGCCATTAATCTATCGAAGCCCGAGGACATCTTTTAGGGGCACACCTCAACTTCTGACGATCATGCCAAAGAACTCTCCAAGTTTCACAGAACAAACAACCGCTACTGATTCCACATTGGAACAAAGAGAAGTGCACCACATCCTGCCCATTTCTCCCCTCACAAAAATCCAATAGCCTCCCCTTCAAATTTCTCTTGCACCATGACAAACCCCACTAGAAATCCTACATCCCACTACGGAGATGGTTGTAGTTAATATGGACATAGAAATTCTTGCTTCTACCCTGCAGAGTGTATCAGAAAACACCACTGATCACTCTACAACCGAGACTCAGAACCCTACCAAGAAATTTAAAGGTAGCTACTCTACTATCCCAACCCCTCCTCTCCTCCCGATCTCAGAGCTTTAAATTTTGGCTCGGCTTCTCCACCATGAAGAAGCTCACAAAGGAAGCTGGCCTAATCTTTCTTCAATGGAAAAATGTATCTGCCATGATAGCAAGAGTAGTTCGCAAGTCAGAGGCTAAGGAGGCTCTATGCGCCACAACTACCTTCTCTGTATTACACAGGTATTATATCCTAAAGTGAAAGATGATGGCGATGAAGGACAATTCTTCAAGCTCACTCAAATCCCTTTTGACATCCCCGCTAATCCCAAAACTAGTCTTTCACATGATTTCAATGTTGCTATCTGGTTTGATTTATCGAAAACCCCATTGTTCCATGATGAGGTCAAAAAATATGCACATGCTAGGCTTATTAAGATGGATATTAAGCTTGATACTAAGTTTTTGGAGCCCCTTGCAATCCATTGCAAACTACACCTACTCCACTTGGAAACAGATGGCCTTTTTCTACTCCGTGGCACGAGGTACTTTGTATTGCAACTTGACCCCATGGGATCAGCATCCCTTGGAAAAGTTTGTAAGAAATGGCAACCCGTAGCCCAACTTGGTCTCTCTGTCAACATCAGAAGCGACAACCTCCGAGGCATCCCAACACACATTCTCTTTCACAACATTGTACTCAACAGCTTCGCTCACAAGTTCGAGTTCGAAGTCACCGATGTCTAGAAGCAAGAACGTGAAGCCTACGCATGGATGGTGGGGCCCACCCCATCACAAGCCAAGAAACTCGAGTTACATCAAGTGACAACCTTCCAAGAGATCATCCCCACAAAGCCTAGTAACAACGGTGCTTTCTCCACCTCCGAGCAGGCCAAACAGGACGCGGTGCTTTCACCATTTCTCAACTCTCTGTTCTATTAAGCGTGGCACAAATCACAAAGACTATCAACAGGATTTTAGAGGCCTAGAACGTGGTATCCATTTGGTTGGTGGGAGGTGGTATCCATTTTGCGGTTTTAGAGGCCCTGAACGTGGTAGGCACATGTTGATGGCAAGCAAAATGGCACTACCAATGTGTAAGTCATCAACCCAATTGTCTACAGACAATTTTTGCACAAGAATTTCAACCTTGGTTTCCACCAAATTGAAATCCGCCTTCATCGCAAGAGTCTTGAGGGCACCGACCCCCTTCTTCCACCTTGGTGGAGAAATGAGGGGTTAACAATATCAACATAGCTTTGGAGAATACCGTGGCCACCATCAAGCCCTCCACCACCCCCACCTTCAACATTTGGGAGGAGATGGCGGCCATTGTAGTAGACAGCCACAAACAACTCCAATCGGAGTTAACTAACCTTCAAGAACAAGATCATACACAAAACTTGGAATACACCGATGCCCGAAACGTCAAGGTACACACCAAATTTAGATGACGTTGAAAAGCTAATGAACGCCGCTTTGTCGGTGATGAAGGGTATCAAGTCCAACCATGAGGCACTCGCTCTTCCCCCCCCCAAATGACCCGTCCAACGTGGATTGACCACGGACCACCCACGACTCCCCACCAACTAGATGATTCTTGGCTCTCCTTCCATCTAGTACTATATGTTTTGTTAGATGCATCTCCTCTCCATGTAGTTCTTTTTCCTCTTGTTCTATCTCTACTCTCTCTCCATTCTAAATTTTTGGTAATACCTCCTCTCTCTTTAGACATATATCATTGCTTCCTTCCCACTTGTATTGTACTCACAAGTTCTCCTTCATTCCTCCTCTCCCTAGCATTTTCTTTCTATCATTAGATATCTCTCCACATATATATGCCCCAAGATTGAGTGTACACTCAAGGGAAGGCTCCCCTCCCTTCCGTGGTCCTCTCCCCATTTTGTTAAATTGTTTTGTACTCAACAACAATACGTCAATATACACGATATTTGTCAATCCCATTGGCAATGGAATATTTACACCTATTGGAATAACTTCCATACTATACACACACTACAAACCAAAAAACAACCAAAAACCTCCATTTCACCAAAAACAATGGTTGTTGTCCACAACCAACATTTTCAAGACCTCCCATCGATACATACGCACACAATCCAATGGACCAACACACACGGTACATAACACCCTGAAGTTTGGACTTCTAAAAAACTCACATACGTTACATAACACCTAAACAATACATTCCCACATATCGCACAATACATACAACAAAAACACACCCATCCAACACCGCACCTATTCTACGGCATAGTAATCATAGTTCACCCCTCATTAGAAGAATGTAATCTCCTACTAGTATCACTGAATCCTAACATAATCCAATGGACCAATACCCTCCTTGATAAATTATCCAACTTACGTAACCCCCCAAAAGACACATCCATACTAAATAGCCATACTAAAATTTCTTGACAAAAACCAAGACATCCTCCTACATAATGACTCAACACACTCTATAGTTTTCTACATAGCAAAAACCCGCCCCCATCAAACGAACTAATCCAACAAACCTTTCCGTTCCTCCTTCAAGAACTCATTAGTGAAATCCTACATTGCTTTGAACCCATTCTAGAATACTCTCACCGACCTCCACGACCCCCTTATATTCTCCCACCTATTCACAACCCCCTCAACCTCTATAGCGACACACATGCAATTACATGGAACGCCTCATGCCTTAACACGGCCCTCCCATGACTTCAAAATATAATCTCACATGCCTTAATTCCCCCAGCATTCATCTATATACAAGAAAAAAAATCACCTCCACCAAATCCACCAAATATACCCAACGGCTCTTTCTAGATCACAAACTAATCTTCAACAACACACTCTCACAAGATGCATACAACAACGACTACCATACACCCCGAGCAGTTTGCTAACACTAATATACAAAAACTATTCATTTCCTAGTAACATTGTCAAAATCCCCACACCAATGCACATATCTCCATACTTACAAATTTTAAAAATCAATAACCAACCCCTTCAATGATGGCTGAAACTTCAAATGTACATGCCATCCCACCAAGAAGACATTAGACTCATCACAGACATCAAAAACACCATTACCATATTAATTAACAACAATCCAAACCACACATATCTACTATGTGGGGACTCTAATAGAGACGTTGCAATAACCAACAGACAACACAAAGATCAATTTTTTCTACCACAACCCGCTGACCAACATTGGCGAGACTTCATTGATATCCCCACAAATACACAATACTCAAGACAAGGTGGATATGACTACAACAACTTAAGCTTAATAGACGGTTTTAATATATAATATAAAGAACGCCGCTCTCCGAGGGAGGCCAGCGTGAATAAAGTGTCTGTTCGTTCCACCACTAAGACCATGCCCACCGGACAAGGAATTAGTAGTATGGAACTACTTCCCCCTCTCGAGGGTAGACACTATGTAACAAGTTACCAAAGCACGGATATCAAAGCACAAAAGAAAGAGAAGGAAAAAGGAGGGGGAGGAGAAGGATGAGAGAGAGGGAGAGGGGGTGGGGTGGGGTGGAGGGGTGTGGGTTTGAAATTGGAGGTCATATATGATTAGCACTATATATGGTGGGTCTTGTGTATCGGGGAGGGGTTGGTTGTTTTCGATTTTTCTTTTGTGTAGCAAGATGGACATGGCATATTGAATGGCAATGGTGTTGATGTTTTTAAAAGTATTTGTAATTGTATCGATGGGAATTTTAAAGGTATCTTCAAGGATTTTCATAGAGGGAATGAAGGTGGTGGCGCGAGCGCTGGCTATAATTACAATGAGGGGGTCTACTTTCCAACCGAGGGTTGTGATGTCATCGATAAGGGGTTGATATTTATCTATTTTATTTTGAATTGTTTCAGGGGAAAATCTATCGTTACAGAATGTGAATTCAATGAATTGGATAGTGTAGTTTTGGTTTATTTGGTCGGGTGATTGATCATTGTATGGTAGGCCTCTTACACAGAGTATGTCTGGTTTGAGTCTAGCATTACAATAACATCGTTGAGCCGCACATGTGCATGGGAGTAGCCAAGGGGGGACCGTATTTTCTTGTTGGTTGTTGTTGTAGGTGCCAGCATTCATTAGGATAAAACATCTCGATTTATTGTATGACGTAATTAATTTTCGGATTTCCCATACCGCTTTGTTATGTCTTTTAACAATTAAAGAGTGTATGTGATGATTTTGGCATTTGAGTAAAACATGGAGCCATGTATCTAGGTCCGTGGAAGTGCATACGGGGCATGTAATGGAAGGGAACCTTTCTATCCCAAAAAAGAGTTGTTTTCGTGCATTTCTCATATATTGACCGGTCCGGAATCTGATTAGGCAAGTTATTTGTGAGTCTGAGATGGTGGGGTTTTTCCAAAAATTTGTGGAGAGTTCATTGTCTATGTTTTTGTTGTCAGTCCATTTTTCTATGTTGGGGATATTTTCCGAGATTACGTCAAGGTTATTGTAAAGGTCTTGTTTTATGAGATATTTGCCCAAAAATCTAACCGGGCCTTTATTTGGGGTTTCTTCTTTAGAGGGCCAATCTTCTTTTTGAAAGTAGTATGGGGTAGCATGGGCATGTTCATGTGTATCTTTGGCATTTTTATGTGATTTCTCCCGGCCTTCTTTTGCTAATTTGTCTGCTTGTTCATTTCCATCAATATTGGCATGGGCTCTCACTTTGTGAAGGGTTGTGATTTGTGTGCGATTTTATAACATTTGGACCATTGATTTTAATATGGTTTGGTCGGGGTGGCTATTGTGGAGAGTAGGGTGTGTTATTTGGGCGTTTAGTAGGTATAGTGCGTTTATACAGTCGGTGAATATGTGTGCGGGTTCATTGTTGTATTTCGTTGTGACGATTTGTAGTGTTTTGTGGATGGCCATAAGCTCTGCTCTGAGGATATTTTGTAGTCCATGCAGTCTTTTGGCCAGTTTAATTCCTTTAGTATGATTATATATGCCATAGCCCGCTTTTTCTCTACGCTAGTTCCCCGGGCTAATTTGTTCTAGAGGTTTAAAGGAGCCATCGATATAATAATTATATGCAGGGTCAAATTTTGGTGAAGTATGGGTTTGGTAGTTCGGGAGGGGGGATGGTGTTCCAAGGTAGTCTAATGTATTGTTGATGAAGTTTAGTTTTGACCATTTTTTATTTCGGTTTACGGGGGTTTGTGTAGGTGTTGGTGGAGCCGTTTTTGTGTATATTCAATGTATGTTTAGGGTATTTGCTATGTAGGTGAGTTCGGTAAGTTGTTCTAGAGTGCCAATTGTTTGATTTTGATGGTGGACACATATAATTTGTAGTGTAGATGGTTCGATCCGGGGTTTTTTTAGCTCAGGTGGGATAGTAGGCTCTTCGTATGTTATTGAGTCTGCTTCAAATACTGCAATAATATGAGAGTAGATATGGATTTGAGTGGTGGTTGCTATTTTGGTACCATTTATTATTTGGTGTGATGATGAGTGTATTTGTGTTTTGGGGATCGTGTTTTGCGGCAAGACGGGCCCAATGTATTGCTTGTTGTGTTTCTTCCTCATCGTGGAGGTGAGCTATACCACGCCCAGTCCATTTGTAGTCAAAAGCCTTTCCCAAGGAGCCAAATATTTTATCTCTTTCAAAGGGCGAATAGAATTTTTTTAATTTGGTGGAACATGTGACGGGGGAAGAGAAGTATGATTGTTCTATGTTGAATGATGAGATTAGTGAGTCTAAGATGGGTGTGGGTATTGTGTATTGTGCACTTTTAAGGGGATCATTTTTTGGGATTCGGTATTTATATCTTTGGTATAGCCAAATTAATTCCGTTTCAAAGGATTGGGTTGTTGGTTCAATGATTGTAGGAGTTTGTAGTTTTGTATTGTATTGATTCCATAGCCATTGTAGTCTAGTGGTGGGAATAGTGTATAAGTGTCAGCCATTTTCTTCATAGAGGTGTGCTTGATTATTATCTATTTTAATTGTGAGAGTGTAAGAATATCTTTTTTGGGATTACATTCTGTTGTATAGATGTTTAGGAGTGGGATTACTATTGGTGGAGTTACGGTCCGTGAGTCTTGGATTTGTTCTTGTGGGTGATGGTTTTGAATGATTTTTAAGTAGTGTTTATGTTGGATTTGTTGATAGTATTGTTTTAGTTTTTCGGTGTTGTGTATGGAGGCATTGTGATCGTGTCGTGGGAAAAGGTCTCTTTGGTGAAGCCATTTGTTGAAAGTGTTATTGTTGTGTTGCCATTGGCATAAATATTTTGTGTATGCATTTTGTATGTTATTTGTATCTGTGTGTTGTATATGTTTATGGTGTATTATGCTATTGATAGGATATGCTGTAGGATTTTTGGGGATGTATGTTGGAGGGCGTGGATGATATGGGTGTGATGGACTAGGGGGGTGGGTTGGCGGAGGGATGTTTTGTGGGGTGATGTTATTGTTGGTGGTTATGAAGGAATCTTGGAGTTCAGAGGAATATGAGTTCAAGTTGTTGGGGGTGTTACATGTTGTAGGGCGACAAAAAAGTTGTCTGGCAATATTTAGGGCGCTTTTTATTAGTTTGGATGGTGTAAAGTGATAGGTTTTGAAGTCTTCGTTGTTCATGATGTGCATGCCAATGGGTAGAGTAATTTGGCTTAATTCATAGATGTTTTTTGAGAGGAGTTTTTGTAGGAGCTTTTGGGAGAGTTGGGCATTTAATGTGTTACGGTTTTGTGTTTCTTGGCGCCATGATACTTCTAGCGGTGTGGGATCAACAAGGAAGTTTGGGAGCATACTTTTAAGGTGGACTTTAGCTATATGTTTAAGTAGAAAAAGTGTTCTGGTAATTGGTGATCTTATACAATCATTTGTTTTAATTCTAGGTATGTTTTTGGCTCCGCCATGTTGGGCAAGAATGTAATGGGTTAATCCTTTGTATATTTTTCCAAGCCTACCTTTATCATTTAGAGCGTTTTGTAATTGTTCGCCTATACATCGGAGGTATGCATTTTTGAGGGAGAAAGCTTCAAGTCCAAATAGATTTTGTGGGAGTTGAGTTATTGCATTTCGTGGGAGTTGAGTTTTCCGCATGTACTTTTTTGTATGGCTATTATTTTACGATCCAGTTTAATTATAGCCGGCATAGAGTATGGTACAACGTAAAAGCTATATGCTATTCCTGGGCGTAGTACGGTATTCACCATTTTTATTTTTTGTTTCATAGTGGCTGGACATGTTGTTAGCTCTTTGCATTGTCTGTTGAGTTTGGTGGTTGTAGTATGGATTTGTATTTTCCATTTTAGTGAGGGGACTAGGATTGTACCTAGGTATGTGTATGGTTCATTTTGGTGTAGTATAGGGATGGGTTGGTTACGATACTTGATATTAGAAGTTTGCATTAGGGCTTTGAAAGTGGTTGGATTTAGTTTGGATTTATTTGGGCATCCGGTAGCGGCGCATTTTGGGACGCTTAGATCCATACTGGTCCATTTGCAATACCTACCAATTTTATTAAGTTGTATTTGAATTGATTTGATTTTGTTAGTAATGGTGGCAAGATCATCTGTGTATGCGGCAGAGTTTATGGTGATTTTTGATGTACCAAAGGTGTATCCGTTGTTGCCATGTTTTAGCCATCTAAGTAGAGGTTCTAAAAATATAATGAATAAGTATGGGCTAAGGGTATCTCCTTGTATTGTTCCTCGTTGAATGGGAATAGGTTTAGTCTTTCCAAAGTGTTCACCAATATAGTGGGTGGATGTTCGGGAGTAAATGTTTCCAACTAGTGTGGTTGCGTCTCTTGGGTATCCAAGGTCGTTCATTATTGCTAATAGTCGAGCGTGATCTATAGAGCCGAAGGCATTTTTTAAGTCAATATATGAAATATATATATCTTGGTTTGTGAATCTTGCGTCTTCTAATGCGGCTATTATTGTTTGTATTTGTCTAGAGGTACTTCTTTCTGCTCTAAATCCTTCTTGATTGTCATGTAGGATTTTGAACTTTTTCCCGTATGAGGATAGTATAGAGGTAAGTGTACTAGTAAAGAGTTTATATATTGTGTTAGCTAGTGCGATTGGTCTATGATTTGTTAAGTTTGTTGGGTCTCCTTTTTTGTATAGTAGAATTGTTGCGCTTGTTTTCCATGAGGATGGTATTTGTTTTTGTTTATAACATTGGGAGGAAAAGAGGAATAGCAGTTTATGGAATCTTGGGGGCATATTTTTGAGAATTGAGTTTGGTATGTGGTCAGGGCCTGGGGCTTTATTGGTACCTAGGTTACGAAGACATGTGTCGTATGTGGCTCTGTTGAAGTATGTATGTAGTGGGGTTTCTGATTCGCCTCTTGTGCCTAGGATAAATCCATCTAGGTCGTGCCATAGATATTGGTGTACTGCACATGTACAATCGGTTGAGTGTTGTGGTTGGTAGTTGCATGTTGGTACTGTGGGTCTATTATTTTTTGTTTGTTGAGTGAATATTTCATTAGCAATGTCTTCTGGGCTAGTTAAGATGTTATTGTGTTGGTCTGGGATGCAATCTAGCGGTGGAGATTCAAGATTTTTAAAAACTCTTCTGTTTATTTTTTTAGGACTAGTTTCGCATAGTTGTCTGTATTTTGAGATGGCTTTTTTGATGTTGACTTTGGCATGTTTTGTGGTAATTTTTCAAGCTTGAATGTTGGCATTTTTTGCGATTAGTGCTATGTCTTTTATCCATGTATCATGGGGTAGGTCCGGGAGAGGTGGGACAGGGATTTGGACGTTTTGTAAGTTTAGCAATTCGTTACATATGGGGTGGTTGCGCCATTGAGGGTTATTTTTAATTATACTAATAGTTTTCCGTATTACGTGGTATGTAGTTAGGTGTTGTTTCCATGTTTTAGAAAGTTTTCGGGGTAGATATCCACCTTGTTGGGATGTTCGGTTTGTCATTTGAGGTATAGGTTGGGCTTTGCAAGTTTGTTCAAGCGTGTCAAAGATTTTATTAATAAGTATGTCTAGAGTGTGGCATGTGTCTTGCCATTGTGTTTGTGTTAGGTGGTTATTATTTTCGAGGGTATTTAAGAGGGAGTCAATTTGCATGGAGTTTCCTTCAAAGAATTGGTTATTGAATTTTTCTAAATTCTCTTTTGGGATGGGGTTGAGTATGCGTATGGTATCATTATTTGTGATTATGGGGGTGCGATTGATTAGTATGTTATTTGGAATGTGTAGTTGTATAGGCAAGTGGTCTGAGTTGAGAATGACGTCTTTATTTGTTGTAGAAGTATATTGTGCATTATTGTTTGTATTTATGTAGAAGCCATCTATTAGGCTCCAGTCACTGTAGTTATAACCACCTTGTCTAGAGTATTGTGTGTTAGTTTTTATGTAAGTGAAGTTTAAGTTTTCTGTGAATTGACGCCATTGGTAATCGCCAGTTTGAGGGGGGTTGATATGGTTTCCGTTTTGTCGACCAATTAGTGCTATGTCTATGTTAAAGTCTCCACATAACATGTAAGTGTGGTTAGGGTTATTGTTGATTTGAGATGTGATAGTGTTTTGTATGTCGATGATGAATCTAGTATCTTCAGGGTGCGATGGCATATACATGTGGAAGATTAACCATGATTGTAGCGGTTGATTAGCGATTCTAATTATTTGGAGGTATGGGGATATGTGCATTGGGATAGAGATTTTTTGGATGTTGCCCGGGAAGGCATGTTTTTTGTGTATAAGTGTGAGTAGTCCACCTCTGCCTGGTGTATATGGTCTGTGTTGTTGGATGCATCTAGTTAATGCATGTGTGTTGTTAAAAATAAGTTTGTAGTCTTGAAAAATGTTTTGTATGTATTTTATAGATTTTGTGGCAGATAGTTTTGTTTCTTGTATGGCTATAAAGGCTGGTGGTGTGTTTGTGTGTGTAATTAGGGTTTGCAAGCTAGGGAGGGCGGTGTTTAATGATGCGGCGTTCCATGTAATTATGTTCGTGTTTTCATTGTATGAATTAGTATTTTGGTTTTGTGGAGGGGGGTAGAGGGGTAGAGGTGGTGGGTGGATATATTCTGGTATGGGGTCAAAACACTTTAGCGATGTGTGAATTAGATTATTAGGGAGGTATGGGAATTTTTGTTGTGTTGTAGTGTATGAGGGAGGGGTGGTTTGGTTATGTAAAAAGTCATATAATTCTTTGTGTATTGAGTTTCTGTGGTTTAAAATACTTTGGTTTTCTTCAAGGAATTGTGTATAGGGGTGTGGGGTATGAATGTGTCATTCGGGTGGGTTTTGTAAGTTTGATAGGGTTTGTAGGAGTGTGTTGGTCCACGATGTTATAATCGGGTTTTGTGGGTTTAAAAGGCGATTGCATTCGTCTATGTTTGGATGGATAGTAATCACCAGGGCGTATAAAATGTATGGTGATGGATGTATATTTTGTTGTTGTATGTATTGGGCAATGTTTGTGTGTGTGGTGTTGTGTGTTAGGTGTAGTGTGTGTGTGGTTTTTAACAGGGGTGCAAATGTTTGGGCGATGTGTCTATATTCCGGTTGTAATTTGATAGTATTTGGTATAAAGTATAGTTTGGCATTTTTCTTATGTGGTGTAGGGTGTCTTTTTAGTATATTAGGCATGGATCCCAGGTTGGTTTCTATGTCACCACCTAGGGTTAGTAGTAGTTTATAGTGTTTAGATTTTGTGTTATTTTTTAGGATATTTATTTTTTGTGTGTATGTTAGTGGTAAATTCCGGCATTGTGTGGTTTCATTTATCTTTTCGTATTTGGTTTTGTTTTGATTTTCTTCTAGGGGTGTTTTATAGTAGTGTGGGTGATTGATGTGTTTTTTGGGAGGGTTGTGTAGTTTGGTGAATATATTTGATTTTGGGTTAGTCCATTGAGGGTCTATTGGTTTGTATTTCTTTTGTGTATTTTGGTTTTTTGCCGTATATGTGCTTATGTGTGTATTTTGGTGTATGTGTTTGTGTGTGTTTTTATATGTAGTTGTGTTAGTATATATGTTGGGATTTATACTAGTGTTTGTTTTGATGTTTGTATTAGTGTGTATTTCAGTATCTATATTGGTGTTTATATTCGTATTTGTATTAGTATAAAGGTCAGTATTTTGGTATTTTATTTTGTTCGTTTTTGGTTGTATGTATTTTTTTATGTATGTGTGTGCGTATGTGTTCCTATGGTGGTGTGTAGTTGTTTTTATATATGTGTGTGTATGTGCCGTTGTATTTGGTTTTGCATTAGCATTTATACATATGTTTGTGGTGGTATGATCCTTAATATTTGTTTTAATATTTATTTTTGTATCCGTATTGGTATGCGAACTGGTATTTGTGTAGGTGTTCGTGCTAGTATCTTTACCATTATTTGTGTTAGTACTCGTATTATTTTCCGTGCCAGTATTGTATGCGTATAAACTACAGTATTTGTACTGGTATCCGTATAGTATTTTGTATTGTATGTTATATAGTGTAGTATCAGCTCAAATTCTGTGTAGGATTGTCGGGAAATGTATAATAGAATTTTATGTACAATTTTTGTATAGTTTTTTGTGTAGAATGTATTTGGGTTTGTGTATGTATTGGCATGTATGTTTGTACACCTTTGTATGTATAAGTATATAGGTTTGTATTTAGGTTTGCAAGAAATACAGTGGGTGTAGGTCTTGTGTATAAAGTAGTCTAATTTGTCATACTTATCATATACTATGATGAAAATACTAGTTACCTTGTAGTCTTTGGTTGCTACATGTTTGACGGGTTGCCTTCCAAGCTTGGTTTGCCAATTGAGTTCGTGATGGCTTGCATTGTTGCATATGCAGCTCCCATGGATTCTTGAATACTTAACATTTGGACCCTTAGTTCTTCATTCTTTGCATCCACATACTCCTTCACTTCCAACCTCATCTTCTTGTTGCTTTCTTCCACAATTTCCACTATATCCTTCTTTGTCAAAGAGGGAGGTGCTTCTTTCATCTTGTATGTGGCCACCGTGTTGACTATGGCGGAGTTGATGTCGTCGAAGCCAAAGTGTTTGATTTGTTCTTGTGAGGGCAGCTCCTCTCCTTCCAAGCTCCTACGATGTGGTGCAAAGTCCACATAATTCCCTTCAATGGTGTATGTTTTCCCCACAAACTCACGGTATACAATGGGGTTAGCACAATGTACGTTTACACTACCATTGTGTCTAGTTCCAATCACTTTATGGAACCAAGTCTCTTTAATGTTGTTTGCACCTATAATTTTATGGATTATGTTGGTAGTGTCAATGACACTCATATGGAGAGGTAGGGGAGAGAGGGTCAAGGTTAGAGCGTCTTTCTTAGCTTTGGAGGTATGTGTGGTTCGACCTCCGGAGATGTGCTTGGCATGAAGTACTTCATGTTGAGTTGTAATTTGATGGAGGTCGATCTTTTTGGCTTGCTCCGGGGTCGTAGCAATGATGAATGCGTGTGAGTCCTCTTTAAGCTTGTGTACTCCCGTGACTTTGATCTCTTGCCTTCTTGTGAAGCTATTGTGTAGAATGTCCTTGAAGAGTGCTTGTGCTGAAATTCCTACAATGGAGTCACTTTTTACTTTCACGGAGAGGTTAGAACTTGCAATGTGATGGAAACTCTTGCAAACCTTGCCTATGGTATTATGGCCATCAATTTTGAGTATAAAGGGCTTAATACCTTTGAGCATCATAAGACCGTCAATTTCTGGTTTTAATAGATGCAATTTAATGATACCCGCCCATACTCCCTTCTTTCCACCTTTTTTAATACTAAGGCATTGTATAGAAATTGGATCAATGAGGTCCTCACCAAGTTCAATTTTCATAGATTCAAGTCTTTTAACAACCATGCTTCTAACTTCATCATGCATCATGGGGGAGGGAGGAGGCTCAAAATAAATGGCAACTTGAAAATCTAGTGCCAAACCTGAGGCATTATTGACAACAATGTCACATGGAACCTGGGTTATGTTGAAGTGTTGGCCTTCCACGCCGTTTCTTGTACTCGGGTATAGTTATTGGGGGATCCTTGGGAAGGCAACTTTGGAAGTGCTTGCTTCCTCTGCCTCCTCCTTCTTGAGACCCCTAACCATCAAGTCTTGGGCTGTCTCCTTTCTAGGGAGCTCCTCCATGCCTTCCTCTTGTGCAAGAGTCTCCATCACCTCAAAACCAAACCAAAAGTTAAAGCCCATGTTCATGGGTTCGAGTGTGAAGGACTTACCTCTTCCTTCAGGGGTGTTCTTGTATTTCTTGAAGCTGCTGGTCTCTTCCTCTGGTTTTCTTGCAAGCTTTTCTTTCATGGTTGAGGTGGAGATTGCTGCAGGGGATTCTACTTCCATGTCTTCCTCAGAGAATAAGTTTCTTTTGGGGTCCCCATTGGACATTTTTGAAAAGGAGGAGGTGTTTTGATAGAAGGGACTATTAAGGAAGTTGCTACTGGTAATGTAGGGGGTTGCTGTGGGTTCAGTGGGGTCACTAAGGAGGGTGAGAAGGTCGCTATTGGGGGAGAGGGAGGTCGCTACTGGTTTAGGGGGGTCACTATTGGTGTGAGGAGGGTCGTTTTTGGTTAGTTGGTGGGTCTCTGTGGTTTTGGGGAGGTCGCTAAGGGTGTGGGGGGGTCGCTATGGGCTTGTGGGAGGTCGTTGTAGGCTTGTGAGAGGTCGCTGTGGGCTTGTAGGAGGTTGATGTGGGCTTGTGGGAGGTCGTTGTGGGCTTGTGGGAGGGTCGCTACTAATTTGAGGGTCGCTACTAGTTTATGGACAGGGAAGGTTTCCGAGTTCCTTGGTTGGGTTCTGGAGAGCGGGGAGGTGGGGTTTCGTGAGGCTGAGAGCTAGGGAGATGAGGATGGAATCTGGTGAGTTGGGAGGGGAAGCTGGGGAGTTGGAGATGAACTCTGGGTAGTTGGGGAGGGAATCTGGGGAGGAGGGTTGGGACGTTGAGAAGAGGGGTTGAGAGGTTGAAGGTGGAGAAGGAGAGGAGCAGGAGGTTGCGAAGGAGGGGAGAAGCAGAGAGACTGAGGGGGAGGGGAGGGGAGGAGAGAGGGGAGGTGAGGGTCTGGGTGGGGCGGGGGTGTGTCGACTGAGTGGGAGGGGAGGGGACGAGAGAGGATCGGGAGGGGAGAGTAGGGTTTGGTTTTGTAAGTGCAGGGGGAGATCAGGGGCGAAGGAGAGGGGGGTTCGTCTTGAGGTAGGGAGGGGGATTTGGGGAGATGGAAGGGGGGGAATATGTCGCGGAAGTCTTGGATTCTCCGCCGGCTTGTTTGTCTGCAGCGTCCGCACGAGTGCTCACAGGGTTTGCGAGGGAGATCACAGGGTTTGCGAGGGAGATCACCGAGTCCGCGAGGGAGGGCGCAGGGTTCGCGAGGGAGATCACAGAGTCCGCCTGCAAGGAAGGTCGTGGAGGTCGCAGCGTCTGCTCTGCAGCGAGTCCCCCTCTTCTGGGATTTCGGTGAGTCTGCTTGGTTCCTGCTGTGTTTCTTCTTTGTGCGTGCCACCTGGGATCTTATGTGTTCTTGGTCTTTTGTCTTCGTGTGCGTCCTTCTTGCGTCTGTCTCTGTCTGCGTACTTCGTGTACGTGTTGTCTTCGTTTGGAGCAGTGTTTCCTTCACGTTCTGGGATGTACAAGGGGTGTGGGAGGTTGTGGTAGTTTTGGGAGGGGGGGAATCAATGGACAGACAGAGAGGTCGTAGAGGAGAGGGGTTGTGTGACTTCGGTGTTGTCGCGCAGGTCCTTGGATGCTCCTTTTGTGTGCACCAACTTGTGTCTACTGGATCTATCTTTTGATAGTTTTGTGGTTTTCCTACTTGGTTTCTATAGAAAAGTTGGCAGCGCTTCCGCTTGAGGAGGGTAGATCTGGGCCCTAGGATGTGGGGGAAGGTATGCAAGTACGATGTGGATCTAATTCTTGTGGTGTTGTGTCTGTCTAGTAATGTGTGTGGAGGAGGGGAGGGATATTCTAGGTTTTGTTTGAGTGAGAAAGAGGTATAGGTAGGGGCTTGTAATCTGAAGATAACTTTACTGCTACAACAATAAAAGAATGGGTTGGTAAGGAACTTACCTAGATCCGGTAGAGCTGACTTTCTGAGTTGCTTGTGCAGATCTGATGTAGTGCGCGCTTGGAGCTCGGCCAGATTCTTGGAAGACGCGCTCCGCAACGTTCTGGGAGGTGCTGGTCCTTTTTTTTCGCAGTAGGCAGCTTTGCTACTGCTGCAGCTGGTCCATTTAATAAAACACACTATTGTGTATACAATTCTACATATTATGTTAGCACGATCTATTGTTACTAGCAAGTATTTGCAAGAGATGAGAGGGTGATGTATTTTGTTAACAAGATCTAATGTAAATAACAAACAGTTGCAAGAGATGGGAGGGTGAGGGGTAGCCTGTGATGGAGAGTTGAAGCTGCGCTGCAGTAGTATTCGGTGATGTCCTCGCGCAATCTTGAAGTTTTGAGTTCCTAGGTTGGGGAAGGGGGGACTTGATGGGGAGGTTTGCAGATCTAGTCCCAGTACTCCAGATCTGGGATGGATTGTTATCTATGTGGACTAAGTGTTTACAGATCTGGCTCCAACACTAAGTTCCCCTCTTCAGACAAACTTGCACAGATCTACTACTGCTTAGGGCCTCTTCAAACTCCCCACCTCAGATGTGGTGTTTGAGCCTCCCAACACATCTACTTTGCATCACAAATCTCACCATACTACCCCTGATTTGCACACTGCGAGGGCTCACAATAGGGCCAGCCAACTCCTATTGCACGTCGTGTGCAGTTCACAGGCTAAGTCCCCCACCTCCCTTCACCAGGAAAAAATGGAGCTCACACGCTAGACATTTTTTGATCGGACTGCAGTCGACGGTTTTAATATACTTAGTACCAACCACGCACAATACATGTGTACAACAAAAAGAACAATTATTCTAAACTCATACCACTCACCAATTCAATTAAATATCCAACACAATACACTTATTAGGAGAACACCTACAAGACCAAACAAAATAAATGGTCAAATACTTAACACCATTTCAAAAACCAATGTATTTTGAAAAAAACTCTATATAAATCGACTCCCTTATTAACTATCTCAACAACAACAATCGACTGTCTCAAAATCAATGGCTTTAAGCTTGTAACACACTAGACACATCACCAAATGAATGGTTCCACAATATTGCATTAATCTCAAAATAAGCCAATAAACAAGCCAAGAAAATAAATACCAAGTATACCAGAGAAAATGTCAAAAAACCCACCTCTAAATACACACAATTATATGAAACTAGCCCTAAGAAAATTAATAGAAGAGTCTTCAAAAATAGTGATTCTCCATCACTAGATTGTATCATCAACCAACATAACAATATCTTAACTAGCTCAAAAGACATTGCCACTTAGATATATAACCAACAAACAAAAAACAACAGACCTACCGTACCTACATGTAACTACTCACCAGACCACTTACCTATATATACATGCGCGGTAAGACAATATCCATGGCACGATCTTGACGGCTTCACCATAGATAAACGGGGTGAGCGGCAAATCCCGCTACACACTTACTTTTACCATGCCACATATGATGCATGTCTCAAAAATCTAGGCAACAACAAAGCCCAGGACTTGATTGCATCCCAAACTCCATATTAAAATTAATGCCCCTGAGATTTCACATACTTCTCTCCCTAATTTTATCTCACTGCTACAAACAAAAACAAATCTCCGCCTTATGGAACACTAGTTCTACAATATTACTTTACAAAAAAAGCAACCCCTCAATGCTTCCAAACCATAAACCAATTGCCTTAGCTTACACCATCTATAAATTCTTCACAAGCCATTCACATCCATACTATCTTCATATAGAAAAAAACACAAAATCTTACACAACAACCAAGAAAGATTTCGTGCAGAAAAAAGTACCACTAGACAACTCCAAACCATTATAGCCGCACTTGAAGACACACAATTTACAAACCAAGATATATATATTTTAAATATTGATTTCAAAAATACATTTAGATCTATCGACCATGCAAGGCTACCAGCAATTATATCTAACCTTGGATACCCCATCAATGCAATTGAACTAGTTGGAAACATCTACTCCCACTCATCCACTTCATACGTGAGAGAATTTTTTTGAACAACCCGTCCCATTTCCATACAACAAGGCACTATACAAGGTGATATCTTAAGCCCAAATCTATTCATTATTTTCCTCCAACCACTACTGAGATGGATGCAAAAGGGAAATGCAAGTTCCCCCTTGGAACATCACAAGTCACCATTAACTCGGCCGCCTAAGTAGACGACTTTGTTGCCATAGCCAATAAACTAAAATCACTACAAATCCAACTCAATTAAATTGTTAAATTTTGTGATTGGTCTAGTATGGATGTACCATGTTGGCACCCAAAAATTTGCCTCATAACATTTGACATATTTGGGAAGGCCACAAACGGATTTTTGCCTCATAACTAAACACATCACACTACCAAATGGGACACACATTATGAACCAAAATGATTTCAAAACATTTTATGCTACGCTACCCAAAATAATAAGAAGCTCTTTTCATGTTGCCCAACAAGTATTTTGCTACCCCTCATGCCCCAATACATGCACTACACACCGAAATCCCCACGCACTTAGAAACACATACGTCACCACCAACAATAACATCCATCCCAAAAAAACCCCTTTTCAATTCACCCCCACCACCAGCCGCACCCCTCATTTCCTTCCCCCTCAACACACATCCTTAAACCCATCCACATACCCCATAAATCTCATTATTGACCAAAAACATAGAAAAAATATTGACTCAAACAAAATCCTAAAAAATTATACCAATTATGTATGCCAGTGGCAACACAATAACAATACCTACAACAAATGGCTACACCAATGGAACCTTTTCCCATGGCACAACCAAAACACCTCCACCCATAACTCCATACAATTAACTCAATATTATAAAAACACTCAAAACAAATTCTACTTAGAAATCATTCATACTCACCACCTTCAAGAGCAATCCCGCGACTCAAGATCTGTTACTCCGTCCATAATCATTCTCCTCCTAAATATACACACAACCAAATGTATCCCCAAAAATTTTGAACCAAATGTATCCCCAATCATGCATGATCTTCATTAAATTTTCTTCATTATTCATGATGTGTGTTCCGTTAGGTAGGGAGATTTGTTTTAGTTTGTAGATATTTTTTGAAAGGAGTTTTTGTAATAACTTTTGAGATAATTGTGTGTTGAGTGTATTATGGTTTTGTGTTTCGAGAGTCTAGGCTTTTTTTAGTGTTGTTGGTTCTATAAGGAAGTTGGGGAGGTTACTTTTTAAGTCGACTTTTGATACATGTTTTAGTAAGAAGAAGGTACGTGTAATTGGTGATCGTATGCAACTCGTCTTTTTTATTCTAGGTATATTTTTGGCCCCCCCATATTGGGCAAGGATGTGGTGTGTTAGGCCCTTATATATTGTTCTAAGTCTACCACAATCATTTAGGGCATTCTGTAGTTGTTCTTCTATGCATCTGAGGTATGCGTTCTTTAGCAAAAAAGCTTCGAGTCCAAAGAGATTGTGCGGTAACTGGGTTATTATGTTAGACATACATTTTGGCATGCCGCATACGGTTTTTTGTGTGGCATTGATTTTTTTTGTCCAGTTTTTTTATGGCGGGCATTGATTATGGTACTGCGTAGAAGCTGTATGCCACGCCCGGTCTTAAAA
Organism: Bryoerythrophyllum caledonicum; assembly: GCA_963971425.1. Lineage (NCBI taxonomy): Eukaryota > Viridiplantae > Streptophyta > Bryopsida > Pottiales > Pottiaceae > Bryoerythrophyllum > Bryoerythrophyllum caledonicum. The sequence continues at coordinate 19,841,199 of OZ020524.1, read as the reverse complement.
CTGTGTCGATCATTTTTATTTTTTGTTTCATAGTGGCCGAACAGGCTACTAGTTCTTTGCATTGTTTGATTAGTTTTTTGGTGGTGGCATGGATTTGGGTTTTCCATTTTAGGGAGGGGACGAGACTTATTCCTAAGTATATGTATGGTTTGTATTGGTGTAGTATGGGTATTGGTTGGTTTCGGTAATTAATATTAGAGGTTTGTATTAGGGCTTTGAATGCGGTGGGATTTGTTTTTGATTTATTTGGGCATCTAGTGATGGCACATTTTGGGACACCTACATCCATACCTGTCCATTTGTAGTACCTGTCTATTTTTTTGAGTTGTATTTTTATGGCGTTGATTTTGTTGGTTATGACCGCAAGGTCGTCTGTGTATGCCGTGGAGTTAATGGTGGTTTGTGATGTCCCAAATGTGTATCCATTGTTGCCTCTATCTAGCCATCTAAGTAGTGGTTCTAGGAATATAATGAATAAATATGGGCTTAGGGTATCTCCTTGTATTGTTCCCCTTTGGATGGCTAAGGATTTAGTTTTTCCAAAGTGTTCTCCTGTATAAGAGGTTGAGGATTCGGAATATATATTTCCTACTATTGCGGTGGCGTCTTTGGGGTATCCAAGGTCCGTCATTATGGCTAAAAGTCTAGTGTGGTCAATGGAGCCGAAGGCATTTTTAAAGTCAAGATACAGTATGAATATGTCTTGGTTTGTAAAGCGTGCATCTTCTAATGCGGCTACTATTGTTTGGATTTGTCTAGCGGTGCTTCTTTCTGCACGGAACCCCTTTTGGCTATCATGCAGTATTTTATGTTTTTCGCCATATGATGATAGTATTGATGTAAGTGTGCTCGTAAATAGTTTATAGATGGTATTGGCTAATGCAATAGGTCTATGGTTCGGTAGCATAGATAGTTCTCCTTTTTTGTATAGTAGGATTGTTGTGCTTATTTTCCGTGAGGCAAGGATTTGTTTTTGTTTATAGCAGTGAGAGAAGAAGAGGTTTAGTAGTTTGTGGAATCTTGGGGGCATATTTTTTAATATAGAGTTTGGTATGCTGTCCCGTCTGGGGGCCTTATAATTTCCAAGGTTACGTAGGCAAGTGTCATATGTAGCTTGATTAAAGTATGTGTGAAGTGGGGTTTCCAGGTCTCCTCTTTTTTCTAATGTGAATCCATCCAGGTCGTGCCATGGGTATTGTCGTACTGCGCATGTGCATGTAGTGTGGTGGTCTAGTTTTGCAATTAGTGCTATGTTATTTATCCATGTGTCGTAAGGTAGATGTATGGGGGGTGGCTTGGGGATTTGTGTGTGTTGAAGGTTTTGGAGTTCATTGAGGATAGGGTGGTTTGTCATTGGGGGTTGTTATTTACGATTCTTATGGTTTTTCGTATAGTGTGGTAAATGATTAGATGTTGTTTCCATGTTTTAGATAATTTACGGGGAAATGCACATATATACAAAGACAATGGGAGACATCTAATACTATTCCTGTCACAAGATTCTAATGGCTATGGAACCAATATCATAACAAACTAAAAATTCTGACAAACATAGAACCAATGACTCAACCATTCAAAAGTGAAATAGTTTGGTTATACCAAAGATATAATTACCGCACTCAAAAAATGGCCCCCTCAAATCCGCACGATACATATTACCCACACCCATTTTAGACTCACTAATCCTATTATTTAACATCCAACACTTGTACTTTTCATTCTCCATCACATGCCCCACTCAACTCACCAAGTTCCATTCATCCTTTGATAGAGACATAATCTTTGGCTCACAAGGAAACGCCTTTCACCACAAGTGGATTGGAAATGGTATTGCTCACCTCTACAATATAGAAGAAACACTACAAGCAATACATTGGGCCAAACTTGTAGCCAAAAACAACCCAAAATTTTCCTCCACTCTTATAATCACACCAGGCAATAAGTGGTATCAAAACATTAATCAATACAAAAGCCCATTCCCAGATTCCCACATCATTGCATTATTTACAGCACATATGAAGAACCAACGTTACCGCGTCAACTAAAAATAAACTTAGAATTTAAAAAATAGTGTTATAAATTGACGCAAGAGGTATCTACCCAAACCTTCTAGAGTCTTCCGAGGGGACTCTTGGAAATTTAGGTGTTTACATACAACAACTATATACAAAAATAGCTCCACTCACACGTCCCCTAACCTCGGTAAATCACAACAAAAAATGGTCAAAAATAAAATATGTAAACACAATACAAAACTACCTCACCTCATTGCCTTACTTCCTCTCATACCCAAACCAAATTCCATTAAAATTCGACCTTGCATATAGCTACTACACAGATGGTTCCTTTAAAGAACCAACAGAAGCCAGGTCGGGACATTAGCATAGAGAAAAAGTTGGATATGGCATATACAACTCAACCAAAGAAATAAAAATATCTAAAAGACTACATGGACTTCAAAATATCCTCAAAGCAGAATTGATGGCCCTACGTAAAATCCTCCAAACTATTACTACTTAATACACTAATGAACCCGCACACATCTTTACAGATTGTATAAACGTCTTGTATCTATTAAACACACAAATAACACATCCTACCCTCCACAATAGCCACCCGGACCAAGCCATACTAACATCTATGGTTCAAATGCTACAAAACTGCACACAAATCACAACTCTCCTTAAAGTGAGAGCACATGTCAATATAGAAGGAAACGAAGAAGCGGATAAATTAGCTAAAGAAGGACTAGACAAATTTCATTGAAACGCCAAACACCCGCATGAACATGCCCACGCTACCCCATACTACCTCCAAAGAGAGAGTTGGTCTTCTATGGAAGACACGCCGAATAAAGACCCCATTAGATTTTGGGTCAAATATCTCAAAAAACAAGACCTAATCAACAACCTTGATTTAATCTCGGAAATTTACCCTAACATAGACAATTGGACCCATAACAACAACATCGATAACAAACTCTCTACAAACTTTAGGAAAAATCCTACAACTATAGACTCACAAAAAACATGTCTTATCAAATTTTGTAGTGGACAATACATGGAAAATGCCCGCAAATAATTAAAGAATAGAAAGATTTTCATCCATAACATGCCCTATATGCACCTCCACAGACCCAGCCATTTTGCTACACGTACTTCTTAAATGCCAAAACCATCACATACATTCCGTAATTGTCAAAAGATCCAACAAAGCGGTATGGAAAAGCCGGAAACTAATTGTATCCTCAAACAAATTTAAATGCTTTATACTTATGAACGCCGGAGCCTTCAACAATAACCCACAAGAAAACATGGTCCCCCCATGGCTACTTCCATCTACATGTGGAACCCAAAGATGTCACTGCAATGCCAGATTCAACGAGACAAATTATGCGTGAGAGGACTACCATATAAAGCCCCACCACGAGACCACATTAACACAAACCTTACTATCCAATTTATTGAATTCAAATACTGTAATGATAGATTTTTCCCAAAAGCAATTGCAAATAAAATTTATAAGTACAAACCACTTACTAATGACATTACACCGCTTGGATGGAAAGTTGATCCTTATTGTCGCTTGAGCTAGAGCTACTATCTTTATCCCCTCTATGAAAAGCCTTAAAAACATTCAATATCCCCATTAATCCAATTAAAAAGACATTTACAAAAAATAACACCATTGCTATCCAGCATGCAATGTCCATTATCCTACACAAGCAAAAAACTGAAAATAATCAACCTCTCCCTGAGCTAAATGACACTCCCTAAAACCTCTTAAAAGCACACATGGAACCTCTGCTTGTCATCTCTTCAAATTGAGCCCTGTGGCTCCTATTGGTCCTCACCCCTTGGTTGACCCCTAAAGGACCAGAGTCTCCTTCGGGGGGATTTCTGATTTTGGGCAGGTTCCTAAAATTCGGAAAAAAATCCTTTTTTTTCTGAAATTTTTATTCTAGATTGCCTTTGATAAGAGCTTCGTGGACATATTTTTATTTTATTTTTTGGATTTGTGGTTTTGAAAGTTAGTACCACTTAAAGCCAAAAGTGGGGACACCGGACACCTCCAAAATTTTTGACAAACGTTTCTATTGACATTGAGATTTTTCACACATATAAAGAATATTTCCTTTTTTGGAAATTTTCAAAAAAAAATCTTGTCTTTAGTGTAAAAAGGCATTTTATTCCAAGTCAAACATTTTCACACATTGTCGGGCAACGGGGGAAAAAAACTTCATCTTTTCTACACAAAACCTAGGGATCTTCATATTTTTCACTTTTTATGTTTTCAACAACAATATGTGGTGAAAACCTTCTTATTGACCGTTTGCATTATCATTTGAATACATACGTAGTTCACAAAAAAATAAAATGTGAAATGGCAATTTTTGAACTTCCACTCCTTGCACACTTGTTTTGAAAATGCTACACCCCTTTTTTACCTCTAAAAATTGGTGTGTAGGGAAATAACATCATGCTTAAGACAATGGTAAAAGATTTAGACCTTGTACAATGCAAAAATTTGATACAAAGTGAAGTCAAAGTCTGCTGATCTACTCAACACAGGGAAGAAAATGAACCATTGTTTAGACTTTAAACACTAAAATCTATCAATCCGTGCGGTGGATTGCAACCAAAATTTGACAGCATGTTTATATAGAAGTCCTTTTTAAGATCTTACGGTTGGAAATCCGAAATTCACTTTAAAAATGTGATTTTCATGTCTCTTTTTGGCAGTGGCAGTTTTGGATTGGTTGTAGAGCGAAAGTGGTCGTGGTCCTTTAGGGGTTAATGGTTACTGGTTATTGGCTACATAGTGTCTACCTTCAGGAGGAAGTAGTTCCATACTACTAGACCTATGTTTAGTGGACATTGATATAGTGGTGGAACAAACAAACACTTTATTCACTCCAGCCCCCTCTAGAGACCGGAGCTCTTCTTCTTCTTGACACTAACCCTTGCCTTGGCCCCACAAAACACACGTCTTTGTTTTTCTAGTCCCCCTTTCTGCAATCCAAAACCGAAATCAGTTTGATTTTGTGCCGGAAAAAAAAACAAAAAAACCAAGTAACTTAGATGTTGGCTGTGAAGCACGAGAATACAACAGACTCTTGTTATTTAAAGACAGTAACTATTTATAATTTCCCGAGTATCTGAATTTCAGATTTTACAACTGTAGCCTGGCGATGGGGCCCTGCATCCCTGCTTTTTATTTAATTTATACGAATTTCCAATCTTTACTTTAACACTTAAAGTACTGTGACAGTTTCACACCAAAAACACTTCAAAATTGTTGGATTCTAGTGCAATGAATGAAAAGGATACAAGGAGTTCTATTTATAGTTTTGACTGTAGGATCTCAAATAAGACTTATTAAGTAACATACTTACAAAATTCTATTAACTTTGACCGCACGGATTGAACGATTATAGTGTTTGAAGGAAAGCAAAAGTGTCATTTTCTCCATGCGTTCAGTGGATCAGCAGACTTTGACTTCACTTGGTGTCAAATTTTGCACTACACAAGGTCTAAATCAATTACCATTGTGTTGATAATGATGTTAGTTCCGAATACACCATTTTTTTGAGGTAGAGGAGGGGTGTAGCATATTCAAAACAATAGTGCAAGGAGTGGAGGTCCAAAATTTGCTAGTTCATGTTTTAATTTTTTGTGAATTTAATATGTTTTAGATTGATAATCCGAATAGTCAATAAAAAGATTTACACTACAAATTATTGTAGAAAAAATAATAAGTAAAAAATATGAAGATCTCTAAGTTTTATGTGGAAAAGAAGAAGTTTTATTGGTACCTTTCCCAACAATGTGTGACAATGTGTGAAAATGTTTGACTTGGGTTAAGGTAGAGGCACCGAATTCCAATCACTTAAGCCAGTTAAGGACTTAAATGTCATTGTATGTCAAAAACATATATGTAGAAAGATGCGGAATTAGGAATGAAACTCAACAAATACTTTTTCAAATTTAATCACAAAGATTTGGAATTGATATAGAATTTAAAAGCCCTATACCACCAGAGCCCATAATCAAACTCTAGAGTAGGTGAGATTTGGTGCCCTCCTTTGCCCAATGCCAACAAGTGAGAGTGAGTAAAAGAGAGAAGACATGCCATGAATAACCAACTCATGGAGGGTACCCAATGCCCATTGGCCTTGTTCGACTTTTGAGGCAAGGCCACCAATGAGAGCTCAATTGAGGTGGAACAACCCAAAGTTGCACACTTCATGACCCAATGCCGATAATGACTGATGTTTTCAGATTTAGAGTTATTGGTTTTGGGTTGCTTCATGCACCATTTCATGCACCATGCCATGCATACTCTATTGATTGAAATTGGGTGGCCGATCGGAATTGGGTGCCTCTACCTTAATATGCTATCTTTCACTAAAGACTAGATCTTTTTCTGACAATATGAAGGTAAATAATATTACTTGCTAGTATTAAAAATCTTGCATGCATTAGAGTGTCCTAGCAAAAGTTTTTGGAGGTGCCCAAAGTGCTTGCTCTCCCCATTTGAAATTCAAAACCCTATAACTTATTTAATAAATGTTAGATTTAGGAAAAAGTTGTTCTCTCACTGAGGTCTTAGTAATGCCCTTCTATAGTAAGAATTTCAAAGTGGAATGTTGGAAATTGACACCATAGAAACCTGATCGAATTTCCCTAAAGCCCATTTTTGACACTTGGTCGTTTAGGGGTTATGCATCAAAACAAACTTCTCCTGTTTCTAAAGTGATAGCCTGGAACAACTATTATGTGAAATATTGTTGGTATGGTAATTGGCATAAAACCTTGTAGTACGTACTACCCAGGGACTTTTTCCACATGGTGATAAATGCAAACCTCACATTTGGCAACACAAAGTTTCTCCTGAAACCATACAAAACCAATTTTTTCCATAAATTTAGATTTGTACATCCTTTCTAGGGACAGAGTGGAATCCCCGCTGTTCATTAGTAGCAATGTGGTAATATGGCAATGGCCATCAATGTAATTTTGGCAATATAAAATCACAAAATTTCTATTTTTTTCACGAGTTTTTTTTTTTTTGGATTTTTTTTTTTGCCTTTCGCCTCCAAATTGCCAAAAAAAGAAAGGTTTGGTTTCATGCTCCCTTTTTTAATGCACCAATATAATGCATGTCAAGTAGGAATGGCAATCAATGCTCTTGGGTTGTACCCAATGGAAGCCAAAGCTCCCCCATTGTACCCAAAGTTTCCAAAGAGTTGATGTGTGGTTCCTTCACACCTTTCTCAAGCCAAGTCACCTTGTCCATGTGGTCCCAATTACCAACATAAGGCCAATGTAAAGTAGTCAGTGACATGCAAGGTCAACTCCCTTCACCTTCAACAAAACTCTACTATGTCAAAAACTTCCCAACTATTGATACATTCATCCCTCAAATATTAACCCCTAAGAGCCCAAATCATTTTGCCCTCAAGAAACACTCCAAAACTCCCACTATCAAGAAGGGGCAAGAAAATCTAATTTTGAAGAGAACTTTTGGACTTTTAATTGGAAGATCTTAAAACATACTTTTATATCAACGTACCATAACTTTTTTGGCTACAAATTTTTTGGCCACCGCACGGATATGAAGATTATAGCATTTGAAGTCAACAAAATGGTTCATTTTCTCAAACAATTAAATTGACATTTTTCATTTTGTTGATATTGCTAATTCTCGCTTAATATTTTTATGATTAAAAATTATAATCCAATCGGTCAATATGAAGGTTTTCACATGTTGTTGTCAATAAAATAAAAAGTGAAAATTATGAATATCTCTAGGTTAATGTAGAAAAGAAGAAGTTTTCTTGGTACCTTGCTTGATGATGTGTGAAAATGTTTGACTTGGGTTAAGATGCTTTTTTACAGTAAAGACAAGAATTTTTTTTTTACATTTTCAAAGAAGGTAATATTATATGAAAAATCGAAATGAGGGGACCTCCCACAGTCCACCACAACAGTTTCCTAGTTGTGGGAGCTCTATTTTCTCCCTACATCTTGCAACGTGCACTTGGAGATTCAAGGAACTAGTCACGTGCTATTTTCTCAAACATGCACATGTACGCTCCTTACTATCTACGGCTTTAGTAGGTAGCAATTCACCGCTGCTGCAATGGTATAGCTAATGTAGCCAGAATGTGAGCTACAGTAGCACTTGCCTCAAAGTTAAGTCGACCTCTTCAAATTTGTAAGATGAACACTGCACAGTCAGTCAGTCCCAAGATTTCCTCCGAAGCCCATGTTTTCATCCCAAACCTGAAGGGGCGACAAAGATAAAACATTGTGTACAGTTCATTGTGTCCTGGTCTTACCGGGGCCAGGGAGAATTGACCCCTCGCTCATCCTTAGTCGTGGGGGCCACGAGGTGGTGGAGCCAAACCTGACCCCTATATTGTTTTTGAATGGGGCCCTATTTATTGCAAGAGAGGGGCTTCCAGGGTAAACCATGGCCATAGGCCTCAAATTTGTCAATTTTTTTTCAAAAAAAGCCTATGGACCCCCCAAAATAGAAGGCCAGGTAAATGACACCATGCAATTAAAGACGAGGGCCCACCTCGGGTAAGGACGAGCCAGGGGTCAATTCTCCCTGGCCGTCTTACCGGCTACGAAGGAAGAACTTTCATTTTGTGTCAAGAACTTTAACCCTTTAACCCCTAAAGGACCATTTGTACCTGCAGGGTACAAAAATATGTTTTTGAAGATAACTTCTTGGATTTTTTTGGTGGGAATAGGAATACGGGTTATCTTTGCAGGGAATATTTTATTTATTTTACTCTTTTGGCAGTTGGCCAGGGTACTATAGAGATGAATATTGTTGTTGTAGAGTTGACAAGTGCACTTTTTTGAGGCAGATTAAAGTGAAGGAAAGTTCTTAGCAACCTTCCTTGTTTTCACTTTAAAAAGCATAAAAATTGAAGGTAATATATATATTTTTAATTATTTGTTTCTATTTTTAGATTAAGTGATGATAATTCTATGTACCGTTTGGATTTTAGATCCAACAATTATTTCTCTATTTAAAATATTAAATTTCTTTCCTAGGTAAATGGCCACTTTCTATACCCCTAGTTGTGGCATGTCTATTTTTCTTATTGTAAACACCTCCATTACTTGTGATTTTTGGCATGCAATGACCTATTACAAGGTAAAACATAGATCCATTGAGTTTATGCAATGTGTAGTGGAAAATATGCCAATAACTTGAGTCAAAGTACGTTGGCCTTGTGCGAGCACAGTGGAAAAAAAGAAGTTTGCACTCTTCAAATGCATATATCTTTCAATCCGTACGATCAAAGTTTACGAATTTTTGAGGGTGTCTTTTTGAGGTGGTTAAATTGAAGATCCAATGGTCAAAAACATAAAATGCTTGTTTGAATATGTTCAAAAATATCTTGTCTCAAAGTGACAGTTTTGGAGTGGTTTTGGTGAAGCACAAGGCCCGCTTCTTAGGGATTAAGGACAATGGTTGTTTTCGCTCGCTGACAAAATCTCTAAGGGTGGTAGATTTTATCAAAGAAACGATCCTTGTAGATTCTCCCAGCGACAAAAACAACCATTGTCCTTAAAGGGTTGAGAGGAGACTTAGGGCAACCTCAATGCATTCACTGTAAAGGCCCTCAACCTCAATTTCAAGGAACAACTAGGCAGTCTACAAAAGAGGTGGCCACGTGAAGGGTGTTGCACCTCAACTCTATTGTCTAAATAGGCCCTCAACCTTGCTCTCTAAACCACTTTTGCACCATGTGGCAACATCTCCTCATTTGATGGCAGGAAGACCGAAAAGAATCATTGAACTTTGAGCCAAACGTGCGTCATTAATGCTTTCAAGGGACATTTAAGGGCTCTCTATACGCAACAAACTTAAAGGGTGGGAGCCATGATTTAACCCCTAAAGTTCCTTGACAATTTTCCTCAAAAACTAGTCCAAAATCGCCACTGTCAAAAAGAGGCACAAAAATCACATTCTTGAGTGAAATTTTGGACTATATGATGTATTTTGTGTTGTATTCCTAACTATTCCATGAGTTCTACAACTCCAAAATATGATCTGATTTGTGCAAAGTGTTTATGTAATGTGTGCGCAAATATGAACTTCACAATTTACAACCTAATTCCTCATGGATTTCATGCAAATTGAACTTTACCACCTCCAAAATCCCATTTTGGGTCTCATGGGCACTTAAAGGTTAAAGAGCCCTATATATAGAGACTAAATAGAGGATGGGTTGAGGCGGGGTTATGGTTAGAGCATCCCTTGCAATGCTCTTGACAGCTCCCTCAACGGGAGCTGTTCAGTTTGAGTACAACTTGTAGCTCCCCACCAACGCCCTCAGATGCCAAAAAATTCCAGTGCTCCGTCCAAATCTCGCGTCCATACGCAATACATTGGTTCTCGCTGTATTTAGCTCTGAAAGTCTTGACACTGCTGTTTGTATGCGCGGAAGCAGGTGCCTTCTTGTCTATACGCACGTCGAACAAAGTGTAGTTTTGTCTATATGTATGGTATTGACGGATGTTAGGTTTAACAGGCAAGAGGCATCAAAGGTTGTTGTGGCGTTCCTTGCAAACTCCCTCTGACATGCTTATTTTAGGCTCTATAAAAGTTTGGTTCAAGGCCATTCCAATGCAAACTGTATGGTTTTCATGGTAATGAAATATGTTACAATAGGCATTTTGGCATTGCAAAAACTTGCAATTTTCCTATGTGTCAATTCCTATGCAAAAACATGAAAAAGATTAGCGAAAATGCTCAAGAATGGCCTTGAAAAATCAATTTTAACACATCTTGGGAATCTCAAACAAAAACTGTAATTGCTTTAAAGAAAAGAAAATGAGGCTTTGGACATCAAAGAGGGAGGTAGGGCTTGGTAAAGAGTGTGTTGGTTGAATCGGGGGAGACAAGGGCTCAAATTCCAACGCCGATACCCCCCATGCCCTCTCAATGGGGGGGAAAGGGGGGCTGTGGTGGCCGGGCGCCAAAGGCAAAGGCCTTTTGGCCTCAAATTGGGCCTCCAATTTACCTCACAATTATCAAAACTTTTGCAAAATTCAGGGTTTAGGGTTTGAAAAAATTACTTACGCCAAAAAAAATCACTCATTTTCACTTACACCAAAAAAAATCAACCAAAAATTTGGCCTCTTTCATCTAATGGTCCAGATCTTATCAGATTTTGATTATTTCATTGGAAGAAAACAACAAACTCTCGAAGGAAGTTTGGGTCGACTAAAAACGGCAATCCAAGTTATGCTTGAGAGTCCATTGCCTTGGCGCAAATACTCTCCAAAAGTACTGCCATGTAGGCACATTGGAAGACGACCGCCTTTGGACTTTGGGCCTTGGCCTTTGGTGTGAAGGCCGAGAGGCCGGACTTTGGGCATTCAAGCAATTTCATTGGGGAAACGGACGAACTCTCGACCTTGGATTTGGTATGAAGCGGCCCTTAGTCCCTGGAAAGTTTGGAGTAAAAGTTGGGGTCGGGTCCAAAAGTTGCATTGAGGATGCTCTTAGAGCAACCCCAACAATAGACTGCCATGGGCCCGTGACCTAGTTGTATAGAAGACCTAAAGAAAGTAAGAGGGGCTCAATCGAGAGTGGGTGCCTCATTAACCTCCTGCCTGCAATGCAACCCTTAATCCTATCACCTTGTTCTCAGTGCATACAAACAAGAACACTCTACATATAGACATGAATACCCCACATGCACACAAGAACACCCGAAGCTCCACGCATGCACAATTTTTATTTTTTTATTTTGTTTGACACAAGTAAAGAGAACCTTTACTGCAAAGGGACGGGGGAGAAAACCTGAAGGCCCAGGCAGACCCCGCCAGGGCCGGCGAGGCCGGTTAACCCCTAAAGGACCAGAGTCTCCTTCGGGGGGAATTCACATTTTGGGCAGGTTCCTAAAATTAAAAAAAATCCTTTTTAAAAAAAAACTTTTACTATAGATCAGCCTTGATAAGAGCTTAGTGGAGGTATTTTTAATTTTTTTTTTGGATTTACGGTTTGAAAGTTAGTACCACCTATTGTCAAGAATGGGGAGCCTGGGTAGCCTGGACACCCCTGGGAACCAATGAAACACAAGTGTGAAAGAGGAGCAGTAAGTAGGGGCACAAAGGGTGGAGGGAGGGTGGGGCAGCCCAAATCAAGGGGAAGAATGGTGGAAGAAAAGATCCCACAAATTCCAAGAAAAAGGATAAATAGAAAAATTTAAAAAATAGCATAAAGTGGTGCATGGTAGGGGCTGTGGCGGGGCCCGGGTACTGAAAGAGATGGCACGTGCGAAGGGAAAAAAAAAAAAAAAAAACGCCGCCTTGCAGTGGCGGGCCACCCCCGAGGAGCTGCGCGGGTCCCGCACAGGGGAGTGGGTGAATGACGTGGCCCTTCATTTCTTGAAGGGTCCCCATTTTGAAGCCCTGCCCTCACCTATCATATTTGAATAATTCAATAAATTCATTAAAATTAGAGATTTTACCCGTTGTAGAAAAAATAATCTCTAAAATAAGTAAAAAATCAAATTCCACATTTCAACCGTACGGATTTCTAAATTTGTAAATTCATATTTAGCAAATAATTTCTCACTTCATTTGTATTCATTTGCATTGTTTAATACCCCCTTTCACTAAAGTATTTATTTGAGCATGATGTACCCCTCGAAATGACCTCAAATTTTGCACACACTTAGCTAACATCATATTCTTTGCATTGGTAATGGTTTCCAACACAATGTACTGTAAAAACTTGAAGATATGCTTTGTCGGGCAAGAGGGAAAAAAAACTACTCCTTGCACTTCAAACACTATAATCTTCACATCCGTGCGGTGGATTGCAATTAAAATTTTACAGGATTATTATACATGAGTCTAGTTTTAGATCTTACAGTCAAAAGTTGAGAATTCTTCTAAAAAATGTGATTATTGCCGCCATGTTTGACTATGGCAGTTTTGGACTAGTTTTGGACAGAAATTGTCAAGGAACTTTAGGGGTTAAGCACCCGGACCGAGCATGCACAATTTTCGGGAATGAAGCAGGGCATGAACGAGGGCCCTGGAGAGAAGCCTCTTTTTCCAAGGAACCTCTTTGTTTCGAGGGTGGCCCTAAAATTGTGCAGGCGTTGGTACGTGGGGAGCCGTTCCACACAGAATTGGCCCACAACCTGGAGATTGAGTGGTGCAGGGATCGTTCGCGAGCACTGCTGGCGATGCTCTCAGGAAACAATAAAAAAGAAAAAGAAAAAAAAGAAAAAAAAGAGAAAAAAAAGAGAAGAAGGTTATACCGAGTTCTACTTGGTGTGCCGACTCCGAGAATAGAGCTGAATTGCCAAAAAGTCCTGCAACTCAGGTGATTCTATCGGTAGCATATTCGTCCGAGATGCGTCACCTTCTCCCGCTCGTCCTCTGGTAATCTCATCTGGTTCGGTAGTGTTACGTGTAGATGACTATCAGTCAGTGTTCCCGATTAGTTCCTGCGCATGACGACGTCGTGGAGAGCGTTCTGGCATGGCCCTGTGCGACCGAAAACCATCCACTTCTGGGGCCCATGGCCAACTTCGGCTTCGTTTTGGCGGTACACATTAGTTGATTTATTTATTCATTGAAGAAATGAATGGATGGCTATTGGGAGCAACTTTCGTAGGGAGAGATGGTTCCCCACGTTTAACACGCTATTGCGTTGTTGTTCGGCCTTCAGGTCTGCACTACTTTATGCACCGTTTTACAAATTCATGTGTCGTAGGGTAATCATCTACACTTCCCGAAATTAATTTCAAAGTCATTCAAACTTCAAAGATTCAACGAAATTTTCGGTCTTTTGTTATATAATGTTGCTATTTGTTTAGAAAGAAAGATGATATCTAACCTCCTAGTAGGATCTGCGTGGGGTGGGCGTGAAAATGGTGTCTGTTTAATCCCGCCACGGAGCCTATGTCCTGTCTACAAGACATTTATTAGTGGAGAAGTGGTGTGGTGCTATTTGTGTGCTGTTAATATTATATGTCAGATGTAGAAGAGTTTGGTGGTAAATCCTTATGAAGTACGGAAGAGCTTCGTGGTCTCTAAACTCAAAGTAGAAGTAGTTCTAGCCGCCTATGAGAAGGAAGGAGAGACCATGTTGTACCTTGAGTCTTAGCCGGCCTTTTCCTCTTTGAGCTGAATTCAGATACTAACTAGAGCTATTAATGGCTGATTATACTAGTTTAAAATGAAAGAAAGAGGTCAAAACGCACCGTATCTTTGCCTCACTATACAAAGAACTCACTTGTATTGAAATCTCTAGTTTATTACAGGCCTTGGGTGGACACTCAGAAGCCGCCTGAAATGATTTCTGGAAGGATGAGTGACCGTTATCCAGAACTGTAGAGGTGGAAACTAGACAGAGGTTGAATACGGCCCACAATCAAGGCCTACTTGAAAGTTACGATGCAAGCGAAGCAGCCCCTTAACCTGTCCATGAACACATGGGCGGCCGTCGCACAGGGCAAGTCCAGCACAGGCCAAGGCCAGCAGTCATCGTTGCAACAGTCCGGTCCTGATCGGTCGTTTGGGATCGATTATTGGGAGGTGATGGCTGATCTGGATCTTCAAGGAGTACCTTGTACGAGGAGTGCGGTGCAGGGTCTGTCCAGTGCCGGCTCTTATGTACCCACACACGGGGACCTCAGCTTTTGGGTCCACAAGGCGCTGCCAATTAGTAGTTGACACTAAGATGAGACTTCCAAGTACAGGGGTATGATCTAGAAGGTAATCTCATGTCCATAACGCGGCTACGTCCCTCTATCAGACCAGTACCAGGCTCCCGCTCGCTTCACCTTAGCAGCTCGTGCTTCCAGGCCGTGATTCTCATCGGTAGAAATCGATGATTTGGTGTGATACGATGCAAGTGGCATGCCTCTCTACACCATGGAATGCACGGCCAGGATACTGCTACACCGTGGAATGCATGGGTTAGGGCACTGTAGCGAGGATGTAATTGGCTCGCTTTGCCTTTGCAAGTCGACGTGCTACTTGGTCATGACTCTCATCGGCAGAAATAGAATTTTTTTGTCTGACGCGACCAAACCTTTCGCAAGGGTATTATCAGAGGATCCTATCGATATGGCAACAATCTCATCCAAGTGTAGGACTTCTGTCATCATATAACCAGGTTAACAGCCCGGCCGCGTTGAGAAGTAGTAGGCTCCGAAGAAACGGGTTGCCAGACCTTGTCTTTTGTCTTGTGCGTCTTTTTCGCATGCTTGAATGGAAAGTCTGATGAAGAAAGTGAAGGGCTCAAAGTTAGCCGATCGAGGAGTCCAAGTAGATTCGATGCACGAATGAATTTCAGATGGAACCGTCACGATTATTTGGTACTAAGTTACCAACCTCGAATGCCTGGATTTCGGCTAATCCCGGTGATTTCTACAATATCGTGTATATGCAAGTTTGCAATTGTACTAGTCTGGGAACCTTCACGAGAACCAAACGATAAGGCTCCTACCGATCATGTTTTCAACACTCTTACATTAATAAGCATAAGTTTTCGATACGTCGCAGAATTGGCAAATTGTGATTTATACCGCCAATGCTATATAGTTACAATTCTAATAGGATTTGTTTCGGGGTCGACTGTGCCACCGAAGTAGTCATATAACGGCCTGAACAGACAGAAGTTGCTCCTTGATTCCGTGTGGTGGTAACTGGAATTAGTAAGGAAAATACACGACTAATTCTATTGGCACCATGAGTTAGCCAGGGAAATTACAGTTCACAGCACATTGGACATGTCTAGTTGTTGGAAGTAGAAGAGAAGGACCTGTGTAGACCAGGTACTTGGCGCCGGGCAAGGTACGCACCTAGTGTATGTGGGCACAGATTCGAAGTCGGAGATGCCCACGCACTTGAGGAAGTCGAAAGTGAGCACATACATGAATATCAAGCCCATTGAAGAGGTCCCCATGGCTGCAGCTCCTAGAAGTGGAACTCACACCAGAAAAGATTGCAGCGCCTGCTCTACCTGCACCATTATGTACCACAGCACCATCATCCATGTTCCGTTGTGGAATCAGTTGGAATTCTTTTACAGTTAAATTTCGTTGGCAGTTTTTACATTGCCAACTGTGCTATCATTCTCTGATCATTTTGAATTTTCTCCTAACTCATGTGACAAATCTAATATGTCCTGCTCCACCTACACAATACTCTATCTACACGACAGTGCCTATTGATAGAGTACAGATATGATACATTGAGTAAAAGAACGCAAGATGTTCGGATTATTGCACTTAGAACTTATCAATTTCTATCTAGAATTCATCCAAAAAAACTGTCAATTTTCTAGTGGACGTTACCCGTCGGTGGCTCCGGGACAGGAGAGGTGATGGAACGAATGGTATTTTTTGTAAAGCATTCCGGTGTGAAAGGCTCGGTGCATCCAAATGTACAAAAATATAGTTGGACCAGCATGGAAAAGGAGCTCCGAAGGAAGCCTTTTGGCCTTTTGGTGATGAACCCTGAGAAGATGTTCAAGTTGTGGATGACAGCCGACAACCGTTGGTACATGTTTGGCCTGATTATAAACAAGATATGGAGTGCAACGGTTCTGGAACACAATCACATCTTCAGAGCAGCGGCATCGTTCATGGGCACGGGCACGCCAACGGGCTTTCCTTCACGCCGTAACGCCTGATCGGGTTTGTCTCCCGTTCATTCCAGCGCACCTCACAGCGCGGAACGTGCACAAGAACAGGGCATTATGACATTTCACAGCTTTAAAAAAAATTCAAAAAATTTAAAAAAAAAATTTAAAAAAAATTCACTGTCCCGATTGGGCGTTACGCTGGGTGAGGCCCTCCCGCCAGGGCCTCACCCTATACAAACTTGTAGAAAAATACTTATGCGACCGACCAAAGGATTTTATTCAAATTGAACAGTAAATTACAATTTTCAAATAAATATAAAATTTATCATATGTAAATCAAGTTTCAAACTCATGGGCTATAAGAAAAGACATACAATGATATTGAAAAGTTTATTGCACCAAAATTTGTCAAAAGCTTTCTAACACCTAGCAAGGAAACCATGAGGTTTCACGAAAAAATAATATAAAAGCTCATGACAAAAGTCCTCAAAGCAAGGGTTACAGTTATAAAGTCTTCAAAAAGACATGAAGTTGTTGAAAATGTAGTTTGAGAATATCTTAGGAACAAAAACATTATGACATTTCTAAGATTAGAAATTTGACCACTTCTCTAACTTCTATTGTCAACCTAGGTAGTAAGGTAAGCCCCCCATGACCAACAATACATGTGCATACATGGAGAGCAAATAAAAATACATTTATTTTTTAATTACAGCTAATAGAAATACAATGACAATCCAAGTGCTTCCTAAATTCATTGATTATGGGGTTTGGTTGGATTGGGGGGCGTACTTTGTGAAACGTTAAACTAGAATCAATGATGTTATAGCCAAAGTTGATGTCATGATCCAAATTCAGTACGCAACAAAAACTTATCCAACTTGTTCATCCATATATCATCATTTATTACAACATTCTACTGCTTATCTTAATTCAATGATATTTTCAAATGTATCAGGTGCTTTAAATCAGTCACATTCTTTGTGAGAACAGACTTATCATTAATAGTGTGAGTTTAATCTGCAATGCGTGCAATGACGTGAGAGAAATTCATTGATTCCGCATCAAAATTCTTCAGTGAACACATCGTTCACACATGAGCTTTTTCACAAGTTCCTACCAGTAATTCTATATGAATTTGCAGTGATCAAACGTCGCATCGCAACGCCATGAGAGCGGTGTCGTTCGTCTCGCTCTTCTTTGATTCCTGAGTTGCGTCATCGAGTTGATCATCGACTCGGCCGCTCGGTTGCTTCGAGAGATGCGACGACGACGACGACGTGGGCGCGCCTTTCTTGTGGTATACGAGGTAGAGCACGAGCTGCACCACGGAGAGAATGGTGCCCAAGCCGTTGGGGGTCTGCGTGGGGAAGGAACGAGAATTCAATCAGCAAACAATGAGAGTAGTGCAACTTAGGCAGGAGTATTCCGAACTCAGACTTACGTAGATGAAGATGTCGTTCTTGATTACGCCGTAGGCTGTCCAGATGAGGCCGTTGCAGAAGCCGGCGAAAGAGAGCAGGAACGGCATGCTCGCCACGGAATGCGACCTGATGACTTCTTTCTGTGATCCCCTCTCTCAAAACACGTTAGATGATCTCGTAGCAGATTAGGGTTAGGAAGTCATGTGTTGGTTTTCACGTACCATGACTGAGAGAGGAGCTGCGTACATCAGCACTCCGACGATGACACAGGCGGAGCCCACGAACTTTTTTCGGTCGGCCTTGTTGTGAAACACTAGCAGCACCACCGAGACGATGGCCCCGAACAAGATGCTGATCGCAGCCAGCTGGATCGAAGTAACTTTCTGCAAAGAATCAATTCCAAGACAAGATTAGAAGGTGGTGACCAAGGACCAAGATGCTGATCAAGAAGTGCTCATCTGCATATTCTTGTTCACCATGACATGACCAAGTGATTGCAACAAGATGCAGACCATAGATCATGTGGTCTTCTGCAAATTCTTGTTGAACCAGGAGAGGAAAAAGGCGATCTCTACATGACATAACCCATGTGGGTGAGTGTATGGTATGATATAATTCAAGAGTTTCTTACCCTGGTGCTGTGAGTTCCAAACAAGAGGTGGATAGTGAGATAACAGCCCTCGATGACCAAGCCCGCCACGTTAATCGACAGCACGAATGTGAGCGCCGCCACGGACGTCGACCCATAGAACGTCCACAACATGCAGTTGAGGAGCGTCGCAATGTAGGGCAAGGCCGAGTACTGCCCGGTGCTCTTCTCCCTGCAAATCTTGGAGTACGTGCGCCTGCATGCAACAATCAAACAAACCATCAAATACCTCCTCTCTCAACATGAACCAAACTGATAGACCAGGGGGGTAATTCTCCACTCACATCGGAGACAGGAACAGTCCCATCGCTGTGATGTTTCCTGCAAAGAGTATACATCCACAACTTAGTATCAATCACTTCTCTTACAATCGGCATGAGAGAAATCCGAGAGCGACGCACCTAATATTCCCAGCACTGTCAAGACGCTGTCTGTCACTCCGGAGCTCACCATCTTGGAAGTAGATTGTTGGTTTGGGAAGAGATGGTTAGATGAGGTATGATCCCTGAATGTTTATGTCCAGGGCATCACGCGATCATCATCCCATTGTGTGCGTGTGCGAGAGGTGGGATTATAGGTGCAGCGTCAAGAAGGGTGGAAGTGGAATTTGAAAGGGAAGAAGTGGAGCCTGTCAAGAAGACGAAGATAGAGCGAGCGCGGCGACGACCGTTATGAGGGGAAGGTGACAGTTACGGTTCCATTATCCGCATCATCACGCCACCTAATCATGGGATCATGGGAAGTAATCATGGTTAGGGGAAGCTTACTCCGGGTTGAATTTATTCCAATTTGATTTAGTCACCCAAAGTTTCAATAAGATATTAACCCTTAACCCTTTAAGACCGAACAATCAATTATCATATAAAGTATGCCTCCCCATATCCAACAAAAACTCGTAGCCAACGCCTATAAAATTGGGGTATATCCAACCCTCTTCCATCCCATTACCACCAACTCAACTCCAAATGGAGGTTTGCTATTAGTCCAGACCCTTCCTTTTAGTCGTTGGTTATGGGGTACGTTCTGCTAGCCACCCACTAAACATGGATGCACAATTTGAAAATTCATAACTAATTCAGCTTTCATCGAAAAAATATGAAATCACTTTGGTTGGAATTGTGATTCTATTGACTATCACTGAAAAATAATAGTATAATTATCCCCTCTCCATATGTACACATTCCTTAACTTGTTGGTTTTAGGGGGGCTTACCTTATGGGTTGCATTGGCACACAAACCTTTGAAGCAAGCGCTACAAGCCACCTCAAAGGGGAGAAAAAAAAATACCATGTTTTAGAGGTGGAGGGAGATGGGAATCTATTGAGACCATTGCCACAACAATCGGTGCAAGCCTCGGCAAGCTACAGTGGTTTTGGTGAAATGAGTTCGTAGATTTTTGTGCTCAATGAATCGAGCTCGTAAATGTCATTTTTCATGGTCTTAAACACTTGTAGATTCTCACATGCCAAAAAAGCTCATCGGCCTTGAAGGATTAAAGGTCTAAGAAGCCACATTTGGGTTGTGACATGATGTTTTTTTGTATATTCAACATCCAAGGTACAATAGGAATTGATGTGTACGATAGTTATAAAAGTTTGCATTTGTGTTGAGCCCAATCCAATGACACAAGGCATTTCAATTTTAGATAATTATTGCACCTACTACATGTTTGAGAAGTTGCAAAATGGTCATGTATTCTACGTGTATGGTGTCGTATTTGAACATGATAAGGTTCAAATGTTGAAATGACCTCCAAGTGAAAGATGTTAGTTGAAGAATCTTGAATCCAAAGGTTTATGTTTTGCTAAATTTTAGTACATTTTTTATTCTAAGAGTAAAATATGTAACCGTGTAATATATGGTCCTCCACATACCTTTAAGAGTTAAGAGTCCTTCATGAAGAGGAAAGAAATTAAAAAGGCAAGGTGAAATTTAATCCTCAACAAGGTGCCATTTGTGGCCACAATATTCAACTTTGTATGGTGTTGTATTTGAACATGATAAGCTTTAGATACTAAAATGATTTCTAAATGAATCATACTAGTTGAAGGATCTTCAATCTAAAGGTGGAAGTCTTGCTAAACATTTAATATTAATACATTTTTTGTATTCTACAGAGTAAAATATGCGCCTATGTATATAGTTCCCAACTACGTTTAAAAGTTACTAGCTCAAGTTGGAAAAGAAGTTTCATCCAAGTCACCCAAAAAACACAGTATTTGTGAAAGTGTCACCTGGTATATGAAATTGTAATAAGGTCTAATCCCTAAAACCACAAGTTAAGCAATGTGTGTTTATTGAAGTGAATTTAATATTGATGCATGAATGTTTTAATAGTAGCCAATTGAATTACAACTTCAATCCAATTAATTTCATATTTTTTTAGGTAAATGTGAATTAGTAATGAATTTAAGTGTGTTGCCATTTTTAGTTGGTGACCATCAATAGATACCCCCACAACACCAACCAAAAGTAAGGAGTCCTCACTAATAACAAACCTCCATTTAGAGCTAAATGGATGGTAATGATGGAAGTACGTGTCAGTCATGGGTTTTGGTCAGCTATCATGGAGTTGCCCTAAATGATGTATATAATCCAACTATAAAAGTGCGGCCATTGTCCATAACATTTGCTAAAGAAGTTTGTGGTACTAATTACAAGAAAACTATATTGGATTGGAGACATTGATAGGGCTAATATATTAATACCATTAATTTTAATATTAAGTGACTTCTAAATGTGACATTTTCAAAAACATTTGTATTGATATACCACATGGAACTGTGGATATTTTCAAATATTAACACAATATCTTTGAAAATGTCACATATTTCCAAATATTGTGTTAAATTTTTATATACTTTTTAATAATGGATGCATTCATACTTATATTTCAATTTTATTGGGTACAACTATATTCATGAAAGGTTTTTTTACTACCAATTATTAAGACAAATATTCTATCCTACAATTATATAAATTTTTAATAGAAAGTTGCACATTATAGTAAGTCTTTACAAACTATTACATATACACTTTATCATCTAATCAAGTGTGAATAAGTGAAACCTACCTATCTCTCTGACACATGTTTTACCTATAGTTACTCTTAGTTTGATTCTTATTCTTACAACTTGAAATTTACCATAGAGCCAAATTAAACTTCAACTTTAAAGTCATTAGTTTTTGACCACATGATCTAGGTATAAGGCTTCATCTAAGGGTCAAAAAGTGATTGGGCTGATGAGACTCTTCACTTATAGATTGGACTAGTGAGGTTGTTCATTCAAAAAACTATCCATTTCAAATATAAGTGAATATCTAAAGGCTTTTCTTTGCAAGTACTTCTAGTTTGCTACATGTGCAAAGATAACTTTTAAGTTTATTGTGTGGTGGTGGAGCTAATGATTGGTGCAACATGGTTGAGTCTAGTGGAACTTCTAGTCACGTCCTCTAATTTATAAGTGAAATAATTGATTTCCTTGATTGATTGCATACATGGTGTAGAATATGATTTTTCTTGTAATTGCAATAACAAGTTGTAAAGGGGTGTTTGACACCTTGTCTACAAACATGGTCCTAATTATACTTTTAGTTGTGTTTATGGGGACACATGACGTTCATTACATCTAGAATTTTCTTACTTTATTTAAGTATTGAAGAGTACCTTTGGAGTTTCAATCTATCTTTTGTTATTGTATATCTTGCTTTAGGCAAACTATCCTTCAAACTTGGATTGTTTTGCCATGATTAATAAGTTTATATGGTAATTGAAGGCTTTTTGGAAGTACCATGTAATAACATTGGTAATTTGATGGTATACAAACAAAACTTTTTCTTACATTTGTTACTCTATGGTTAGTAAAAGTTTCTCGGTGATAAGTACCAAATGATTGAGATTGTGATGATACAAGAAAGTACATATATCTCATGAGTTTTGAGATTGGATTGATTTGGAACTAATTTTGGTAAGAAATCAAACAAAATCATCTTCAAAAAGAATGTCCCGTCCACTCGCCTTGAAGGATAGGGAAGATTTTCTCATTTCATTAAGATATCACAGTTTTTCCAAATGTGAAAATGGGTCACCCTTTACGTCACCCCCTACTTTATGGTCTTATGTTAGTAATTGAGACCACATGGACATCGTTGACTTGGCTTGGTTTGGAAAAGGTGTGGGAAACTATATCTCAAGTGTAAAAACTCATGAAAAAAGAAAGCATGAAATTCCGCTTCCTCTCTTTTATTCCATATTAAATCTCATTTTTTTGTCCTCATGAAGGACATTTGGGAAAACTCTAATAATTATTAGAGTTTCTTGAAAGGTCTTCTTGAAGAAAAGAGAGCATGACAAATTGCATGCCTAATTTTTTTAGCACCATTTCGGTCAATGTTCTTTGGCCCTACCCAATGCGAACTAAATGGGTACCTTGTAGTACCTTGAGTATCCAAAGAATTAATTAGAAGCTTCCTCCATGCCTTTTCCAAGCCAAGTTGTCTTGGTGATCTAGTTTCACTTTTAGGAAAACTCTATTGGTCTATTGTTTTAAAAGTCTATCATTTGTTTTACATTGATAGCTGTTGTATCAATGGAAGAAGGTGGTGCATCCTTGTTAAGTAGGGCTCTGTAGACAATATGCAATTTTTATATTTGTCCGCTCATATTTTTTTCAATAAGCCCTATATCTATCAAGGTTGTGAAAAAAAGACAAATATAAGGTTTTGTTTCCTTCAAGACGCAAGTCAAGATGAGAGAGGAGTAGCGCCGCAAAACCTGGTGAGGAGGGATTTTTTATGTTAGGCGCAAAAGCAATGCACCCAACAATGAGGGTTGTTGAACTCATTGTAAATCCCGGCGTGTACTTTTGTTGTTGAATGTTGTTTCTATGGTGTGTAGAATGTTAGGAGGGATTACAAGTCTTAGATCTATTGATACAAAGATTGAATGGAGATGAAACAATCTAGTCTAGCTTGGCAGAGTGGATCTATAGCGAGACTCTGTGTTGGTCCATATCTAGATCTTGCGTCTTCCATTTCATCCTTCAAACAACCAGATCTAGATCTGGATACCATAGCACGATAGATACACCGACACCAAACCCCTCTTCAACCAGGATACAAGCACCATCATGAAGAGAGATTACTACTTACACCAAATACAAAACAAACGCCAAGACATAAGACTTGCTTACAAAGACCAATGATCTTCAAGACCACCTAAGTTATTCTTTGATATTCCACATTTTGCAATGCTTCAATATAGTTTTTGTAACAATGGTTACATACATTAGTACATGCTGAAACAATAGGATTCATGCCTAACCCTCCCCCACAAGGAGCCGGATAGTAGCAACAATACAACACAATTACCACAAGAGCAGTTGACCAAATCAAGAGCATTAGCATTAGCAAAGGCCTAAAAGAGGCACCATCAATGGAAGTCCGATCCAACATCAATGCAGACTCTCAAGGCACCTGCGCCATCAGCACTACTCCAACATCAACAAACGACGACCGACTCAACCGTCACAACCTACACAACATAAGGCCCAAGAGGCAATGCCACACCACCCTTGGCTAAGGCAAGTACTTTAACCTTTCTTTCAAACCTCACAACATCTCAATGTCTTATCAGCAGAAAAGACTGCGATTATCATAGAGGGGCAACAACAGTCAACAAAGCAAAGTTCCAAGGATCTAGTAGACATTAGCTGATAGAAGGCACAACAAAGGAGCATAAAAATCCACCAAAACCGAAAGAGAAGCGAGCACAAACCCTTAGGCTCCACACCTCGATAGGCTGATACACCAATGTGGAAGTCTAAAACTCCTTCTTGGTTGCCCCTATTAAAAAATTAGTTAAATTGTGATTTTTAGTTTAGATAACCAACAAAGTAGTTAGTATTGCATAGAATTACTTTGTATAGCAAATAGTGAAAATAGGAAAATGCTTAACTAGTTAATTAGTGTTATAGTGCTGATAAAACCAGGTCTTAAAACAACCAAATTTTATTTCCAGAAAAAACTAAAAGAGAATGTCTGGGAAAGTCTCCAGGACAAAGGTTCAAATCACCACTTAGGGCTAAATTAGCTAGTAAAGTTTTTCATTAAGTAGATAGACTATTTATTAGTTTTCTTTCTAGTTTAATTGATTAGGTTTCCTTTTTAGTTTAAGTATTGTTGAAAACTTAAATTCTTATTTGAAAGAATAGGAGATTAATTTTATATGAAAGAAAAAATAATAAGGAAAAAAAGAAAAATAAAATAAAAATAGAAAAATAGGAAATTAAAATTAAAAAGGCTGATACCTGGGCTACAACCGGGTATTGATCGGGTACCAGCCGGGTATGGGGCATAGCCTGGGTACCAAACGAGCATGAGTATTGAGAAGGGGGTACTGTTTGAGACCCGGAAAGGGAGGGGTATTGTCCCGATACCGCGAGGAGAGCAACAATACGCCAAGAGAGCAACAGTACGCGAGGAAAGAAACAATATGCAATGAGAGCAACAATACGCGAGGAGATCAACAGTACGCGAGGAAAGAAACAATACGCAATGAGAGCAACGGTACTGCGAGAAGAGTAACAGTACCGCGAGGGGAGCACAAAGAAGGAGGAAGAAGGAGGAAGAAGAGAAGAATGAGGTGATCAAGAGGACGAAGATGGCCATCACGAAGAGGAGGGTTTTGCAAAGGAAGGTTGAAGGAGAGTTCCAGCCACCTAGAATTCGAATTTGCAACCTAGGATTTGAATTTGCAATCTAGGGTTTGAAATTGCAAACTAGGATTTGTAGAAGATTGTGGTGGAGGGGGTTTTAGACACAACGGAGGTCACGCGATTTTTAGGCGTGGAGGCGATGCAAGGAGGTTCAGAACCGTGGCGAGAAGATTCAGAGACTAAACCACATTTGCAAGGAGGTTGCGGGTGCAACAAGGAGGTGGCAAGGATTGTAAACAAGGTGATTCTTGTCAATTGATGGATTTTTCTTGTTCGTACAACTTCCTCGTTTGTAGGATCTCTTCTCATTTTTCTTCTCCCATGGTGAATTCCGGTTGCCTTCTTTCCGGTCTAGAGAAAAGTCTCCTGGTACACTCAACTTAGACCTCATACGTCCTAGAATCTTGGATTCTTGTTACTTGGGCGTCTACTCTTTGTCCCATCATTTATTTTCCATTGTCCCGGCCTTGTGGCAAGTCTTCTTTTGTGTTCTCCCTATTCTTCCCCTTTTCTTAGTCTTGTCTAAATTTTTTGTCTTTTTCTTGATCTCTCCGATCTCTAGGAAAATCCTCTTCAAAAATTCTTGTTCTCCTAGCATAGTCATTTCTTTTGCTTGAAGTGGTTAACTTTTATTTTGGTTTGTTTAATTGTGTTTCTATAATGTGAGATGTCTATACCCACATTAATCTAGAAAAGTGTTTCGGACAAAAGTACACCGATTGCCTGATATACTTGTGTTTCCCGGGCGGGACCGGTAATTGTGATAAGTTGGTAGGATAATTGGTGGAAGTATAGGCACATCCCGGAGTTAGTCCATCTCGGACAACATGACTCCATTGGTGACACTGAAGCTTTCCAAGATTAATCCTAATAAGACGGAAGGACTGAAAAAGGAGGACAGTGGAGGAAGACATCACCCGGATGGGTTGCATGGGATTATACGAGAAACCTTAGGTCTTCCAAAAGGGATACGCAGTTGTGGAGTTGCTACCTCCCAGGATAGCCGGGGAGTCTACCGGGCTAATCCCTGACATGGACCAGAGAAGTATGGCATAATGTGTATTCTTTTGCAAAAGAGGAGGGATGGACGCCCGGGGTCAACCGGAAGTTGTTGGATAAGCACCTATCAAGCTCCTACGACGTATTGGAGTGCTACCGGAGTGATCTATTCACGAACAACCGGTTGAGGAGGGTGGTTGAGTTTTTGAATCCAATCTTTCATCCCGACCGACGTGGAAAAAGTCATAGCGCGGCTGGCCACAATCTATGCATAAACAATCTTCGAGGATTCCTTCCCAGACTTGGGATTTTTGTTGGAAGAAGCAATTTTGCCACAGCTCCGGGCAATTCAACAAGGTGGGTGTTCCAAGACTTTCTTGACTCCATACCTTATACATTTATATGAGCATTGTGGCTGTCTGGAACCAGAAGAAAAGAGGATTGGAGGCAAGGGATGGTTCCCCATGACCATTTTCCTTAGGCCTTTCCCCAACTTACTGAAGGAAGGTTGGCGCTACCGACAAACCAACAAGAGGAATCATCATCCCGATCACTCTGTAACGATGGTAGGTCATTCCGATCTCACCGGGAAAACCACCACCCTAGCCATCCAAGAATCCCACATTGGTGGAGAAAATAGTCAAGTTCTTTTAGGATGTGACCTAGGATGTCCAACAAACCTAGGTGGAGCTTCTAGAGGTGGAGCTTCTAGAGGCAAGGAGTCTTCAAAGGGCTCTCCGGAAGGTGTTGGGAGTAAAAGACACCGGTGACATATTAACTACAGCCCGGGAGGTCCGGGAATAGTTAGCCAAAGTAAAGAGGCATCTCCGGACACCCTAGAAGGAGCACTTTGACATGAAGGTCAAGGCTTAGGAGACTATGGTGGCACTAACCAAGCTGCTTGCTGGACAGACGAGTGCCACCATACCAATGCAAGACCGGAGCCCAACCCAGAAGAAGAGAAGGTTTATCTATACCAATTTTTTTTCCAGAAGATGATGATCCACCCACACAATGTCCAATGAGAAGAACGGATTCTTCATCTTCTAAAGAGTGGGGTATGAAAGTCTATAAGAGACACCAGGGTCTCCCGGTCAATCCTCTCAGGAAGAAACCGGTTGATCTTTCCTTCTTACGAACGGATTCTTTGGTTGAGTCTCCGCAAGTTGTGCTTGTTGATCCGGTGGAGACTTCTCATGTGGCAGTGGATACTCCCAATATACAAGTAGATACTCCCAATCAGAGTTGTCAGGACGCTTGACGTCCATGACGCCTGGTCGTCCGGACGAAGGACGTCATCGGGCCCATGAGGACATCCGGTGATATAACGACGTTTGTTAGTTTACCCGGGGTAAATAGCCGTCCGCAACCCCGGCCGACCGCCCATTCCGTCTGCTTGGATCGACCGCACAGCCGTCCGCCGTCCACCGTGGCGGACGGCCCTCTCCCAAACGCTCCCCTGACCTCGTCCGCTAGTAGATTGACATCCTCCCATCTCCCAACGGTTAGAACCACCATGAGTATAAAGAAAATAGCACATAGAGCCTCACTTCACTTATGAACTTTTGTTTTTCAAGAGCTTTGAGCTGCACTATGTATCCATTGCTTGGTAATCATCGAGTTCGGAAGTCTTCAATATCAGAGTTTCTTTAGGAACTCCTGATATTTCTTCTACATACTACCTATCACGTTCATTCATTTCTCGATATTATACTCATCAAAATGACCACCAAATCTTGGTCTCTTTGGTATATGGAAATCAGTATGGTGCAAGGCAGGAAGACTGACTCCCTCCAATGCAATCTTTATCACCGCATTTTTGCAAGAAGGCTACAACGGCAGCTAAGTCATCTCGGGTACAAAGAACTCCCTGGCCAGCGCAACAACGATGTTGGCCTCTGCACCAAATTGACAGCCCGCGTACAGACTTTATTTAAAAATTGTCGTGGCCACTACCCGAAACATAATGGAGAATTGTTCTCCGAACATTGTCCCACCCCACCATTGAAATTTGCGCCTACCTCAGAATATAGCACGCCCAAGTCCACTGGTAGAAACTCTTGTGTAGGGTCCACTCAACCCCCCCCCCCGTGATTTTACCATCAACCATGGTTGAACCGACCCCCACCTTCCACGACTTCACCAAACAAGGGAGTGTAGGTGCCAACTTCCCTAGATTGGTGAGGCAATTCGTGATCAAAGACGGCTTTCAAGAAGTGGAGCGGCGGGAGTTAGACGAAGTATGGGCGAAGTTTTTCTACGAAGCAAACGTGTTGTTTGCTGTAGCACGGAATGCTGCGTTCAAGGAAGCCGTGACCAAGACTGCCTCTTTCAAAAAACCATATGTCTCACCTTCTTACCATGACATTTGGACAAGATTGTTGGGACAAGCGAAGGCTGATTTGGAAGCACAACTTAATAAAAGACTGTTCGAGAGTGTTCGGAAGTTCGGAGGAACTCTAGCCCTGAATGGGTGGTCATCTGTGACTAGTCGCCCTTTGTGCAATGCAATGCTTGTGTCTCCCATTGGAGAGCTCTTCTTGGGAGCTGTAGATACTATGGATAAAGAAAAGAATGTTGCGTACCTGGCATCCATCATGTTTAAGTTCATTGAACAAGTTGGCCCCCACAACATTGTTCAGGTGTATACTGACAATGCTCCAGTACTGCTCAATGCCTCAGAATTAGTCATCAAAAAATATCCACACATGTATATTTAAGGATGTGCCGCGCATGCCAGACTTGTTGTTGGAGGACTGGGGGAAGGCTACATAGATAAAAGAAACTCTCGAGAAGGCCAAGTTCTTGGTTAAGTTTGTCAAGAATCGGCAAATGCCCCTCACCGTGTTTCATAAACACAAGGCCAAGTTTAGCCTATTGATGCCCGGACAAACAAGATTTGCATGTAATTTTATAATGATAGATTGCCTGTTGAAGGCCAAGGAATCATTGGAGCAAACTGTCGTTGATCCTGAATGGCGGGCATACGCCTCAAAGAAGTCACTCTTGGCTAGAGATAAACTAGTGATCTCTCGAAGCATCATAAGAGTGGTTCTAGATGAGCATTTCTGGGAGCGGTGCACAAACTTCCAGGAGATGGTAGCCCCTGTAGTGTATGCGCTTCGGAAATTCGATGCCAAAGAACCTTGCATCCTAAGGACCATTTTTGGTCCTTAGGATCCTTAGGATCTTTGTGTATACGAACTCGAAGTTGCTCGCGAATGCAAAGTTGACGGATGAGAAGAGGTGGTACGTGGAGAATTTGGATTTAGAGGATTCACAACCACGTGAGTCGGATGACCCGGTATACTCTCACGTTTCAAGCACCGGTACCCTTGCCAATTACAATGCAGAGCATCTAGACGATGACATCGACAGCAACCCTCCTCAACATATGAATTATACTCACGATACTCCAATCACTGAGTATGATTTTGTCGATGACAACGTTCTTGCAGAGAAAGAAGATGACTTGTTGCCCATAGCACGGTACTTGAATGGAGACGGCATGGTTAATAGCTATAATATCCTTTGTCATGGACCGGCTCCGCTTTCGGAAGACACGAAGGACAAGGGAGGAGAAGATTTATCATCCTCACGTACAACGACACTATATGGGCAAAACACGCAAGGGCTCTCAGTGAAGAATGTTGAGGAAGGCAAGCACCACAGTCTTGCACTTGTGGAGAACCCCGAGCTAACAACGAAAGAGCCATTCCTAGATGATACGGTTGTTCTCGGAGAGAAAACTATGGAGGGCGGTATTTATGGCGGTACAAGGAGTCCCATTCACGCCATGGAGAAGAAGGCGCCCTCCTCTAAAGATCAACCGTCCTTGCATGGTCACGCGTCGCGGTCTCTATTTGCAACCCCTCTTGCAACGGTCACTACAACCAATTTGAAATCCTCCCACGGTTTGGTGTCCCTTTCAAAACATGTGTGACCCCAAACACCGCAACGCCAATCCGATGGCATACCCAGTGATGGGGATGTACCTCTGTCTAAGCTCTTCATACATCCCCCGAGGTTTAGGGAGATTTAGGATTATAACCTAAGCGGCCTACAAACGACACGAAGAAACGTAAAGCTCCCATGTATCCATTTCTTCGCACGCGACCTAGTAATCCCACTGATGTCATTGGAACTTGCAAAAGATTCAAAACCATGCAAACATTGTCGGAGAATCAAACAAGAAGCCACCACCGATTATGAAGACAATCCTTCGGGATCTAGTGGAGCTCAAATCAAAGGAGACAACGATTACGAACTTCCTACCAACGTGAATGAATAGGAAAATTTGGACCATTTACGTAGTATGCGTTCACCGCACTTATTTTTATTGCAAATAGTGTAGTTTGAGTTCATGGAACTTTATAGTCGTTCCACGTATGCATTGAAAGCTTCTATTGTCTCAAATGATTTTTGGATTTATTCCGAATATCAATAAAAACTTTTCATATATGCACAAGTTTTATATCCATCTCTTTTGCTATTCTATTGTCTTGTGTTTTGTATATGGATTTAGTCATCCCATACAAAATGACTTAAACATGACATTCTTGTTGTGTACCAAATGTACTTCGAGTTTGCAAACTTCAATTCATTTCACTGCTTTGCAATCACCTGATGCACCACAACATTTCTAACATCCACATACAATTGTAGAATTAACAAGTTGACAATATATCTTACAAATTGTAAACGTTTATTTCAAAAAGTATGCTCCACCACGGCATGCTTCCAACTTCTTGCCACATCATTCCTTAAATAATAATTACGCTTAGCTTTACGTTCATCTATCCCATTCTACTACATTGAAGAAGAAGGCTTGTTCGTATAATCCGTTCATGTGCTATTACGAGTCCGCGGTCTCTAGCTCAGCCTGTCAATCCTTCCCCCCTCTTCGTACTCTTGATCTACAGCTACAATTTTCCTATGCATCTCCGACCCCCAACTATCGTCGCTATCATTGCCATCATCCCTCTTCCGCTTCCTGCTAGGATCCACCTTCTTCGCCGCAAAGATTTCCATGGCCTTCTCTGTTCGTTCCACCACCTTGATCACAAAAACGTCATTCTCTGGGAATGACACCAATAATTTCCCTTGGAGCTTCTTTAGCACATTCCGTCAATAGCCAATGATGTCCCCAATCCTTCGATTAAATGCTTGCACCGCATCCCAATGAAAACATTCTACGTCTTCAAAAGAAGCCTCTTTCGTTGAACACCGTAGTTTTGCGGCCTCTTCCAATTTTGCAAGGACCAGGGCTCTTCCAACCAAAGTACAATTGTACTTCATGTACTCATCTCCCAATTCAATGCCATCGTCTACCTCATGCCACACACCATCTTCTCTCTTCTCAGCTCTCCTTGGAGAAAATCGGAAGAAACGCTTGTGCTCAGTGCTCCAATGTCCCTCAAAATTGCGGCAAAACAACTCTTGTTGCTCGCCATCTTCAATCTCTCGCGCCCTTATCTCCACCTCATAGTCTTGTGTCATCCAAAAGAATGGATCAATTTCCATCGCATACTCCTTGTATAGTTGGTGACAAGAAAACTCACTATTCCAAATAAGTGGTTTTCCCCAGTCACGATAGTTATGGGATTTCTTCGGAAGTTGATCCAAGGGGACATTCCATCAGTTGAACTCCTGCCTCGATGGCATAACATCTTGTATCTCCATTACTTCGTAGAATCTTGTGTTAATTGAAAAGCGAGACATGGGACATACCGATTGTATCATAGAACTTGCGGAAATGCAAGTAATATGAAAGTTATGGCCACATTGGCCCAACGTATACGTTCCCTCCGGACCAAAATGATCTTGGTACAAGCTGCATTTGTCCTTGAGGAATGCCG
This sequence comes from Bryoerythrophyllum caledonicum, assembly GCA_963971425.1. Lineage (NCBI taxonomy): Eukaryota > Viridiplantae > Streptophyta > Bryopsida > Pottiales > Pottiaceae > Bryoerythrophyllum > Bryoerythrophyllum caledonicum. The sequence continues at coordinate 19,808,906 of OZ020524.1, read as the reverse complement.
GGACAGGGTCGCAAGTATGAATTACTTTTCGCTCCGATTTTATAAAATGTGATGAGAAGATATTGTAGGGCATCCATCCTTCCTCTACTTCCAAAGCCCAGTCAATACCATGGCTCTTTCCTTTCCGATGATAGTTTGTGCAATCTATCATTTCCGATACATCACCCCAAACAATAACCTTTGTGGACTCATGTCCACGTTGTCCAACAAATTTCTTCAATCTCTCCAATGAAGTATCCACGAGTTCACATGATTCTTGTGATTCGGCGGCAAATTTCTTGAGATCATGTTGTGCTTTCGACACCATGGTCTCTCTGTCCTGAAGGCGATGAACCCAACCCTCTCATAATTTGCCACCTCTCCTTATTTGCCACCTCCAACTTCTGTGACATCGATTTCATCTCCCCCTCAAATTCCACTATTGCCTTCCCTTTTCCACGCGCTTCTGGGCGTACTTGGCTACTCCCAATCGGTATTGCCAATTCAGTAGAAGAAGGTTTGGCCGGTCTGCTAGATTTGACCAGTGTGGCATCCTCTACATTGTTCCCTTCAAACTTGGAAAGATAAAGGTTGTCCAAAGTTCCGGCGTTGTCCTCAATGACTACCACATCCACCTCAGGAACCTGCGCATTCATCTTCTCCGACATCTTCTTAAAGATTCTTTCACTGGCCTCCAACTGCCGCTTGTTTGCTCCTAATTCAGATTTTAGTTGTCCAATGAGGGCTCTATTTTTTTCGGCCTCATTCTCCAATTCTATCACTATCTGAGTTAGCGCGATCATGTCTTGTAACATTGACGTTATAGAGGAAGTCAATGTGTCGAAGCCATCAACGGCTCGTAGCACACTCGGAGTTATACTTGAAAATGTATGAGCCATATCTAGAAGAGAAGGAGCCATTGCTGCAATAATTTCGACCTCGTCCATCAAATTACGTGCCATTCTCACTATTCCATATATTTGGGCCATTTCACTTGAATCACTTCACAGTTCGACTGGATGACCAAATTCTGTTACCTGAACGCAAGCTTCAGTCCACTTAACACTCAAGTCGAGCAAGTCTTTGAACTTATCCTTGTTTGGCATTGTTCGAAGCATTTCTTTAATACCAAAAATCAAAGTACCTTTGTTAATCATCGGATCATTGGAATTTGGTTCCAATGTTTCCGGGGTAAAATTCTTGGCCCGACATCCATTGTCTCTGGTGCCATGCCTTCCAAAGTTTGAACGTTTGGAACAATGGTTTCTTCTCCATCCGTATTCTCCCCCCCCCCCTCGTTCCGCGTTACCATCGTCTTCACCTCCTACAATCACAATATTCGAAATATCTGATTGTACGGGGTCTTCTACCGTCGTTATCTCTAAAGTCTCTTTGGGGATTGTGGTTGACAATATATTGTAGACCACAATATCCAAATGTTTCTCAGACTCCATCACAACGGCAACATCCTCCACCGAAGGTTGTATTTTCGGCTTGGTATCCACCGCGGTCATCCGACAAGGCTTTTTCTTCAACTCCTCCAAAATATCTTTGGTTAAGGCCAATTCAGAATTGAATAAATCAGTAATATGCTTATGATTTCGCCCAATCCTAAGCGGATATTGTGTAGTAGTCGGAAACGTGCTCCAATCCACCTTTCGTTTCAACACGACCTCAGTGTATATCATTGATAGTAGACTGTAATTGAAAAACCCTTTGCTTTTTGGGCGATTCCCTAACAAAGCCCGCCAAACCTCCTCCGCACGATAAATGAAGTGGTCATCTTTGCACATCCACAGCTTGCAAGCAAAGTAAGTCGTATGACTTATGTGGCAATTTCTTGGCCAAAGTTTATCGATGTGGTAAATCTTCACGTATTTCTTCCATGTCTTGGATATCCAATAATCTTCCGATTCAGCCTCCCAACCTTCCTCCGCTTGAATGTCTTCATTGTCCAAAATCTCCCACCGTAGATCATGAGTAGCACCTTTCTATTTGATTCGTTTTTTCAACCCTCCCGTTCCAATTTCACTCACATCCTCCACCATGATCCCCTTCTCCGTCGCCATGGTAATGCTTGTTTTTAAAAAAACAAGAGCCGACACTCCGGTATTTATTCGTGAATGAATGGTTTGGAAAATTTAGAAAACAAAATATCCGGTCACAATAAATGGGACCCTCATCTCCTCACCTAGTAAGAGCAACAAGTACAAAAAATTGTAATTGTAGCACATCCGACTCGGCATGAAAGGAGAGGAAGTGAGGACAAAACAAGCGTCCGTCCGCTTGTATATGCGGACGGCCGCCTAACTCAACGGGGCAGCCGTCTGAACCGGCGGACGGCCAATCGACGGGGCCCACCGGGCCGGCATGCGGCCAATGGGCCGGCCATCCAAAGCGGCCGTCGGCCGAGCCTAGCCGATCGCGCCGGAAGGCCGTCCGCCAACCGGCCGACTGCCAGGTAATCATCCGCCAGCCTCGTCTGCCTGTTTTTTTTTTCTTCTTTATTTTTCTTTATTTTTCTTTTTTTTCTTTTTTTTTCCTTCATTAAAAGTAATGAAAGGTGTTAACCCCTAAGGTACCGTGACAGTTTTACACCAAAAACACTTCAAAAGTATTGGATTCTAGTGAAATGAACAAAGAAGGAAACAAAAATTTCAATTTCTAGTTTTGACCGTAGGATCTCAATTAAGACTTACTAAGTAATGTACTCGCAGAATTTCATAAACTTTCACCACACGGATTGAAAGTTTATAGTGTTTGAAGTTAAGAAAATGGTTCATTTTCTTACCTCCACTCAATGGATCAGCAGTCTGTGACTTCACTTGGTGTCAAATTTTTGCACTACACAAGGTCTAAATCCATTACCATCTTGTTAAACATGATGATAGTTCTTGATACACCAATTTTTAGAGGTAAAGGACGAGTGTAGCATATTCAAAACAAATGTTCAAGGAGTGGAGGTTTGAAATTTGCCAATTCACACATTAATTTTTTGTGAGATTAATATGTTTTTTATTGATAATCCAAATGGTCAATAGAAAGGCTTAAGTTACACCAAATGTTGTGGAAAAATTGAAAAGTGAAAATTATGAAGATCTCTAAATTTTATCTGGAAAAGAAGAATTTTTTTTCATACCTTGCCCAACAATGAGTGACAATGTGTGAAAATGTTCGACTTGGGTTGGTATGTTGTTTTTCAGTGAAGACAAGAACTTTTTTTTGACAATATGAAGGAAAATAATATTACTTCCAAGTATTTCAAATCTCACTTTCAATAGAGTGTCCTAGCAAAAGTTTTAGGAGTTGCCCGAGGTGCCCGCTCTCTCCATTCGAAATTCAAAACCCTATAATTTTTTCATCCAATGTCCAATTTAAGAAGAAAATAAATTCCCACTAAGGTATCGGTAATGCCTTTCTATATTATAAATTTCAAAGAGAAATGTTGGAAATTCACACCGTAGAAACCTGACCAAACTTTCAAAAAGCCCATTTTTGACACTTCGTCCTTTAGGGGTTAAGATGGAGCTATATACCGTAAGGTAATAGAGCTACATACTCTAAGGAAACCAAAATATAAGAGAGAGAGAAAAAAAATATAAGGGAGAGACATCAAATAACACAAATATATTTGAAATATATTAGCTATGGAGAAGCTTTTTTAACTTCGTGGGAGAGTTGCCTTATATACATAATACTTTCCTCCCATCATAGAAGGTAAAATAAACTACAAGCTCACTTTACTTTGAGCGGATACAAAAACATAAGTTTGTTTTACCTTATGCGGATATAGAATCTACTCATTGTTTCTAAGCTTACTTTTACTTTAACAACAGGCACAAAGGCTTTCATTTCTTTTTGCCAATTTAACCCCTATTAGCCCAAGTGTCTCCGGGGTACAGAAATGCATACTTTAACAAGCAATTAGCTTTCAATCCGTACAATCAGAATTCACAAAATTTTGACCGCATTATCTCATATCAGTTTAGAAAGAAATCCTATGGTTACAATTTCAATAAGTTCTTCTTCGTAGTTATTAATCAACAAAGTAGAGATTAATCTAAAATTGCTTGGACCATTAGGGGTTAAAGGAGCCGGGAGGAATTTTAAAAAATCAAAGAAAAACAAAACTAATAAATAATTGAAGAGGACAAAAGGAAGAGAATGACAATCTACAAAATTCCAGATCTGAACTAAAACGGAAAGAGAAGGGAGGGAGAGAGAGAGAGAGACATTTATAAATGTAGATCTCATTTAATTTAGATGGAGTGAGTGGAGACGGGAGAGATGGACAATTGTTCAAGAAGATCCTAGTTAAATTAGAAGAAGAGGATCCAAGGCAAAACAATTTCACTTTCTTATTATTAAAAGGAGTGGAGAAGAATGCAAAAAAATAAAAATAAAAATAAAGAAGGTTCTTCAAAAAACAAAAAAAAAGGGAGGCAAGAAGAAGAGATGGACAATTATAAATGAAGTCTTCATTAAATTAGAAGGGAAGGAAGAGGGTTTAGGCATTAGGGAAAATTATTGATTTAGATATTAAGTAATTTAGAAGGTGTGAGTTTGGGGAGGAACATCCCAATTTTTTATTAAAAAGACAAAAGGAAGAGAGGGACAACCAAATAAAAATTAAACTCTCAAGTAAACTAGAAGGAGAACAGAACCAGAGAGAGAGAGGGACAATTATAAATGTACACCTTATTAAATTTGACACATCTTGTTTTCTCTTGTACAAGATGTGTTATAAACCTTCTCATTGATTGTTTGGATAAACATTCTAAAAGATGCGGGGTGCACAAAAAAGTGAAATGTGAATTGGCCATGTTTGAACCTCCACTCCTTGCACAAATTTGTTTGAATATGCTACTCCCGTTTTTTACCTTTACAAATTGGAGTATATAGAATTAACATCATGCTTCAGAGGACAATATCAAATTACAAACTTTTGGATTGGAAAAAGTTTATAAAAAGCAAAGTCAAAGTCTAGGGTACCAGTCAACGATGGAAGAAAATGAACAATTCTTTTTACCTTACACACTACAATCTATCAATCCATGCCGTGGATTGCAACCATAAGAGCATGGTGTGTTCATATAGAAGTCTGCTTTAGGATCTTACGGTTTGAAATCTAAAGATCACTTGAAAAATGTGATTGCTATGCCTCTTTTTCAATGTGACGGTTTTGGACTAATTTTTTAGCTGAATTGGCCATGTTCCTTTAGAGTTTCAGACAAGGGTAAAATATTTAGACCTTGCATATTACATAAATATGATACAAAGTGTTGTCAAAATCTCAGTGTCTGATGAATATGGATCAACACAGGGAAGAAAATGAGTTGTTGTTTGGATTGTAAACACCATGATTTATCTATCCCTGCGGTCGATAGGAACCAAAAGTATGAACATGCCATACTCTATTAGTTGCAATCTACTGCACGAATTGATAGATTATAGTGTCTAATGTGAAAACCATGGTTGAGTTTTCTTCTCGGGTTCGTAGACTTTGACTTCACTTTCTATGAAATGTTTAAAGTACAAAAGTTCCAAATCTTTTACCTTTGTCTTAAGCATCATGTTCATACCCAATACACCAATTTCTAGAGGTAAAAGAGGGGTGTAGCATCTTCAAAAAAATACAACAACAAGTGGAGGTTCAAGAATGGCCAATTCACGTTACAATCACTTGTGAACTAAATATCTTTTAGAATGCTTATCCAGATTCCAATTGGTCAATAATAAGGTGTACATCACATCTTTTAGGAGAACAAAACAAGAAGTGAAAAATATAAAAATTTGTAAGTTTTTTTGAGGAAAAGAAGAAGTTTTGTTGCACATTGCACAAAAAATGGTGAAAATATTTTACTTGGAATAAAATGCGATTTTACAATAAAGAAAATAATTTATTTTGGAAATCTTTAAAGAAATAAATATTCTTCATGAGTATGAAAAACCTCAATGTCAATAGAAAATTCTAGGAAAGGTTTTTAGATGCCCAGGCTCCTCATTTTTCACTATGAGTGGTACTAAATTTGGAACCACAAGTCCAAAAAAAAAATTAATACATTCAAATAGCTCTTCCCAAGGACAATCTAACATAAAATTTTCAAAAGTTGTTTTTTTTTCCAAATTCTTAAAACCTGCCCAAAATTGAAAACTCGTCGCGAAGGAGATTTAGTCATGTACAAGCCAAAAATCCTCCCATACAAAGTTATGCCTACGCCGTGGGCAATGTACCCTTGGCCCTTGGGCCATTCCAATTTCCTCCTGGTGAGTCAAACATAAAAAAAGGATACGAGCATCTCTTACATGTTATGTAGGATATTTTAAGTGGAACCATTATTAAGAAACTATATAAATCTGTCCTTCCACGCCCACAATGGAATATCCTCGTGAATGCGTATAAAATCTTTCCGACATTCTTCTGACCATTAATGGACGTGACTTGATCTCTAGATTTGGAGTGCACGTGCAATGTCAACAGTCCCAAAAAAGAAAGTGGAGGATAAGGGAAGGGAGTTGGGAGGGGAGGGAGCGTAGAGAAGTGGAGGAGCGAAGACGGGAGGCCGTCCGATCCGACGGCCGCAGAGGGATCCAATCGGACGCCGCAGCTGCGGACAGCCAGGACCGTCTGTGGTGACATCGTGGCCGTTCGATCGGGCGATGCGCCTGAGGCCGAATTGCTTGCACCCCCTCGAGTGCACTCATTATTTTTTAATTCATTTAATTTTCTTTCATTCATCTAATTGTTTGTTCTAATTGGGGAAGATGCCAAGGTCTAACCGGCCCGTTGTTCCAAAGGGGAAAGCCCCCGAGATGGATTGGGACGCAACGGACGATCCAGATGTTGTCGCAGAATATGGATGGCAGGATGAGGAAGAGAGGCTCTAGACTTGCACCATGTGCAAGAGGTACGTGAAGATGAAGCACCTCATGAAGTTGTGGCCCAGGGCACAAGCGAGGACATCGGGGCCGCGGCGCAAAGGTCTAACCAGCAGTTGTCAGAGCGACCATTTCTTGCATCGATATCATGTAGTCACTGCTGCGGTGGGTGTGCGCAACTCGAGGCCGGAGATCATGTTGTACTCAAACATGGCGATGGTTTGGGCGGAAATTGTCCTACACAAGGATGTGGATTGGCGCACCGTGGCGGGTCGTACTGCCAGCCTCATGGATCGAAGCCAATATTTTATACCAGCCACCTGGAATCAACCGAGTGATTGTTGGGAACGTTGGTCTAACCGAAGATCCGGAGACGATCCCGATGCCTAGCAACAACAGCGGACACCTCCACAGGAGTACGAGGGCCATAACTACAACGACTACGACTATGGCAATGATATGGGTTCCGCGCCAGTATCATTTGGTGGGGGAAGTGGCAGCCATTACTACGAAGGTGGCCAATGTGGTACAAGAACCAACACCCCTCAGAGCTATATGCCACCGCATCCAAGGGATACGTATGAGTCTTGTCGTAATTCCACCGGAAAAGAGGAAGAACACCACACCCCAAACTATGCACCCGTCTGGTGCGACGGATATGGCCGAAGCACATATGGGAGTGACAACACACCTCCACCAACATTTCGACCTCGTGAGGATGAAGATGCCGAGTTTGAGAGACAAATGCGTGAAGCCACAATACAGAGCCAGGACGAGTACATCCGTAGGCTCGAAGATGAATCCCGCTACATGAACAAGCAGTACAATAACTTGTATGATGTTTATTCAAGCGAGTCGTACTCAAGTGGCGCTGGGACAAGTCAAAGACATGATACTGACTCAGATTCAGATTAATCATAGATGGGCACATTGTAATGTAATCCATGTGGAGAATGTCTTTGTGCGAGAACAATATTGACTATTTTGTAAATTTAGAAGGTCATTTTTTAAGATCTTCAAATGGGTGTTGTTTAAATATTTCTACGTTGCGGCCATGTCAATGTGAACGATGAATGTACAATGCATGTTACGCGTTTCCAAATGAATTTTATTGATAATTTTTTAGTATAAGTGGATGTGTCGAATGAGAAATTTTTATGCGTTCCAACTTTTCATTCACCTTATATAAATTCAAGAAAATTTCGTATCATTACATTTTCAACAAATTTCTTTTTACAACCTGTACCCCTAAAATTCCTTGAGTATTTCTCACCAAAAAATTAAAGCAAGAAGAAGAACGCCGGTCCGCGAAGGGGCCAACTTGAATAAAGGGTCTATTCGTTCCACCACTAAGACCATGCCCACTAGACACCGTGTCGAGGAGGGCTTGGTTGTTTTCAATTTTGAGTTTGTGTAGTAGAATGGACATGGCATGTTGAATGGCAATGGTGTTAATGTTATTGAAAGTGTGTGAAATTGTTTCGATGGAGATTTTAAAGGTATCTTCGAGGATTTTTATAGATGGGATAAAGGTGGTGGCACGAGCACAGGCTGTGATTACAATATGAGGGTCGACTTTCCATCCCAGGGCAATGATGTCATCAATAAGAGGTTGATATTTATTCATTTTGTTTTCAATTGTTTTTGGGAAGAATCTATCATTACAATGTGTGAATTCGATGAATTGAATGGTACTATAGTCTTGGTTAATGTGGTCGGATGTGGGGTCATTGTATGGTAGGCCCCGCATACAAATTATGTCCGCTTTGAGTCTAACGTTACAGTGACAGCGCTAAGTTGCGCATGTACATGGGAGTAGCCAAGGGGGGACCGTATTTCCTTGTGGGTTGTTATTAAAAGTGCCAGCATTCATGAGGATAAATCATCGTGATTTGTTATGGGAGGTAATTAGTTTTGAATTTCCCATACGGCTTTGTTATGAAAAACTTGACCATGTGAGCGGTCGGTGAGCGGTCGGTGAGCAGTCGGCATGAGCGGTGAGCGGTGAGCATAGAAGTTGCTTTTATTTTTTGGTATTTTTTCAGTTTTGTTATCTTTGAGGGGCGAAAGATGTGGATATTTCTCAAGTACAATAACTAATTTTTGTCTCGTGATCCTATAACCGTGGTAGGCTATTTACATTTAACAGGAAAAATAGATATTGTTAGTTGAAGTATATATCCTATTGCCGTGGAATTAATCTCATTCAAATGCAATTGTAAAGCCGAAGGTAGTCAAGTACAACAATGAAAATGATAAGAGATGCCCATTACCGTGGAAAAATCAAAATTGTGAGATGCTGAGGAAGTTCATTATTATCAATGCCTGTATTTAATTTAACCAGATGTTGCATTTAATTTCTTCTTACACATCCACCATGTGTATGTGGTATCACGTAGAAAACAAGATTTTTAAAATGTGCCCTTAAACAAAATATTATGAAAGTTAAACATTTGCCATACAGTAATAGTAGCTAGGAAATCACAATACCGTGTATGATACCAAAGAACAAAGTATGAAATATATGAATAAGATAGTATAACAATAGTAGCAAACTAAGGCCATATAAATGATCACAACAACAATAGAAAATCTATGTAGAAGAACTTTCACTACCCTCGCGTGCCTCAACATCTAGAAATTTATGAACATCGGGGTTGAAACCACGATGTCTTTGAACTAACAGCGGAGAATGCAATGAAGCATAGGCACGAGCAATAGTCTCTGCATATGATGGAAGAATGAATGACTTTGGCGGAGAATAGGCGGAGTCCATCAATCTGCCAAACAAAAAAATAGGTAAAAAATTATATTTTGTAAAATGATTGAAATATCGTTACGGCAAAAATATTGAAACAATGAACTTACTTACTTAAACGGTTCTTTTTTGCCACGTGGCGAATCGGGACCTCATCGTCATCAAAAGCATCAACTGGTGTAGGAGGAATTGGTGAACTTGGTGACACTTGTCGAAGAGGACTAAGAAGGGCTTCAAAGATAAGTGGATCAGATTCAAAGCCAATCACATGCCGATGTAGCCTGATTCTTACTCGAATAGAGGCGCCTGAACCAAGTCAAAAATATAGCAAGATTCAGAAAAATTGAAATACTAATGAGTTTAGAAAAATGACAATCACATCAAGTCATGAGTGTTGCACCTGTAGCAGCAGTGGCATCCAAAATCACTGAGCCTGGAGTTGTGAAGGCTTCAACAAACATCTGTAGAAATCCTTCATCCTTTTCACGAGCTCCTCTCCATGGTACTGGACCATTCATAGCTTGAGACTCAGAGGATGTATAGTTGAATAGAATGTCGTCTTCCTTTAGATTAATACCAACCTTGGCTAGTTCAGGATCAACATGTATGGAGAAGGAACTTGCTGCCTTATCCTCACGGATGAAAAGAAAAATTCGAAACCGGCGGGTCTGAGATACAACATTCAAAATCTAATCAACAAATTTTTAAACATGGATGCAAAACATATATGACAAGAATTAGAATATCCCTCACTTACAGTATTATCAGAACTAACTGGAGAGGTTAGCCAAAGCTCATTAACACCCCACCAATCCTTTAGAATCTTGAACTCGTATGATGCAGCATAAGTTCTCACATCCAACCTAATTGATGGAGATTCTGGGAGGAAAACCAAAAGACCTCCATCTTTGTGGAGAAATGCATCGGCAAACTCAAAAAACGCCTCGACATCCGATTTTTTATAAACATTCCAAGATGGAATGTCTAGAGATGAATCAGATAGACCTGGAATCGGAAGGCCTTCTAGAACATCGAAGATTATAAAATCCACACCACTGTAGGGACAAGCTCCTGATCGTGCAGGGCCTGCGGCATCACCCTTCCCCTACAAAATAGAGAACAGTTAGTTACCCTAATGACTTATAACGAACTTAAATTTTGAATCAAACGAACACATTATCAATGCAATGACAGTTATATACCTCCATTATTAATGCATGCATTTTTGAAAGCACCGAATGAGAGGACCGCGTCTCTAAAATCTCCGAGATAGAAGTCTGCTCCAACAAAATAGTCGACGACGGATGAAGAAAAGTGGAGGATGCAGGTTTCAAAATTCGGGATGTCTTCTTTGCCCTCACATGTTATGAGGGCAATCTTGAAGGAGGTAATTGGCTTTGAACAACAGTAGTTGCTTGAGAAGGTTGAGGATAACTGACATTAGAAGACGAAGGCATAACCTCATTGATGTCAGCCAATTGCTCCACAAGCACAGGAGCCTCCACAACAGCAGTGTCTTTGGCATTCTTTGCAGACCGAGTCGAATTCCTTTTTGTCCCCTTTGTTTTCGAAATATTAGATGGAACTACTACTACGGCTAGGACCTTTTTAATCCCAATCAATGATGGTTCAATGCGATCTCTGATTGGAATGTCAAAGCGTGGACGCTTTGAAATGGGACAATCTAAATACCAGCCGCATCTCTCCCAGTGAGAGGAATTCTAGGACTTCTGGATATTATCAGATATCATGGTATCGTCGTTGTCCACATCAAGCCAAGTAGAAAATAAAGCTGGTGACTTGAAAATTGCCCGGGTAGGATAAAGGATATATTTAAAATAACGATAGAGGACACGCTGCATTGCAGGCATAAATCCCACCTGTTGATCAATCAAAAAGTTCTTGTGAATTCCTTTCTCAACTTTGAACTCATGGAATAATGCAAATAAGCAAATACAATTAGAAGTCATCACAAAAAATGGAAAAACGCACACTAGATCAGTCAATCACAATGAACACAAAGAATTGGAACTAACCTGGCTCCACCAAGTAGCCCTTCGAAGCCACTCTGGAAATTCAGCATCTCCAAAACGTGGTTTTGGAAATTTCAATTGAATACGAAGAGAAGGGGGTGAGTTCCACCTTTCAAGCCATTTGATTTTGATGTGAGACTCCATCACCGAGGTAGAAAGCATCCAAAGTTTCTCCTAAGTCATTTCAGGCACCTCGTTATTCTCATAATGAAGCTTGATTTGATGCAGAAAATCAGGTCCATGCTTGGGGTCGGCAATTGGCACTTGTTTCTTCAACTCAATGAAGCATTGTTTCTTGACTTTGTTCACAGCTGTCGATATGAAGTCAGCAGCCTTCTCTGAAGTCCAATCAGAAGGGTCTGGATACTTTTCGTGGAATCTAATCTGTGCGATAGCTGCTGCCTCGCCCAACTCTTGCTGTACAATTTAATAATTCGACCCAAAGTAAATGAAAATTACAATATACAAATTCACAATCAAGATTGATAAACTTGATGATACCAAGGGATATTGAGGGAAGTTCATACCTCGTTCAGGACTTTATTAAGTCCATCCAAAGTAAGCGTATACCAAGTTCGGTGTTTTGATTTTTGCTTTGATTCAGCTAGTCCAATTTCATTTTGACTCACTTGACCTTGGAAGAAAGAAATGGGTTGTGCTCCAATACTATTGATTCTGTAGAGTTTGTGAACAAGATTGGTGGTCACATGCGACTTCTGATTCCTCTTGAAAATTATCATTGACATGTAACTATTAATTGCACCGAACATGAGATAAAGACCCCAAGAAATACAAATTAATAATAAAGGAAATGTACCAATTCACTTGATGGAGTGCGCTTAGAAGGAGACCAACTGCTCCATTAATATCCAAAATAATTGATTCCACGGCATAGTGCCAGGCCGGGTCCTCAGAGTGATCCTCATTAATAATTGGAATCCAGGCCTGAAGGCGATGGTTCCCGTCCCACACGTGGAACATTTTGTTGGAAAAACACTTCAAATCCTCATCTTCAAGAAGGTGTTTCTCAAAAGTTGCATTGGCCATCTCCCAATGAGGGCTCCAAGTATCGGTCACATCTGAGGTCACAGGAACAACCTTACCTTCATGATTCTCCAAGGCGACATAGAAAACCCCATTGCCTTCCATATATCCATTACTTAGAAAATGGGAGGCCAGATTCATGACGTCGTTTTTCAAATATGGTCTGACAATAGGTTTATTTGAAAATATCATACGACAAAGTGGAATCTGTAACTTTGACTTTGTCCTTGGCTGAAACCTCAAATTGTCCAAACATGACGCAATATTCACTGATTCCTTTGAGATCAAAGCCTTCATCTCCTTATTCAAGTCCTCCATTGAGATACTGTCCTCGTCAAGAGGATGACTGTCCATAGGATCATCATCTGCGATCCATCAATGCATAAATAGTCAATAACAATTCTGGCCAATCCAACGATGGTTAATGATATATCGGCATCATACAACTATACAGAATCTTAGCTGGCACCATTGAACCCCCCGCCAGCACCGGCGGCCCCCTCCAAGCAAAAAAATACACTCCAAGGCGCATGCATAAAATTTTCCCCGTCACCATAAAAGTACAAACTTTGGTCTCCGGGTATAATATGTAACCCGGGATTTTAGTCGACCCCTCAAAACTAGTCGGATATCGCAGGGGAAGTACTGAACACCTACAAGATTGTTAGATATTGAATTCGCACTAGAACGTTCATAGGATTCGTTTCAAGGATCCCTAGTTCAAAACCTTGCCCATATAGTGCTGGCCTCCATAAGTCAGAAGCCTCGAGTGAAAGTATCATGCCCAGTTCTATGAGGGTGGTGTTCAATATCAGGTGTCGATCAAGTGTTCGGCGGATCTCATGGGTAAGCACGTGGGCATGCCGACCGGTTTCTGATTGAGTTCCAATTTCCGATCAATCCCATCTTGCAGTTCAGTACAGCGGCCATTCGCATCAAAGATATTACTCGCATCATTACACAAAGGAGGGCTGGGATGATGTGCCCGAGCATATGTGCCGTCACACAAGAAACCTGGATTGTCAACTTTCGGAAGTGTGAACCACAGGAACTCTGAGAACATGTCCTATGAAAGTCCACACATTATAAATCCAGGATGCTCCACAAGGCACGATGAAGGCTTCGAACATAGCACTATGAAGGCTCAAGAAATCAAGATGCGTTGCTGCATGCAAACCTCTAGCGTCATGCATAGGAACCAACTAAATTAAATCAGGACCATTCCCTAAACCTCCTGGCCCATGGGCATTTTGGGCAACCGTAAACCTGGAGCACGATACAGTGCCTTCTGAAAGCCGCAGCATAAGGTGAGCGGAAATATCAAAAATAATAAAATCACGAAGAAGACCCCGCCGGTACCAACCAACCCCGTCGAGTGATTTGAACATGTTTTCGATCTCTATGCACTGCGTGGTCCTTCTCAACAAACCTGTAACCATTTGTGATCAATATCATTCGGCGATCTGGATGGAGCACCCCATCAGCATCATGCTAGTCGAAATCAGTTCGTAGTCTCAATACTCGCTTCAACATCCGGTCGTGCATGCAGAGGGTCATTTCTGGATGTGCATGAATAAGGTCGCAGTATAAGGACGTGCATGCACGTCGCATCGTAGAATCTTTGGTCCACGACCCACGCCGGCACCGGCGACCATTTTCATAGCGATCCTTGAGCTTAATAGCTTGCCATTAGGTGCATCACATATTCTCACCACCTCATTCTGGCGCTTTAATACCTCCACCAGCGTACATATATTTGACGGATCCACACTGCACAGCATCAAAAACTTAACTTCAACTCGAATAAATGTTCATGTAAATTTATGGATATGAGCACAGGTAGAGATGCGATCACGCATTTTGCTGCAAGATTTAAGGCTGCTAATAAAGTCCATCAAGTAACAAGGCTTTACAAGCCCTGGATGCTCGCAAAACTCATACCTCACGAGCGAGTGCTTGGCAGCCAGGATGTCGTGGCATCTGGACACGACACCTCCAATCTCCTGTATATGAGAAGCATGGGGGAACCTTCCCGACCCCCGCCGGCACCGGCGACACCTCCACTATAACCTGAAAACCAGGATCTGTACCCCAGCCGGTACCGGCGACACCCCAGCCGGCACCGGCGACACCCCAGCCGGCACCGGCGACATCCCAGCCGGCACCAGCGACGCTCCAGCAGGCAACGGCGACACCCCAGGTGGCACCAGCGTCACCATATCATAAACACTTCGACGTGCTTCAGATCGAAGTCACCGAAGTCCTCCTATGGTTGTTCCTGAATCATGGGAGTCCTCTAATGATTGTTCCTGAATCGTGGCAGCATTGTACATAGTGCTGAGAAAGAAAAATTCCGACCAACCCAAACCGGCACATGGTCGACACTTCACTGCAGAGTCAACACCGCAGGCCATATTCTAAATCCATGCTGAATTCGTGACCTCACATGAGTGATCCTAAAAGCGTGAGACGCCCTCCAACACCCCAGCCGGCACCGGCGACACCTTTTCATCAAACAACGACGTGCTTCAGACGTGAAGCTCAACCCACGTCGGCACTGTTGACCTCTCATAGACGTGCTCCAAAAAGCGTAGAAGGCCGTTCAACACCCAAGCCGGCACCGGCGACACCTCAAAATCAGACTTCGACGTGCTTCGTACCATGATCCGAATCCAGCCACGCACTGAAAACCTCTCATGACCCCCGCCGGCACCGGCGACACGTCCACTTTGATAAACGGCGACTGAGAAAACCAGGATCTGAAACCCAGCCGGCACCGGCGACACCCTAGCCGGCACAGGCGACACCCTAGCCGGCACCGGCGACACCATAGCCGCCACCGGCGACACCTTAGCATCATGACTTCGACGTGCTTCAGACCATAGTCATGCTCGTGTTCCTGGATTCGTGGATGAGATTCCAACACCCCAGCCGGCTCCAGCAAAAGACCCTAACTTTAAACTTACATGTTTCAGCCCGCAAATAATAGCCCACGAGCAAGTGTTTCTGGAAAGCGGGGAGTCCCTCTTTAAACTTGGAGCACCGGCGACCCCTTCCGCGAAAATTCGGCGAGCTGCATACTTAATTCAATCCCAATTCGGCATCGAACTTTCCCAATCCGGCACCGAAGTTTCCTCGTTTAACTGTTCTTGGGAAACGTGGGGGGCTCACACCGACCCTCGCCGGTACTGGCGACACATTTTCTCCTTGCTGCATAAGTCTTCCATAATCCCAAGCCCGATCTGAAGTTCCCTCGTTCAAGTGATCCTCGGCAACATGGGAGTCTCACACCGAGCCGCGTCAGCACAGACAACCTGTCCACTAAAATTCGGCAATCAAGTGGACGTCACATGAATTCGTTTATGCACTAGTCTGTGACCCCCGCCGGCACCGGCGAACCCATTTCGAGCCAGTTCAAAAATCCGCAAATCGAAGAAAATGATTTCGATTTTCCCGATCATGCAAGATTGGGAGGTAGAGCTCAACTACACAAAGTCTAGAAACTGAGAAACGTGTAGTGATCGTGATACTTACCTACTGCAGAGTCGGCAGCTTCGGTGCTGTTATCAAGCTCAACGGGGCCGCCATCCTCGTCCTCATTCACCGCGCTCAAGTTCATGGCTTCAAAATCTTCGTCCTTGATTGCGTCTTCACTGGACTCAATTGAAGGTTGATCGGCCTGCATTACAATCCACAGAAGTCAGGTAGCGAATGAATTTGTGCAAGGGTTTGTAACTTCAGATCCAATATACGTGGATTTATGGCAGACAGCGCTGAGGCAAATTGGAACGTTGTCCGCATCATATATGGGTCCGGAAGCGAGAAAGACAAGATGGTCGGCCAAGAACGAACTTGTCTATTTCATTGGACAAAATCAATGTCCGAGCACACTAATAGGCATATCAAGTCTGAACTCCGTGAGCAACATCGGGTACTCTGCAAGCAGTATAAGGACTCCACTACCCTCGCCGATGCAGAGGTTCGTTATCATGCTATAAGGGAATGGTGGATTTCAGCGAAGGCCGTAACTAGCGATAAAGACATTATGAAGCTAGACGAGTGGCTAGCGTTTTGGCATTTTCGCTACCTTCAGTGGGGTAGAGCTATGACCTTGGTGAGCAATTCAGTAATTCTGATTGTTTGATGTTGCTTGATGTACCCTTTCAGTTAAGACTTTTCAGTATTGGATGTTTGTGTAATTCAGTCATGTTTGCAGGATTTAACGGACGATGAGCGGGCAAGCATGCCAAGGTGCAACCTCGCCGAGACAATGCACAACAAATGGCTTCAAGCTTCTGGAAACAAGGGGAACGACCTCTTTGAGGCTACTTTGGATGATTATGTCAGGGCGTTCATGCAGGTTACTCATTATATTTCGTTCCTGAAGGGTGAACATGGAGGTACTGGTCCTACTAAGAACGAACTACGATTGAGAAGAGCCCAAGACACTAGAGATCCCAAGAAAATAAAGGCAGCGATGGAGAAATTCCAGAATTCAACGGACATCGTGACACGCCCTTTGCATTTTTCAGGTGAGGAAATTTTTGGATCAACTAAACGCAAGCTCAATCTACCTCCAGGATCGGAGTTTGACTCGCACCGCCGGAGAAGATAAATTTCTCCCGTCCTCAAGTGGAGACTAGATCAGCTAAGGCCCAGAAGACTTCTAAAGTCCTTGAAGAGGTTGATGAAGATGAAGACGTCGACGTTGGCGTTGACCTTGGAACAGGCATCAAAGATTCTCTTATCGACAACCTTCATGTCCGCGAGACTCAACCCACACATGTTACCGGGGTGGAGGAATCTGATTGCGTTGTAACCGAATGGCATATCACCCGAGTACCAAAACATCGCACCGGTGTAGCTTGTTGGGCTCTTCAAGCTATGTCGAGGAAGCAGTGCACAAGGAAGATCATACACAAGAAAAAGGCCACTGCCTGTCCCACTTATACGGGAATTTGGACAAACTACCACACAGGTAAGAACCAAAGACAGGAGTTTCATTTTTGCCAAGACGACATTCATCGTTGTGTATTGGGCACTTCAAAAAAGTGGGTTCTTACTCGCCCGGATAGTGTTCTCTTAATCTGGCCTGTTAAAAGGGACACCAACCTGAAGCGGTCGGAGATCATTGCCCTCGAGCACGTAGGTTTCCAACTTCCACAAAAACGAGAAGCGTCTCCTCGCCGTCAGTTTCACGCAACCATAATTGATGGTATTGACTTTGCTGCGTACCCAATCGTCTCGCTTTACGAGACGTGAGGACGCTGACAAACATCCCACGTCTCGCTTTACTAAAGCGGTGAAGCGTCGTTCCAGCGGTCCAGTCGCTGCAGCGCTTCAGCGATGGGGGTCTGCCCTCACTTTCAAGGCAAAAATTCAAAAGCGCACAATGGTACCCTTTCCAGGATTTGGCTGCATTGTCGATTTGGAAGTTGACTCCTCAACTACCCATGCCCTCGAGCACTATATTCTTACGCTCAGTTCATTTCCGGCTTGCACATGCTTGGACTTTGTTACAATGCACGCAAAGGCCAACCAATCTGGTTGGTCTTGGGTGAATTGCAAGCATCTGTACTTTGTTTATGCAGTCGTGTGCAAGCTTAACGAGATGGAGGACTTATTTGTCCATGCTCCAACACTTAGCTTCAACAAACTCATGCCCGTAGTAGGAGCGATTCTTTCCTACAAGCTTGTTAGAAACTTAAGGTAGATATTAAGGTACTCATTATGTTTCTATAGACCTACGTATTATAACCCTAGGCAATATTGTTATGTTGTTGAGTAGTTCTAATTTCTATTACTGTTTGTATGTTTTTTGGATTATGAAGCTACATATTCAGTGTTCATTCCACTCCACAAATGTGATGCTGCAAATCGCTCTATTCCGATATTGTTCCAAATTTCAGACCAATCCCTGGTTTTTTAATCCCAAGAGAGTAATTTAGAATCTACAAAGGCTACTATTTACAATTGTCAGAAACATAAATTTGGCACTAGTTCCACGGTAATAGGACCTCAACTTCAAAGATTTTATTGTTTATCTTTAAGATTACGATGAGTTGAAATCACCTATAACCATCATAAGAGGGCGGCTTAAATATACTCCACGGTAATAGGTCCATATAATATTCCAAATTTAGGCATCAAAAAATCATAAAACTTATTTCAATATCCAAAATTTAGAATAAAAATTGTGCAAATTTTGAAAAATCCTAATTTTAGGTATCTAATCTTTGCTCACCGCTCACCGCTCGCGGCGAATGCTCTCCAACCGCTCACACGGTCTTGTCGTTGGCTTTGTTATCTCTTTTGACAATTAACAAGTGTATGTGATGGTTTTGGCATTTTGAGTAGAGCATGGAGCCATTTGTCGGGGTCTGTGGAAGTGCATATGGGGCATGTTATAGATGGGAATCTTTCTATTCCTAATAAGACTTGTTTTCGGGCGTTTCCCATATAACGACTAGTACGGAATTTGATGAGGCATGTTATTTGTGAGTTAGAGATGATGGGATTCTTCCAAAAATTTGTAGAGAGCTCATAGTCTATTTTGATGTTGCCAATCCATTATTCTATATTAGGAAAGTTTTCTTCGATTGTGTCAAGGTTGTTATAGAGGTCTTGTTTCTTGAGATATTTGTTCTAGGCCCGGGCCTTTATCAGGGGTATCTTCTTTAGAAGGCCAATCTTCTTTTTGGAAGTAGTATGGGGTAGCATGTGCATGTTTGTACGAATCTTTGGCATTTTTATGCGTTTTTTCTCGGACCTCTTTTTCAAGTTTATCTACTTGTTCGTTTCCATCGATATTGGCATGGACTCTAACTTTGTAAAAGGTTGTTATCTGTGTTTGATTTTGTAACATGTGGACCAACGACATTAAAATAGTTTGGTCGAGGTGGCTATTGTAGAGGGTAGGATGTGTTATTTGGGTGTTTAGTAGATAAAGTGCATTGATACAGTCAGTGAATATGTGTGCGGGTTTGTTGTTGTATTTTGTTGTGATGATTTGTAGTGTTTTCTGTATGGCCATAAGTTCTGCTCTAAGGATATTTTAGTGTGTGGAAATTACTCCATAGAGTACACCAAATAGTAGACCAAATACATTATACAATATCAATAAATACAACAAAATCTTCCTATAAGCATTTTTGCTATTCATATTTGGATGCCTCTGCATTTTAATGTATGCATGTTTGTATTAATGATTGCATATACTTCATTGCTTCAAATTTTTATGGATATTTAAAACCGAGTAAATATGCCTTAGCAATCTACCTACAAAGTTAGGCATTGAACTTCCTTAAAATGATTTATAAACACTCACAAGAATGTGGGTTTTGAAAAACCTTCTACGCAATTTTTTTGTTCTACTAAATGAAAACCCCTCTAGAGAGTCGATATCCAAAGTTGGAATTCAAAAATAAAGATTATTTTAGGAGATATTAACTCACTATTAATATAATCTGGCCAAATTATAGTTTCATCCACTGTGGATGAAAATAGTCTGCAGATGGAAAAGCAGTCCGTGGACAAAAAACAATCTGTAGAAGAAAAATCGTCCGCGGATGACTATAGCAAAGTGTTAAGAATCATCACGAACACTATTAACAAACACTTAATGTTTGTAACCCGCTCCTTCTCTACTCTTCCAATTTTCTATGAGATTTTGAAATGAATTTTTTTCTTAATATTTTGTTTTATAGAAAACGCATTAAAATGGTTGATCTAATGCGTTGCAAAACAAGCGCGAACCGCTACTAAACTTCTATAGATGCAAATGGGTGTGGAAATTACTCCATAGAGTAGTTTCAAATTCTTGTATAGTTAGACGTGTATTGAAAAGTACATAAAGAGACAAAAAAATAGTATATTTTGATAGAGTAAAAATGTTGAAGTACGAATATGTAACTTCTAAGGCAAGTAAGTATATCCCATAAAGGACCAAATGTCAAAAATGGGCTTTCTGAAAGTTTGGTTAGGTTCCTATTGTGTCAATTTACATTCCTCTTTGAAATTTTTACTATAGAAAGGCATTACCGATATTATCTTAGTGGAAAAACAACTTTTTCTTAAATTGGACATTTGATGGAAAAATTATAGGGTTTTGAATTTCCAATGGGGAGAGCGGGCACCTCAGGCACTTCCAATTATTTTTGCTAGGACACTCTGCTGAATGTGAGATTTTTATCCAAATTCATGATATTTCCCTACACACCAATTTTTAGAGGTAGATTTTCTTTTAAATGTGAGATATATTTTGAGGTGATTTTCTTTTAAATTTTTTTCTACAAGAATTCTGAAATAGAACACATTAATAAGTTAAAAAATCGGAACTATGCCACAAGAAAAAACATATAAAATACAATAAATGTCGGTCTTTGCACGGCTATATGAAAAAAAGTTTTTTTACTTGTCGTGCCCAAATATCAAAGGCATGCAGTACATATTAATCTAAGACTATTGCTATAGTCACTTTAAAATGTGCACGCTACATTGCTTTCTAATACAGTCTATTAATGCTGGAAGGAATAAAATAAAATAAAATACTCATGAGGCGTAGGCCAATTGTATGTGTCGCTGAAGCGTGTTATGATATGAAACAACCCTCCAGCGCCCTCTCGGTCTTCGTTGCACACTCTCTCCATGTACATATGAAATGTGTTTGCAAATTCCTGATTTGAGAATACTTTGGAACTCCGAGATTCGCATTGCAATTTCTCGTAGTCCATGGACATTGTCCGCCCGTTGATTCGTTGCGCTATCTGGGCCGTATCGAACTCCTCCAAAGCCATCTATAATTTCGGAATCATTTGCACATCCGCATATGGTTTGTGCAAGTACGTAACCCACGGATCTATCCACCATCGCCTTCGTAGAGTCTCGGCCATGTCTCTACGATTCGTGAACGTATAAAGAGACTACATTGGTTCGATAACCTTCGTGGTCATGCCCCAATCGCATACTCTAATATACACTCGCGATTCATTTGGAGGGAAGTGGAGGAAGACATTGTTCAAAGACAAGTCGTTGTGGAGATTGTTGTTCTTGTGGACCTCGTTTATGATGCACAACAACGCCTAGACAAGCTCGGTCCGTTTTCTCTCAAAATGAACCAAATGATGAGCTCAAATAACCTCATCCTCGGGAAATCTCCCATAGTTTAAATGTACATAGACATCGTCACCATAGTTGAAATCCCGGTTCAACATCTCTCGAATTGTCCCGCCATTCCACCAATACGCATAACCTTCGTACTTGTCCGGATGAATGGCCACGAATCGGATGACACCCAGATGTGGAATCCTCACTGTCATCGACTCATTCTGATTCTCCACTTTTGCCAAGTCCGGTCGTATCTCCGATTGGTTGGACAATTTGGCGGCAAATTCCCCAAATGGTTCAATGTCCGGTGCACCTTCAATGCGGACTTTGCAAATGGTGGCGTATCCACCTCTCCGATTGACATTGTCCATCCGTATAACCGTGGCTGTTGGCGGAACGGGAATCAGTTGAGCTTTCCGCAGCAGGTCCTCTTGGTGCCCCTACGTCGAGTTCCACCATCCCACGGAGCCACAGCTGTTTCGATTCTTGGCGAACGGCTTCATCTGGGCAACGAATAAATTGGCCTTCAACAACACGTCGTTGAAATTTCCATCAGCCGCGCGATTAAATCTCCCAAACTTGGTCAACAAGTTCTTGGCATTCCAGAGTGCATCATGCACTCTGGCATTCACGAACTTAAAAAACCCCCGCTTCTAGGTCACCGTATTCCACACCGGGGTTTGAAGCGCGTCCATCATGTGCTACCACATGTCCCTCCGAAACTTCTCGGGGCCTTCATCCCGATATCTAACGTACTTGCTCTCCAAGGATCGAAGAATATTTATCTCATAGAATCTGACAATCAGTTCTATGAGGAAAATCTTGCAAGCCTCAGATGGAATGTCGTGGATGGGATGAAGCTTTGGACGGAATTCCGCAACCTTCTGCTTCTTCTTGTCCTTCGGTATCTTCTCTAAACCGCCGCCGTCCGAAACTGGTACAAGTTTTTAGACAAAACCTCCCCCCCCCAATGGGAATCACTTTTTTCCATCCAAAGATGAGGAGCCAATGGATGAAAAATTGTCAACCAAAGCCACTCCGCATTCACTCAAAAATATATTCTTGAGAGGGGAAGGAAAAAATGAGAGAGAGAGGAGGGCGGATGGCCTTTTATTGGGTAGCAGACGGCCATGAGGCTGACCGCCACCACGGCCGTCCGATTGGACGGTCGGGCGGCCATCCGTCAATCGGCCGTCTGCCCTATCGAACTGCCGTTGCGCGCCCGCGCGATCGGATCGCGGCCGTGTGATTGGTTTGCTTGGCGTCGGATCGGGCGGACGGCCAAGGTGCAGTCCGATGGCCCCGACGGTAGCGATCGATAGGACGGCCGATCGATATTTGACAGCTGAGATCCGGCCGCGTCGCACTACGGGGAATCCAACGGTCCAGAAAATTTACCAGGGCTTTCCATAAATGATTTTTATCCCCCCCCGAACGGTGCGTCCGACGTGACGTCCGTACGTCCTCGTCCGGACGACGTCCTAGGACGCTCTCAGACAACCAAGGACGTCGGATTGGTAACCCTGCTCCCAATCTACTGGTAGACCTCCCGGTTGAGATTTCCAACCTTCCGGTGGATTCTATTGACTATGGAACCGTGTATACTCCCAATCTTCCAGTCAATCCTTCCATGGATCTATCGGAAGATAAGTCCACTATTTCAGATAAGTCTTCTGGATGAGCCTATGTTATATGTTATTGTGGATTTATTGTATCTGATGATAGGATGTTGCTAGGTGCGGAGATTAACGCTAGGGTGGTAGTAGTGATGTGGATGGGGCCCCATTGTGTACCCGGTCACTACCACTCGAGTGAATTCACTCGAGTGAATTCTACCTGCTATTGTTAAAGTATGTTTTTATCGGTCTTGGACCGGGAGTCTTCCGATTTACTGGTCTTACCGGTAATCCGTCGGTGACTAGGCAATCCTCAATTCTAGGATCTAGATGCCGTTTCCTACCTTTTTGGGGACCTACTTTATAGAGGGTAGCTAGTGGCTTTTGTATACTTAAGGAGCCTTGGGCTCTTGGTTTAAGTACTCTTCTATTTGTTGTTTTGCTTGTATCTTGCCTTCATTGCTTGTGTCTAGAGTTATTGTTGAGCTTGTGTAAGGAGAGAGGGAGGGAGTTGAGTCTTCCTAGTGGGTCTTTGCTAGGCTGTACAAGATTGTGGCTTGTTGAATGTTATATGATTGAATGTATGCTAAGGCTTCCGGAAAGAGTAGGATATCCAAGCTAGATGGTGGAATAAGATCCGGGATCTACTCCAAACTCTTGACCGGTTGGATCGGGAAGAGTTGCTCACCGAATGGGATCCGGGAAGCCCACTGCTATTTATAATAGTATCCCTTAAGTGGGAAGTGTTTGGATTGGTAGGGAGGAAGGGTGACATCCCCCTCTTGATACACCAAGAGAGATCCTAGCTAAGCTTGAGTATGGAGTATTCCCGGTTTTCTATCCTTATAGTGGATGAGATCCCTTGATTCTTGTGGAAAATTGTCTTGCTTATGTGAATTACTTAGCACTAGATTGTTGTGACTCTTGTATCTTTTTTTTTATTCATTGGGTGTGGTTGTAGTTGGAAACCAGCTTTGCGTGACCGGTTTACCAATACTATTTTCCGGGTTGTTACCGGGACTGTTTTCTAGTAAATTGTGAAGGCCGGTGAAGTAGCTACAACTTTTTAACTCTTATAGTGTAAAGTTAGATTGTGGAGATTGTGGCCTCCGGACTGTGAGAACGGAGGGCATTGACTTTTTGGGCACTGTCAAAATTTACTAGAAAACTACTCTGACGCTCAATAGAGTTTAAATTTAATGTTTGTGGTTACTTGTTACCAATTACCAAGGTACCGGAGAAGCCATCTTTTGCGGTGTGCTGAGGTATTGAGTATGTATTTTTCTTAGATTTAGAAAGTTTGACACACGATAAAAATCCCTAGAAACGATCTGGTTAGGTGGGCTCGCTTAAGGTTAATTTCGGTTAACTTTGGGAATTACGAAGCACTGGACTACGACAACCAACCATCAAAATGACACCATCGCCTGCAATTCCAAGCACATCAATTTTAACACGAAAACAAGATATGAAGACATCATAACAAAACCCAGTACGTGCACATCCAAGTGCCTTCAACACTCGGTCATCTCTGTCCTCCCCTTCTTGCAAGTCTACTAAATAACAACATGAGGAATACAAAACTCACAAGAATGTACTACCAACCACTACTACAATGTAACCCTAGCCGCGACAACAACCCCGAGAACGACAAATCCACGCGTGATCAACATCTAAACTTCTACCCTAAGCATCACAACCGTCAAGTTGCAATTGAATGGCACACTGTAGAAGCCAACCACAAGCCCAGAAACAAAGACATTCATAGACCACATCCACCAAATGTCAAGTTTCAACATACCACAAGGTATATAATACGCTCCTACTTACTCTCAAACCCTTTCACTTTGTTCTACTACGCAGATACATTCTCTCTGCTCTATAGAACTAAAGCACCACTTGCACAACCTACGGGAAAGACACACACTTGTGAGGAGACTAGTGGGTGAGAGAGCCGCGGCTTTCATAGCCAACGACGACGCTCTACATCTGTGAAAAACCACTTACTCCTCTCTCAGAACTTGTTGTCATGTACTCCGATTGTTCACTAGATGACTCTTTGAAACTTGTTGATGATGCAGTCCTCCCAAACCACGCGGTACTTACACAAAACATAACTCCTCAGATAAGAAGATTCTCTTCAAATACACTACATTCGAACAGAGAAGAGACATTGTTGCAAGCACAAGACAAGCTGTCCAAACTTACAGCAGACCTAAACGGAGTCCAGCACCAAGGACACAGAGTCCCGCACCAAATACACAAAGTCTAGCACCAAATACACGATGTCCTGCATGAAGCACACTCAAGTGGACACCCTACCCGGAACGTGGACAGAGATTTCCACACTCTCGCTAGCTGTTAGCGGAAGCGGCGACTTCACGCCAAGCAAGCCGTTGCAACCCGGAGCACCCATTAGAGTCTCATTGAGACCGTCCCGTTGCCGGAAGAGTACATGCTACCTACGGAAAGACGACAACTAGAGTAGCCCAGCAGAAGCCAACCAGAGCAATAGCCCAACCGAAGTGTGAGTCTGACAACCGGAATTGGTGGTACCTATTGTTGTCGACGTACTCACAAGACGAAGGACAAAAATTGGAGAAGGAGTCTAAAACTTGCAAGCGGAACAAGCCAGAGTGGGAGTCTAGATCCCGTAACCACAACCAACGAGAAAGGAAGCTTGGAGCATTCTGCCAACGATAGGAGGCCATTGTCGACCGCCCAATTACTCAAACCAACGGCTAACCCCGTAGCCAATCTAGCCAACTCACAATCGTAGCCAGATTTACACGCAATTGGATTCTACACTTCAGAGTTGCAGATAGCCGTCTGACAGTGCTCTATCGTCGATAGGCTTTGCCACACACCACAAGTTGGACCACCTACGGTGGCCAATAGAAGTTGGTCTTCTGGATACTATGGATATACCGAGATAAAGGTGAGGAGCGGTCACAGAATTCTAGAAAGAAGACATGGAGCTCTCAAGACTGTCCCAAAAGAATGCAATAGAAGAAGAAGTCAATCCTTAGCACAAATTATGCCCACGGAGAACCCCAAGTCCAAGCTCATCAACACAATAAGATAAAGCTATCAAGTCAAGACTCAGTACCACAACATCCAAGTGGGGACTATATACTTAGGTTTCCATTCTCTCACTCCCTCCCCAATTCTTTATTTTTTGCTATCACCAGGTTTATCATGCAAACTAATATTGAATTTCCAAGAGCCAAAGAATATTTGTATTCTAATTCTCCTACAAAATTTCTGTGGGATGATACTACAAAAAAGTAGACATATCACAAAGGAGGATTTGCAGTTGACCGCCTTTATTTTGTCATTCATGTTGCCGGTGAGCCCTATTTGTTGTAGACTCTGCTAACTAAGAATAAAGAGGCAACTTCGTTAAATAAACACCTGTGTATAGTGATTGAGCATGTCTATGATACCTTTGAAGAAACATGCGTTGCATTTATATTTTATGATTCTGACAAAGAATGGAATCTTTGCATAAAAAAAGTGATTGGAATTCAGCATGGTGTTCAATCACGTGCCATTTTTGTGACAATACTCAATTTTAGTATCCCATAAAATCCACGTGTTCTTTAAGACACCTAGCAAGCTAATATATGTGATGACAACATGAGCATATTGCGACGGCAAGGCAACAAGGATCCTGTGTTGAAGAAGTGGAAAGCTTGGGCTAGTATAATATGCGCGAGTTGCTTGGGAAATTTGGCAAAGCTATCAATACCAATAAACTTCCGCATCCAACTAATGTAGAGGCATCCAATTTCGATCGGCCACCCAATTCCAATCACTAGAGTATGCATGGAATGGTGCATGAAGCAACCCAAACTCAATAACTCAAAATTTGAAAACCCTAGTCATTATTTGCATTGGGTCACGAAGTGTGCAACTTTGGATTGCTCCACTTCAATTGAGCTCTCATTGATGACCTTGCCTCAAAAGTCGAACAAGGCCAATCGGTATTGGGTACCCTCCATGAGTTAGTTATCCATGGCATGTCTTTTCTCTTTTACTCACTCTTACTTATTGGCATTGGGCAAAGGAGGGCACCAAATCTCACCTACCGGAGGTGAACCTCTAGTTTGGCACCTCCATGCCAAATAATTAATTAAAGTGAGAAAACGCCATCCGGCATCCAAAATAAAAATAAATGAATTTTTGGCAAGAAATTACATATTCCCCTCTAACGCCAAACACCGCAAATCACACCATCTTCAACTCCGACGCGGACACTCAGAGCTGCCCAATACCATCCACAATGCGCACACCTCATTCTAAAGACTCAAAACCTACCTCATGTTGTCTCCCAACATCCCCTGCGTTGTTTTACACGCTTCAGAAAGCAGAGTGTGAAACTAGACGACTTTGACTCCTGAGAATTTTGATATTTGTTTATCTGAGAAACTTGATGCTCTAGACTTGTTAGATGAAGACATTTCCTTTGATGAAGCATCAAAACACAAAGGTTGGATCAATGCCATGAGGGACAAGATGAACTCTATCCATAGAAATGATGTCTGGGATTTAGTTTCACTCCGACCAAGAAAAAGGCAATTACTAGCAAATGGGTTTTTAAGACCAAAACAACTTCACCTAGAGAAGCACCACGACTTAAAGCTAGACTTGTAGCCTGTGGCTTCCAACAGAAACATGGAATTGATTTTGACGAAGTATTTGCATCCGTGGTAAAGTGGTTTACCATCAGAACACTTACCGCCCGTGCCACCAAGTATGGTCACGATATATTCACCACCTGGACGTAAAAACAACCTTTCATTATGGCACACTCGATGATGAGGTTTACATGGCACAACCTCAAGGTTTCATTGAACCCGACCAAGAACATCTTGTTTGTAAATGAAAATAATCTCTATGTGGCCTCCGCCAAAGTCCTTGAGCATGGTACACATGTATCAATGCCTACCTTATTTCTAAAGGATTTACACGCAGTGACTCTGACCATAACCTCTATTACAAAGGCCTCGGAGACAACAAAACCATTCTTGTTGTTTATGTCAATGATTTCTTTGTTACAGGTGGCAACAAAGCTAACATTACTTGGATAATTCAACAATTACAAAAAAAATTGACATCACAAAACTTGGACTTGTCAACAAGTATATTGGAGTAGAATTTGTACACTTACCAGATCGAATCTTCCTTCATCAAACTCCATACATGCTCCAATTCCTTGCAGACAGTGGCATGCTTGACTATCGACCCAAACACATTCCACGTCCTGCCGATCTTCAACTCTTCACAGACATGAACTCTCCATCTGTTGACTCTACACTCTACTGCCAACTAGTCGGAAAACTCATATTCCTCACCACAACAAGACCAGACCATGTTTTTTTGGTTGGGCTAGTTTCAAGATTTACGAATCATCCTCAACAATCTCATCTTGACGCCATACACCACATTTTACGTTATATAAAAAAACAACAACTTATGGACTTTTCTATTCTTGCCACAATACTAACTCTATCCAAGGTTTCACCGACGCCAACTGGGTCGCCTGTGGAGAAACCAAAAAATCAAGGGGGTTTCTGCTTTACCTTTCCTGGCGCCGCTATCACTTGGCAATCAAAACACCAACCAACTGTTGCCAAGTCCTCCACAAAATCCAAGTATGTAAGTCTATCAATTGGCGCCTCCGAAGCTACTTGGTTACGTTGTCTTCTTCACGAGATCCTCCCTTCCTCCTCCCACAATGCCCCCTCTTTATCTCTCTCTCTTACTAGCTCCCAAATTTGCTCCAATCTACTAGCTTTTCCACCTCTTAGAGTTTTTTGTGACAATCAATCAACCATTAAGTTAGCAAAAAATCCGATATTTCATGTTAGGACAAAGCATATCAAGGTCCACCACCACTTTGTACAAGAACGCATCTTGTGGGGGAAATAGATCTTCATTATATCTCTACCGACTCACAACCGACAAACATTTTTACAAAACCGCTCTCCTGCACTAAATTTGAACTACATAGAGCTACCCTAGGTATCACGTGCCTTTCCTCCTCTACACTAAAATTGGTATTTAGTATTATACACGGTAAATGACTTGTAAATGCTATAAGTTTTTACTTGTGATAAATATTTTTACCAACTATGTTTACAATGATCCTCTTCTTTGGATAGTACATACTGGTGTGCTCTTAGTAAAAATATTTATCAAGTGTAAAAATTTATAGCATTTATAAGTCATTTACCGTGCGTAACACTAAATACCAATCTTAGTGTACTGATAGTCCCTGAATTTGATTTAGACTTCAGGTTTAAAGTCTGAGCAATCTCATTCAGAGGACAGCTATTTAACTTCTGTTTATGAGGTTATTTGCACGTTCGTCATCCTGACGGACATGCAACCATCGTGTCCGTCCGATGAGCCCTCTGTCTGTCAAGATTGTAAGTTCTTGAGCACAAAGAAAGTTCTTAAAATTTTGAGGATCATCCTAGGTCGAATATATCTGAAAAAAATCAGGGACAGACACGTTTGTCAATGTAGACAACCCAGGGTAGTTTGCAAGTTACGTACCATCTTCCCATGTGTCACCAGCCTCAGGAGCGGGAGAGTTGGCATCCTATAAAATCTAAGTCGGAGAGTTTTGGGTACAGATTCGCTCACAAGAATACTGGTTAATTTTAAAATTTCTGGATTACCATGTTAAGCAAACAGCAGGTTCACCTAAAAGTGCCATCCAGACTCCAGTGATGGAAATACTGGGAATTCCTAATTTTTCAGAAATAAGTAACGGATTCATGATCATAAAAGTGAAGCAACAGAATTCGATTCTTTTACAGAATCGAAAACAGAATTCGATTCTTTTACATTCGCTGTTGATGGCTACAAGACGTTGGACTTTAAGGAGGTTGATCGGGTGGTCGAAGAGATGGTGGGATTCTTGCTTGGCCGTGCTTCGGAGTACTGTCCTAGAAAAGTCTGTTTTCCAGAAGATAATGCAACATGAAGCATGTGTACTAGATTACAGAATATATAATTCTTAGTTGTTCTGAAGTGAAGAGATTAACGTAGGATGAATCCAAACTTTCGGCTATTGACTCCGGATCTGGTTCTCTATCTTCACATTCAGTTCTCTATCTTATTGGTTTCACAACACTCAGGAAGGCAGTGACCACGTAACATGACCTGGAAAATATCCATCTTCATGTCGTCACAGGATCACTAGCGATCGATGGAGTTTACACACAATGAGCATCATGGATTTGGAAGCACTCAACGTCCCAGGTATGTGAAGAAAATGTAACAGCTTCAGAATTCGGTCACAGTGACACAATGAACCAGTCTTCTTCATGATTCTGCAAGTAATCCGAGCAGGGGATTCGTTGCGTGCTTCTGCTTCGCTGCCAAAAAGTCTGCCCACGAGAAAGGTCGGTAAGGAGAAGGCTTGTCGTCGCTGACCAACTCCGCAGCAGGAACAATGGCAACCTCGGAAGGGGGATATGCAGAATAGGCAAGAGAGAGGCGTGACCTCTCGCCATTCAAAACCGCTCGATGCTTCACAGCTTTGTAGACTCCATTTGTGAGCACCTGCATAGCATAGAACCAGGATAGCAATTTAGGGGCAAACTCTTGTCATAGTCCCACAGCTTACAAAAGAAAATCTCGTTACCAACCCATCAACATATGGAGAACTGAAGTACTAGACTAGTTGAGAAAATCCAAAACACTGCCATATGAAAGCTAGCATCTCGAACCAAAGTTTCAAGAGGTGCGAGGAGCTAGGTGCCTGAACAATGGCTCCAACGATGACCACAAGTGCGTCGTCTCGGGGCTGGACTTGAATCCAAGAGCCATCATCTTTTTCGACCTCCAGCCCTGCAACATCCGCTGATGATTGATGCAGAATGGTCAGAACGCAGGAGTCGATATGTGGAGGGAGGCCGGTACAGAGGTCTGGGCAGCTGGAAATAGGATAGTTGTTCAGTCTCAAAGTCCCCGACTGCTCAACCAGATACTCCTTGAAATGCTCCCGGCTTGCCAGCTCTGGGAGTCCATCCACCATGTAACCTAGAATCTCCAAAGATACACCGTGAGCTGCCGCACTGATTTCCGTCACGCTCTTGCTGGAACAGCACACATCAAGTGAACGATCAGAATTCTTCGCTGTACGTCGACTGTCAAGGCTCCTTGGGAAAGTCTCCTACACAATAAAGCACTTAACCGAAATGCAGAAGTTACTTCAAACAAGAGAGTGGGCATGCAAAATCGATTAGAGAATGGCTAGCACTTACCTGAACGCAGGATTTCCCGCCGGCGGCCAGAGCTTCCCCGCGATCAACTCCGCATCCGAGGTGCGGAACCCGAGAGTGACAGCTTCAGAGCAGTATTCCACATTCAGAGCCTCCGCGTTCACCACAGGGCCGTTCCCGTAGCCACAATACTCCCCTGGCATCCGCCTCGCCATGAGCTTCTGCGCCGTGGGAAGCGCAAACAAGAGCCGGCCCTGCGCCCTCGCATCGTCGACGGCCACGGCCTGCACCCCGTGATTGATCACCTGGAAACTCCTCCAGCTCCGGCACGCCGCCGCTACCTGCTCCACGATCCGCTTCCTCCCAGGCTCCGCCATGTCGATCACCGGGAGGTGGTCGCCTTCACAGCTCGCCATGGCCATGAATCTAGAGAGGTTCACTCGTCCGCCATCGCTATGAGCGCTTCGACTGAGCTTTCATGGACAGTCCACGTTGTTTATCACGTTGTTTATCACGTTGATTATCACGTTGATTATCACGTTGTTTATAACATGGGTAAAAAGTGAATAGTGTCTATGACTTTTTTCACAAAAATCACTGTAGTTTGTTAATGCCTCGGAAGATGGATTGGATGGAAGAAAGCAAAGGAAAGAAGAAGGAAGAAGAAGAAGAAGAAGAAGAAGAAGAAGAAGAAGAAGAAGAAGAAGAAGAAGAAGAAGAAGAAGAAGAAGAAGAAGAAGAAGAAGAAGAAGAAGAAGAAGAAGAAGAAGAAGAAGAAGAAGAAGAAGAAGAAGAAGAAGAAGAAGAAGAAGAAGAAGAAGAAGAAGAAGAAGAAGAAGAAGAAGAAGAAGAAGAAGAAGAAGAAGAAGAAGAAGAAGAAGAAGAAGAAGAAGAAGAAGAAGAAGAAGAAGAAGAAGAAGAAGAAGAAGAAGAAGAAGAAGAAGAAGAAGAAGAAGAAGAAGAAGAAGAAGAAGAAGAAGAAGAAGAAGAAGAAGAAGAAGAAGAAGAAGAAGAAGAAGAAGAAGAGAAGAAGAAGAAGAAGAAGAAGAAGAAGAAGAAGAAGAAGAAGAAGAAGAAGAAGAAGAAGAAGAAGAAGAAGAAGAAGAAGAAGAAAGAAGAAGAAGAAGAAGAAGAAGAAGAAGAAGAAGAAGAAGAAGAAGAAGAAGAGAAGAAGAAGAAGAAGAAGAGAAGAAAGAAGAAGAAGAAGAAGAAGAAGAAGAAGAGAAGAAGAAGAAGAAGAAGAAGAAGAAGAAGAGAAGAAGGAAGAAGAAGAAGAAGAAGAAGAAGAGAAGAAGAGAGAAGAAGAAGAAAGAAGAAGAAGAAAAGAAGAAGAAGAAGAGAAGAAGAAGAAGAAGAAGAAGAAGAAGAGAAGAAAAGAAGAAGAAGAAGAAGAGAAGAAGAAGAAGAAGAAGAAGAAGAAGAAGAAGGAAGAAGAAGAAGAAGAAGAAGAAGAAGAAGAAGAAGAAGAAGAAGAAGAAGAAGAAGAAGAAGAAGAAGAAGAAGAAGAAGAAGAAGAAGAAGAAGAAGAAGAAGAAGAAGAAGAAGAAGAAGAAGAAAAGAAGAAGAAGAAGAGAAGAAGAAGAAGAAGAAGAAGAAGAAGAAGAAGAAGAAGAAGAAGAAGAAGAAGAAGAAGAAGAAGAGAAGAGAGAAGAAGAAGAAGAAGAAAGAAGAAGAAGAAGAAGAAGAAGAAGAAGAAGAAGAAGAAAGAAGAAAGAGAAGAAGAAGAAGAAGAAGAAGAAGAGAAGAAGAAGAAGAGAAGAAGAAGAAGAAGAAGAAGAAGAAGAAGAAGAAGAAGAAGAAGAAGAAGAAGAAGAAGAAGAAGAAGAAGAAGAAGAAGAAGAAGAAGAAGAAGAAGAAGAAGAAGAAGAAGAAGAAGAAGAAGAAGAAGAAGAAGAAGAAGAAGAAGAAGAAGAAGAAGAAGAAGAAGAAGAAGAAGAAGAAGAAGAAGAAGAAGAAGAAGAAGAAGAAGAAGAAGAAGAAGAAGAAGAAGAAGAAGAAGAAGAAGAAAGAAGAAGAAGAAGAAGAAGAAGAAGAAGAAGAAGAGAAGAAGAAGAAGAAGAAGAAGAAGAATTCCGCATCTTTTGAGTCCCGAATTGGCTTAAGTGATTGGAATTGGATGCCTCTACCTTATTCCAATGAAGATTTAAAAACAAACCGCTTGATCAAGACAGAGCACAACTACCCAATTGAGCAAATTCTAGAGGAAGCCGCTGCTAACCTACCAAGCTTTAATGCCAATCAATGTACAATGCAATTATCATGCATACATTGCTAGCAAAGGCAAAGTCTGTTTCATTAATGGACCAAGTGGGACATGTAAGACATTATGTATGTATAATGCAGTTTGAGACGTGTCTATCGTTCGATGGGTGGTATATATTTATATATTGGGTGGTCCATATGATATGTTTGATTTTAGAATTCCTCAGCAATAGTGTGGAATTGCTTGATTATGTATGTTTTTGCATTATAAAATACATAACTCATAAAATCCTTACATAACTCATAACAAATTTATAATCTCTTTGGGCACATGATTATAATTTTGTAGCACGGTTTGTAAACTAGAGTAGAAATCATATATTTTCTAAAAAAAGGTAGAAAATGTAAAAAATATATTACTGATATGAACATGAAGATGCCAAGGTATGACACGACAAACACCAAAAAAATTTGACAAAAAACATACTAAACTTTTGCCAAATTTTGATTTAAAAAAAAGTTATGAGCAAATAACTTGCGGCTTTCTACCAGCAACCAGTGCACTTGGCTAAGTGCATAATTGCTTAATTGTGTGTTATGTGCCCAAATTTTAATTATGAACACTATAAGGTGACATAAGGATATTGCATTTGTTGCCTCTTTGGGCATTGTCGCACTTCTTCTTGAAGGAGGTAGCAACAAACACTTTTATTTTAATATACCAATTGCGCTTGATTGTACATCTATTTGCCAAATCACAAAGCAATCTAATTTAATAGAATTAATTAGTTAAACAAGGCTGATCCTCTGGGATGAAGCTTTAATGACTAACAAACATGCATTTGACGTTGTTGACCGTACTTTGAGTAACCTAATGGATCTAGATGTGACTTTTGGTGGGATTATACTTTGACATGTTGGATGATTTTTGTCAAGTTCTTCCTACAGTGATACCATAGGGAATCCAAGAAGACATTGTATCTTTGTCCATCAAGGAATCATGGCTATGAAGGTCAATGATATTTTTCATTTACGACAGAACATGCAAGTTGGTGGAGCACGCACTATCTATGATAATATTGGCAATTGATTTTTTTCAAAATAGCTCCGTTGTCTCGCTGGCAAAAATATTCCAATGGTTAATGACGAGTATATATGGTGCCCAAATTATCGTTGTACCCTCAAGCAACATTCAAGATGTGATTCATGTTATTAACTCTGGATTAAGGGAGGGAGCTTCAACAAAGGAATATTTGGGTGAACAAGCAATTTGACTCTTCAAAATGATAATGTTTCACTCATTAATATTGTTGTTTTAGACCTACTTTCAAGTCATTGTCATGATTACCTTAGTTTTGATCAAGCAAAAGACATCAAAGCTGCAACAACAATGCCCATTGAATATCAAAATACTCTTGACATTAGTGGTTTCCTACTACATAAACTTTTCATCAAAGTTGGCGCTTCTATTATGCTTTTGTGCAATTTGGATCCTTCTCTTGGGTTATGCAATGAAATACATATAATTGTCAAAAAAGATGTACCTAGAGTTGTTTAGGCTAAAATTATCACCTAGAGAAGTCGTTGGAAAAATTGCATTTATTCCACAAATTAAGTTTGTTACGGAAAATAGTAGATTGCCTTTTCCACTTTCTAAGCAACAATTTATTTTCCGTCGTACAAATGCCATTACAAGGCTCAAGGGCAGACACTTGCACTTGTCGGACTCTATCTTTCAGAAGATGTCTTTTCACATGGCCAACTATACATTGCATTTTCACATACAACTACGCCGACCAATGTTAAAGTGCTTCTACCAAGTAGCGGATATGGTCAAAGAGACTTAATGCGGAACGTTGATTACAATGAAGCCCTTTTATGAGGCCAGTGCATCTGATATATGATCTAGTTGAAACTCCCTGTTGTGAAAAAAAATGTTTGTCTTTTGTTTGCGCTGACGATTGTTGCTCCATGTTTTTTGTCCATGTAAACAAATTTTTAGTATTTGAAATAATTTAATATTTTCTACCAATTTCATTTTTTTTTAAATTGATGGAAAATCCTAACACCAAGTGAAGTCAAAGTCTACCAATCTTTTAAATTCAAGAAAAATGAAAACTTGTTTCACCACTTCAAACTCTATAATCTTTCAATTTGTGTGGTCAAAGTTTATGAAAGTTTGTGAGCATGTGGTTTTAGTAGTACAAATTAACCCCTAAATTACCAAGTCTAGTTTCCTTGGGGGACTCTTGAAGGTTTGGGCAGGTTCTCTTGTGTCAGTATATAACATTAGTTTTTGAAATTTTAATTGTAGATGGGAATTACTAAAAAGCTTTGTGTGAGTCCAATTTTTTCCGAAATTTGACATTCAATGAAAAAGTTATAGGGTTTTGAAGTTCAAATGGGTCGAGCGGGCACTTCCAGCAACTACAAAAACTTTTGCTAGGACACTTTATTGAATGTGAGATTTTCAATAACAACAAATAATATGATTTCCTTTGATATTATTTAAAAAAATCTCTTATTATTAGTAAAAAATAGCATATCAATCCAAGTCAAACATTTCACACATTGTCGCACATTGTTGGGCCAAAAACAAAGTGACATTATGGTATGAAAAATTATGAGCATCGATTTTTACAGTATGTAAAAACATAAGGTACCAAAAAATCTTTTTTTATATTTTTTACTTTTTATTTTCTCCACACCATTATGTGATGTAAACCTTTTCATTGACCATTTGGATTCTCATTCTAAAACATAATAAGTTCACAAAAAAATAAAAAGTGAATTGACAATCTCTGAACCTCTAATCCTTGCACAATTTTTTTGAATATGCTACACCCTTTGTTTACCTCTAAAAATTGGTGCAAAAAGAACTAATATCATGTTCAACATGGTGGTAATGATTTAGACCTTGTGTAGTGCAAAAATTGGATACCAAGTGAAGTCAAGGTCTGCTGATCCACTAAAAGTAGGGAAGAAAATAAACCCTTTTCTGAACTTCAAACACTATAATCTTACAATCCGTGCAGTCAAAGTTTTTGAAATTTGTGAGTATGTTACTTAATAAGTCTTACTTGAAATCCTACGGTTCAAACTAGAAATAAAAGTTTTGGTTTTCTTCCTTACTTATCGCACTAAAACGAGTAGTTTTGAAGTGTATTTGGTATGAAAATAGCTTGGTAATTTAGGGGTTAAGACCTTATGGTTGGTGATGGAGATGAAGATTCTATTTTTCTTTTACACTCTTTGCATTAGAATGAGTAGTTTTGAAGTGTTTTTTTTAGAATAGTTTAAGAATCTTAGGGGTATTAGGGACATGACCTTTGGAACCTTCTAGTTCCTTTTACTTGAAATTAGGCTTTAACTTAAGAAATCCTTTTAGCTTGCTTTCACTCTAAAACTAGCTTTTACTTTAGAAACCCTTTTACTTTAGATTAGATTATATATAGGGGTCAAGGCTGAAGAGTTTTTCAATCTCAACAACGCATTTCCTAGAGCCATCGCTCCCCCCCCTTGTTGTTTTTGTGTTTTCATCTTGTTAATTCAAGTTCATATCAATTCAAGTTCATATCAATTACCCTCTTTTAGTTCTTCAGGGTTCCAATTCTTGTCAAGTATTCTTGTATCTTGTGTCCTTAACAAGGAGTTACTAAAGCTAAAGCTCATGAGCTCGCCTTAGGTGACACCTTCTTGAAGTCACTAGAATCCAAAAAAAGATACAAGTAATAAAGGCAAAAGGTAGAACCTCTCATCTCACTTGACACTAAGGGCCACTTTAGACTACGATAAAGAAATGCACCGGTCGGTCAAGAAGTTTTGGTTATTTGAGGCAGCTAGTGGGAGTTGCTCTTCTTTGGTGGTTTAGGTTCTTGTCTGGGGTTGAGGCTGGACAAGAAACCAAACCACCGGTGAAGAACTCTCGTAAAAAGTACTGTCACATAGGGGACCATGTCATTTTTCCATCCACGGTTGAAGTGCTCCACGAGACAAGTCTTGGCCGCAGTCTAAACCCAATCTGATGAAGAACAAATTATACTCCAATTTCCCTAGAATTCTAGACCAGTGAACTTCTCCACCGTAGTCTAAAGCCACCCTAACCCCACATCCAAATTTTCCATCCACTGCAAGCAAAAGCAACTCCGGCAGATGTGGGCAACTCAAATAGTGTCCAGGTCTCCAAAACCATGGTCTTCCAATTGCATCATCATGTGTATGTCTGCCGACACTTGTAGTTCCAGTCTCCACTCTGACAAAACCATCCTGTGCATCGCTAGGGTGCTCCCAAAGCTGATGATGCTTCTGGCAACAACTTATTGATCATCTCTTTAATAACTTGTTATTGCATGTTCTGTCTAGGTCGAAGCAGCTTGCCATGAACAGATAGACCATTGCCAATCCGGACTCACCCATGTGTGAGAAGATGTGTTCTTCCACTTAGGCCATCTTTGGTGAGCACAACTTTGGTTTTAGGGTAGAATTTGTTTCATCGGAGTTTTAGGGTCTGAAGCCTTAGGGTTGAGATTCAGGTGAAAGCTGTGAAGGTTTGGATTGTGTCCATTTTTTTGGTTTTAGGGTAGAATTTTGGAGATTTCATTAGGGTTCCTTTTGTTGTTGATCCGGAGCCTCTGGTGAACGTTGTGAAGGAAGGAGGAGCTTGGGTTGGTTGCCTCCAACTTGAGGATCCCCCCTCCCTAAACTGCAATTTATTGATTTTTGTGTGAAGGTTTGAGATTCAAGTGAAGTAGGAGAAGGAGGAGTGGTAATTTTTCACTGGTTGCCTCAAAAGGTGAGGCCTTGGATCCTTAAACTGCAGTCTTTGACGACGGAAGCTGTGAGTTTGGAATGTGGAGCTTTTGGTGGGCTGTTGCCTTTTAGGGTATAATAACTGGAGAACGTAATGGAGAGAGTAATTGGAGGCTTTTTTTTAGTTTAAGAAGGTGTTGTGCACGGCCACTAATTGTGTGAACTTGGCTGAAGTAGGAGTAGGAGTGGGTAATTTTGGTTGCCTCAAAAGTGAGGTCCTGGATCCCGAACACTGTAGCTATTGACGCTGCTTTGTCATTAACGAAGAAGCTGTGAGTTTGAATTGTGGAGCGAAGATGAGACTTTGGAGGGTAGAGTTTGGGTTAATTGGAGTTCTAAGCAGAACTGGGGCCATGTCGTTGATCCGGAGCCTTTTGTAGTTGAAATTTAGGTATAAGTAGGACTGATGTTATTTGGAGTGCTGTTGCTTTCTAGGGTAGATTGGAGAAGGTAATGGGAACAATGAAGATTAAAAAGGTGTTGCACAGTCATGTTGTATGAAGTAGGTTGGAGTAGGAGTGGTCTTGGAGGTGGTAATTGCTGGGATCGCAACACTGCAATCTTTGGTTACGGAAACTTTGAGTTTGAGTTGTGGAGCAGAGTTTCAGCAGAGTCTGTAGGGCTGTTGCCTTTACGGTAGAATTGGAGGGGATAATTGTAGACTTTTCAGTTTAAGGTGTCGCATTGCCATGTTGTGTGTACTTGGTTGAAGGTGGAGTAGGAGGAGTGGTAATCGTTGAGATACCAAGACTGCAATCCTTGATAAACGAGAGCTTGCTGTGAGTTTGGATTGTGAAGCGTCTGAAGGGCTGTTGCTTTTTGGGTAGAATAGGAGGAGGTCATTGGAGAGTTCTCAGTTTAAGAAGATGCTGTTGTGTGAAGGTTGAAGGAGGAGGAGTGGTGCTGGTGCTGGTTCCAGCCATGGCGCAGGTGGGGAAGCCAGGGAGGAGCATAGCCGATCTGGAGGACGCCGTGCTGCGGCGCGTGCTGGTGGTGACCGTGAAGCCGGGCAGCCTCGAGGGCCCCGGCCTGCCGGTCTACCTGGAGCAGCTCTGCGGCGAGCTCCTGTCTGAGGACAAGCCCACGCTCCTCTCGCGCGATCTCGTGGAGCGCGCGCTCATGGACCGGCTGGCGAGCCTCATCCCCGGCGCCGACCCGCCCTTCCTATACCTCGTGAACACCTTCCGGCGTGCCACGGAGGAGAGCCGCAAGGCGCAGAGCATGCGCGACAAGGCGGCGCTGGGCGTGGTGCAGGAGGTGCTGCAGCAGGCCAAGGACCTGGCCGTCTCGTATGCGGCGCTCATGCTCACGCACCCGGCCATGTTCCCGCAGCCGCCCCCCGAGGCGGCGCTGGGCCCCCACGCGCTGCTGCTGGCGCTGCTGCTCGCCACGAGCGCCGGGCTCTACGACGAGCGCGTGGAGCCGCTGCCGCCCGGCTTCTTCGAGCTGCTGCTCGCCCGGTTTGAGGACGAGCCGGACGGGCTGCGCGTCACGTTCGAGCAACTCTTCAAAGACCTGCAGGCCACGATGTGGAAGCTGTCGCCGTTGGGGCCGTTCCAGCGCTGTGTGCGCACTTTGGCCATGCTCGTGTCGCACCCCAAGCTGGCCAAGGTGCTCGTGGAGCACCCCATGTGGAGCCCCAAAGGCCACCACATTCACGGCCGCGTCCTCGAAGTGAGCACCATTCTCGGCCCCTTCTTCCACATCAGCGTCATCCCGGACCACCCCGTGTTTGGAAACGGCGAGCCCAATGTCAGGTAAATGCTGGTCTCGCTTCATATAATCTCGTTGAATTGTGAATTGGAGAGGGATCATAACTGATCATGCTAGAGACCATTCACTTGTTAGTAGGTAGCAGCAACTCTTCACTTTCAACTTCACTTTTTTGAAGGATCGGAAGGTCAATGCTGGTTTAGCTTCACAGAATCTCATTGGATTGGAGGAGAGGGATTAGAACTGATATTACTGAAGAGCATCAACTCGAAAGTATGTAGCAGTAACGAGATTTTACCTGCTTTTGAAGGACCGAGTTCGTTCCAGGTTACTACCTCTTGTACTGATTGTGTCAAGGTGTGGGTTGCTGCAGACAGCAATGCTTTTCAGAGAGCTCGAGCCGCCGCGCCGGCGACTTGAATTCGTCGTACACCACCATCAAGACAGTCATGCATCAGCTCTACGATGGGCTGCATGAGGTCTTGGTGAAGCTGCTGCGGAACTCGGAGACCAAGGAAGCCGTGCTGCAATACTTGGGGGAGGTGATCCAGAAGAACGCCAACCGGAGTCAGCTTCAGGTGTGAGATTATAACACGTAATGATAGTGCTCGTGAATGACAATACCGTCGTAGATGATTTGGAGTGTGGTTTTATTACGTGTATCTGACGCTGTGGATGTTTTTTGCAGTCGAATCCTCTTATGGTTGCAAGCACTGGCATGTTCGTGAGTTTGAGTGCGGTGATGCTCAAACTTAGTGAGCCGTTTCTGGACGCTTCACATAGCAAGAAAGACAAGCTGGATGCGCGATATGTTCTGCAAGGAGGAAGGCTTGACTTCAGGTGTGAAACTTCTTCTCATCTCCGTGTTTAGGAACCGAGTGTGTGGAAATCAATTGTGCTATTGAGTCACTCAAAGTCTTAATAAGATACCTCTCTTTTGATGTATAACACTCCTCTTCCTTTTGGTGTATAATAGCTAGTAGATCAGTGGAAAAGCTTGGTGGTCTCGCAACTAGAATCCTTCACATCAGTCAACGGAAGAACTTGGTGGTCTCTAAACTCAAGTTATAGCCGTCGTGTTCCTCTTTGAGCCGATTCTATATATTTAGAGCTATGTAGGGCCTGATCCTAAACACTTCAAATGAGAAAAGAGGTCAACACTCATTGAAAATACCTGTTGTTTTCGCTAATACATTTGTGCTGTTCAGTGGGTTGACAGCAATCCTGGCGACCTCAGAGGAGTTAGCCAGATGGGTGGACAGCCGCAACCACTCTCGCACGGAGGGATTTCGCCAAGCGCAGCAGCTCCGGGAGCAGGAGGAGCTGCGGCGCTTGCAAGCGGAGGAAGCCTCCACGTCCATGCAGATCGACAGCCTGCAGTCTTACCCTCTCAAGTCCATGGCCTCCGCATCCTCGGACAACATCAAGTTCAACTTCATCTGTGAATGCTTTTTCATGACCGCGCGAGTGCTCAACTTGGGCCTCATCAAAGCATTCGCAGATCTCAAGCAGCTAGCACAGGTAAGTTCCCAAGTTGAAAACCTACTTCTGTTGTGTATCCAAATCTACTTTCTTTTCATTTGTATACAATTTGGCTAAATTTCTAGTGATTCATGTGAGCGCTTTTGTGCTCATGATCTAGTTTATGAGCTATGGACACTCAAAGGGTTAATGTTTTGTTTGCTGATAAATTCACCTGATAATATACCGAGTTATATAATGTACATGTTTTGGTTGGATTGTAGGAGCAATCTAGGCGGAAGGAAGAGCTTGCTTCGTTGAAGAACATGCGTGGGGAGGGAGCGCCAGCTCAAATAGAACAAGACATTGCACAGCTGGAGGCGCATGTTGAGCAGCTCTCTCAGGATCGGCTGTGTTATCATGCCCAGCTCATGAATGTAAGCAATCTTTTATCTTGTTAAAACTTCAGGTGACTTTACAAATGACTCTCACACATGTGGTTTTGTTTTGGTTGCAGGATGTAGACCTGGTGCAAGAAGCTTTGGCTTACTACAGACTCATGGTGGTGTGGCTCACGGGTCTAGTAGGCGGGTTTCGGATGCCTCTTCCTGCAGTTTGTCCCATGGAATTTGCCTCCATGCCGGAGCACTTTGTGGAGGACGCCATGGAGCTCCTCCTCTTCGCCTCTCGCATCCCAAGGGCCCTTGATGGCGTGAATTTGGTGAGATTCATTTTATTGAATTTTTCATGAATTCTTAGAAGAATGTTTTCCTCTTTATGTGGGGACATGTTGACAACTCATCATGAGTTTTGGGTCTTACTTTTGCAGGATGAGTTCATGAGTTTCATTGTGATGTTTATGGGAAGTCCGCTTTACATAAAGAATCCCTATTTGCGAGCTAAGATGGTGGAAGTGTTGAATGCATGGATGCCTAAAAACCATAGGTAAGGGCAATCTTCTTTTTTTTTCAAGATTTTTTCTTTTTTTGTGGGGGGGAGTGGGGGGTATGAAGAGGTGTATGTTGTTTTCTTGAGGTTCTTTTTCTGGTGGAATGATTCTCAATTCAAGCAAGACAGAGAAGCTAATATTTTCATTCGTATTTATGCAGCTATTCCCCAACATTAAGCAGCAGCATGGCATCTCTTTTTGAAGGACACCAGTTGGCGTTGCAATATTTGGTGCCAAATCTTCTTCAACTTTACGTCGATATTGAGTTTACTGGAGCGCATACACAGGTGGGTCCGATGTGCAGTTGGCAAGTCTCTAGTCTTTTCATTTTCGTTAAACTCGATATGAGTATGGTGCTAGGGTTCCCTTTTAAGCAAATTGTGCTATCTATACATTCTTTTGTTTGTGTGCCATAATCCGCTGAAATTACTGGCAGGTTTATTTTACCGGAAGAAAATAATATTTCCTAAATTACTGCCATTTATCTTAAGTCTGAACTCCTAGTAGTAGCAAAGGTTGGTCCTTGTCCAGAACAGTCATTTAGTCTTTTCTTATACATGCTTTTAACGCCTCTTTCTTTCAGTTTTACGACAAGTTCAATATTCGTCACAACATTGCGGAGCTATTGGAGTATTTATGGAGTGTACCTAGTCACCACAACGCTTGGAAGCAGGTGCTGCACTTAGTCATACATTAAATCGTCTCTTCACTTCATGTTCAAAGAAATATGTTATCTAATCTGGAAAGGGTGTGCCAGATTGCTGAGAAGGAGGAGAAGGGCTCTTACTTGAAGTTTTTGAACTTGCTCATCAATGACAGCATCTTCCTTCTGGACGAAAGCCTGAAGAAGATGCCGGAAATCAAAGAAATGGAGGTGCAACTGGCTGGAGAGCAGTGGAGTCGAAGACCTGCTCAAGAAAGACAGGAGAGAGAACGGCATTACCATCAACAAGAACATGTACCAATCCTTCCTTCTCAGTGCTCTCAGATGTGTTAATTACTTCTTAGTGCTCTTAAAAG
This sequence comes from Bryoerythrophyllum caledonicum, assembly GCA_963971425.1. Classification (NCBI taxonomy): domain Eukaryota; kingdom Viridiplantae; phylum Streptophyta; class Bryopsida; order Pottiales; family Pottiaceae; genus Bryoerythrophyllum; species Bryoerythrophyllum caledonicum. The sequence goes on along the minus strand of OZ020524.1, from coordinate 19,765,098 downwards.
AGCTTCTTCTCTTGTTAAGTCACGCAAACTTTTAACAAGATCAATTGGTCTCTTGATTCACAGTACTACTCTTTCCTCACCCTTAATAGCTAGCTACTAGATCAATGGAAGAGCTTGGTGGTGTCTCAATTAGAATCCTACAATGAAGTCAATGGAAAGGTCTCAAGTTAGAAGTAGTTTCGGCCGCCTTTGAGAATGAAGAAGGAGAGGTCATGAATCTCAGCTGCCTTTTTCCTCTTTGACCTGATTCAAGATTTATTTAGAGCTGATTTTAATAAGAAAAGAGGTCAAAACTCTTGGTATCTTTGCCTCACCTGACAAATAACTCGAGCGCTCTTAAAATTATGCCTTCTCAGTGCTCTTACAGATGCTCCTTGTTTTATAATATTCAAGGATAATTATAATTTTCTCTCCCCCGGCTAATTGGTGGGGTGAATGCGATGACAGGTTGTTCGCTATGACATGATGTTGGCAAATGAGGACGTGAAAATGATTCTGTACACATCTGCAGAGATAACTGCGCCGTTCTTACTCCCTGAAATGGTACCTTTTTTCCCTTTACCAAAAAGATGAGGTATGTTCCAAGTTCATTTTCATCTGAGGTGGGGATAACTTTATAATAATATGGCATCACTGTGCAGGTTGAGAGGATAGCGGCCATGTTGAATTACTTCCTGTTGCAACTTGTTGGACCCCAACGCAAGGCTCTCAAGGTGAAAGACCCTGAGAAATATGAATTCCGGCCTCTGGAGCTTCTAGCAGAGGTACGCTATATTTCTGGGTTTAGGGTGTTAGGGCTTTGGCAATTGAAGTATTTCACTAACAGTGGGCAATGAGTCTCACTTTTGTTGCAGATTGTAAATATATATGTGCATCTGGATAGAGGTGATCCTCAGGAGCTCTTTGCTAGAGCAATTTCTAGTGATGGTCGCTCATACAAGGATGAGGTAAGGCTCATTTCCTGGTTAGATATGATGCAGAAAAGGTTCCTAGCTTCTTGAGTTCACCTCTTGTGTTGCAGTTGTTTACAGGGGCTGCTGGAGTTCTCCGTCAATATGGTGGCCTGCCCATGCAAATGCTGGATGAATTTGAGGCGCTAGGCGCTAAAGCCAGAGCCCAGGCTCAGGAGATGATGGATGCTGAAGCTCTGCTTGGTGACATCCCTGAGGAGTTCCTTGATCCCATCCAGGTACCCTCATGAAGTTTTAGTTTTTAATCTGCAATTATGTATTTGATCGGTGCAAGCTAAAACCTGAATCTCTTCCTTTGTGCAGTACACATTGATGACGGATCCTGTCATTTTGCCCTCGTCAAAAACCACCGTTGACCGGTCTGTCATTCAGAGGCATCTATTGAGTGACCAGGTTTGTACCTGAACATGAAAATTATCATGATGTCAACTGTTTGCATATAAGTGGGACCTATCTTACTGTTTTTCTTATTGGGCGCTTTGCAGACGGATCCATTCAATCGATCACTGTTGACTGCGGAGATGTTGGTTCCTGATATTGAGCTGAAGCAGAAGATTGACGAGTATCTTGCGAGTCACACAAAGAAGTAAGATAGTTGATTATTGACACACACACACTTGATTGATGGAGCCTGGCTTGGCTGCAATCAATCATCAGCCATTGTGTAGAGGAAGGTGGATAAGAAAGATGGTCTGGATGATGATGCCTTACTTGAGGAGTTTCTTCCAATTTTGTGTTGGAATTAATCTATATCATTCACATGCTCTTCTCTCCCTCTCTTGTTCCATCTTTTTGATATGGTAGATTGATGTTCCAATACTTCTTCATACATTGTGTTCTACTTACCATGAAGGTATTTCATGATGTTTGAGGGTTAATGGAAGAAATAGTGGAATAGTTTGGCACCTTTAAAGTGGGAGTATTTCATGTGCACAAGGAAGATCAATTCTATGTTATATTACTCGTAGACGTGATGATCAACTATCACAATTATTACGAATTTACTTATATATTGAACTGAGGACGTTTTCGAATTTTCATCTTTTGAGGATTAACCAAGATTTCAGCATTCGTGTACAAAAATTCACAGGCCAAACGCCTAGTACTTTGATGACGAGGTGCATGTAGACCACATATTTCCTCTATAATGATCGTTACACAAAATGAGTACATTATGTACCACACTTTAACCATATATATGCTTTCAACCAATCACTTCCAGTATAATCACTCCAATTGAATTACGCCACACTAATTCACATATACGGATAAGCCTGTCCAGATACATGGCCAGGGGATGAATCGTATTTTAACATGACGTATGCAAATAATATTTTCATACGAGACGAGGAAGTATGGATATTTGACATGCACAAGAACTGAGATGCACGAGTTAAAGCTCAAAATCGCGTCACTGAGATTAGACAAAATGTACAGCACTCAAATCCTCATTTTGTAACCGTTCGATCTAGCTAGCTAGTCTCCACGTCCATTTACAGGGAAATTACAGTCATGTCACCGTAGCTAAGTCGGCAAATGCAGCGAATCAGACACTTAGTTCTTATTTTTGTTGAACGCGTCCTTAACATTCTCCGCGGCGTCGCTCAACCCCTGCTGCACATTCTCCACCACGTTCCCGGCTTGGTTCTGCGCGTCCTTTCCGGCGCCTTGGGCCTTGCTCACGTTCTTGTCAGCCTCCTTCTGCGCATCCTTGCCGGCTCCAAAGAGGTTGTCCTGCACAGCCAACACAGTGGTAATCTCAGAACATGTGCATCTAGGGAGATCGATCCAGGCTGCAATGTTCTAGTCATCATACCTTAAACTCGCCGACCTTGTTGCCGATGCTGGAGTCCGCCTCGCCTGCGCCCTGCTTCACCTTGCTCTGCACGTTGCTGCCGGCGCTCTTCGCCTTGCCGGTCGCGTCCGCCTGCGTACCCTGCAGGTTATCGCGCACGCCCTCGGCACCCCTCTGCACCGCCTCCGAGAATTCATCACCCGCTTCCTGGATCTGCTTGCCAATACCCTTCTGCAAACCCACAAACACCACATACGTCAAGGCACTCACAAAACATGCAGCCATCACGGTGTCCTCATCTAGACTCTACACCGCTGCGGCATGAGGCATGGCATACTCACGTCTTCAGCGCGCACCACGACGGACCTCCTGGCAGCGACGCTCACGCAGCCGCGGTTGGCGACCAGGCGCTGGCCCCGGAACGTCGACGGCGAGGTCTTGACGGCGGGTGCGGCAACGATGGAGGCCGCAGCGATGTTCATGGTCGCCATGGTGGCAGCCATTGCGAGAGTGAGAGATGGAGTGGGTGTCTGGAAAGTGTGAGTGTAGATGGAGTGCAGATAGTAGCAGAGTGAGGTTGCGGAAGCGTTGGTATGTGATGATTCGGGGGGCGAGGGGGACATGTATTTGTACAAGTGGCGTTGGATTTTTGCCCATACACCTGGCGCGCGCTGCTCGCGATGAGCGGCGGATAAGGGCGGTTTAGCTCGTCCGCGTGGCTGGGACGACGTCGAGTCTTTTTGCATGGCAGAGCAAGTGATCAGAGGAATGCCATTGGCGTCGCGCATGATGCATGTGGACTCTGAGATTTCGGTGATTGGCCACTGGTGCAATGCAGGAGGACCTACAACTGACCGGCAACCTAAAACCGCTCCCTTCTCTAGTTTGCACTTCTATACCCTTCCTAGATTGCAGGAAATGTAGCCAGTCATTACATCACTTGAAAATTCATTGGTCTATGCATAAGTCATGTGATGATAGGCTACATTCCTCTTTGGAATCTAAGAAGGATATCAAGGTTGTCATACTGGGCGGACATCTGATTCGCCCTTTCATCCGTCCGATTTGCTCGTCCAGTATACATCCCGTCCGCCACGTAGTTGGCTCTTTGATAAGGTAAAAAAATGGGGATGTGGTTGCCACGTTGGCGACATCTGGCTACCAGGCAGGATGTTGGGCCAGGACGGAATTGGTAGGGGCGGGGATGTCACTAGTATGGGTGTAGATTGATGTCTGGATGTGGACGAAGAATGGGCGCAAAATTTATTCGAGCTTAGCGCGGACACAAGTAATACTATTGCCATGAGGGAAAAGAAGAAATCGTGTATATTAGTGTTTTGACTATTGAATATGTCGGTGGTTTTATATATGAGATGTTTGGCAATTGCCAAGCACACATATTCCTCTACGAGAATGACTTACCTTCTACGTAAGCACCACATGCTAAACTTCAAAAAACAAAAAACTATGTACAAAAACAACAATCATACATAGTCCAACATCAGAGTGCCTTCTTCAATGTGTCTAGAACATCATGCACAGACGCCCTTTTGTGCACATCTTCTTTTTGGAGGCTTTCCAATTTCACCTTTAGGTTCATGTACCGCTCCGAATTTTTCGTAGTAAAAAACTTTGGGACTCCTTCTTCTTTCCAAATTTGAGCCACTATTCATCCCGTCGCATATGCATGAGCAACCATAGAGTATAGGTGTGTTCGTTGCATGACTTGAAGCAAGTTTGTGGAGCCCTCCTCTTCATAGAACAATTCTCGTGCTGCAAACTTTCGTCCGTCTTTCTCCATTTGAAGTTGCTCCATGGTCCAATAACCATACTTTGATGGCTCATTTTCTACAGCTTGATTGGAATGCCCCCAATCGCAGGTTCCTATGTATACCGTACTAGCTTTGCAATCATCAAAGTGGAGCATCATTGTCGAAATAATCCGCATGGAGGCATTTCCCCACAACGACAAGCAATGATAGTACCAGGTTCTCTCAATTCTAGCGATAAATTGCAATCCATCCAAGTTCTTTTTTTGTCAACCATGTATCATGCTCTAACACAATCTCATCTAGTGGCACAGTTTTGCTCAGTTTCGAGTTGTATTTGGACCAGAAAGAACCTACGGATCCCCCATTCCACCAGAGTGTATAGCCTTCTATCATTTTAGGATGCAAATACGCAAGTCTTATGATGTCAGGATGCTTCATCGGACAACTCCTCGCCTCATTGATGATTTTTGCCACTTTTCTTTTTTGTTTATAGTCTTCAAAGTCTTTCCGGCAAAGTAAATCCAGCTAAAAATCCTCTTTAGTTTTGTTAGCACCACCTTCTTGACGGTCCCATATCTACCTATCACTTTCTATTCTGGCATGGGGATCACTTTAGCAGAACTATCAAGCCACTGAAATGTTCCACTAACATGATGAGCTTGTATTTGGTCTTCAATTGTCGCTTTCCACGGAGGTTGTTTCTTCTTGCATGAAGATGAGTATGGCTGAACAAAATCTTGGATCATCCTCGATTCGGAAATAAGCTCTTTGTTGTGCATGTCCTAGTGAGAACCATGGTCCATCCTCTTTCTTACTTGTGTAGTAACTCCAATTTGCAACAATATTGGTAGTCAACGCAGTCACCTGGTTATCCAACCAAACCGAGTGCAACCAATAATCTGATAAATTGTTGAATTTCTCAATTGCTTCGAACTTTGAGTCTATCTCCCTTTGCAAGTCGAGAGTCAATTTATCGCATCCCTCTTTGTTGTGCGCCAAATACTTGCTCAGCAACATCCTCGAAGATTTCCGACTGTAAAGGAAACAACAATTCTTCTACCCTCAACTACATATTCATGCGGAGGCATCTGTGAATTTGGAATCTTTGTCCGCCTCTTCTCGCTTGATGATGAAGGATTCGACGAATCCGAGGCCAGTTCCGTATTTATAGATGGAAGTACCGTTTCACGAACATCATCCAAATACACAAACATTGGATGCTTCTCTGACGACTCACTCCCTTCTCCTGCTATAATTATAAAACACTCCTCCAACCGGCTTAGGTTTCAATTCGCAAATGCTAGATTTAGAAGGGAAAAAAATTGTGTGTAATATGTGGGCCAAGCCCTACTACCCACCAAACTCACTTGCATAGGCCGTTGAGAAAATTAGCATGTGAGGCATAAGGCGTGGACTTGGCAAAAGAATGAGGAAGGAGAGGCGGCTTTATATTGTCCCCGCCTTGCCTACGTCCCCGCCTTGCTCAGTCCGGTTCCCGCCCTGCAAGAACATCCCCGCCCAGTCCCTAACGTGCCCGCCCTACCCGCGATGACGTCCCCACTCGGTTCCAACGGTTCTTGGACACCCGAGGGCGTCGCGTCCCGAGAACTCGATAAGATCCTTGTAGGCTTTGTTTGGACTCGAACGAAGATCCATCCATGCAAGTATGGACGCACGACAACAAGGCAGGCCCAAGTGGCACCGCTAATAGCCCGACGAGTATCGACTAGGTGTAATTTTGAATGTTTAATGTAGAAAATTAAATTTTTCTCAAAATACTATAGCCGTTAGTATTATAAAGGCTTGTGGAATTTTTCCTTGACTACTACAAACTAGAAACACCAACACATGGATATTTTGGTGGTGTCTTGACAACCACATAATGTATTTTTTAATTTTGTATTACATGACGCATATGAGATATGATAACTGAAGTATCATTTTTGTCCAATATTGCATATTTGAGGTCAAGAAAAATGAATCATTCCTTCATTGCCTTGAGTAGCTTAGCAGACTTTGATTTCACTTGGTATCATATTTTTGTCCAAATCTTTTACCACTGTGTTAATCATGATGTTAGTTCTATACACATCAATTTTTTGAAGTAGTAAAGGGGTGTAGCATATACAAAAAGAGTGTGCAAGGACTGGAGGTCCAAATATTGCCATTTCAAAATTTATTTTTTGTGAACTTGATGTGTTTTAGAATGATAATCCAAACGGTTATAAAGAAGATTTTTACCACATATTTTTATTAAAAAAATAAAAGTGAAAATATAAATATCTCTATGTTTTATGTCGAAAAGATGAAGTTCTTTTTCCCCCTTGCCCAAAATGTGTAAAAAAAATTGATTTGGATTAGAATGTTTCTTTACACTGTAGACAAGAAAAAAAAATTAACATCTTCAAAGAAGGTAATATTCTCTACATGTACAAAAAATCTAAATGTCTATAGAAACTGCTAGCAAAATTTCTAGCAATATAAAACACAATTATTAACTTCTTTCTTCAATTTATTTCTATAGACAATAACAAGAGAGCTTTATATGGTTTGTAATTAATTATTTTCCTAAATAAAAATAATTTTGAACGTGTTTTGTACTATTTACATATTTCATACATATAAAATGATAAAGTTAATTTCTTTACATTTAATTGGAAAGTTTTACATTCCCTTTTTATAGTGTTCGTATACGTAGTCTATTTGAAACATAGAAAAGTCATTTTTACGCCGATGTTAAATGGTTTCCATTTTATTTTAGTTCTCTAACACGTGCAATACATTTTAAATTTTTTGAACCTTTTCATTTCTCTTCTTATTTCCCTTGTTAACATTGGATTCATTTTTAGTGACTTACATGGGCCCAAAAAAATATGAGATAGTAGAGATGTTTTTTTTCAAGAGCTTATGGTTAGAGGTCCAAATTATACTTTAAATGTAGATTTCTTTCCCACTTCTTGGCAAAGACAGAATCGATGTTTTTTTTGAGGTACGATAAGATCTTATTTGAACTAAAATAAGAGTTGCCTGCATTTAATGGTTTTCCCAATCCATGGAAAGAGGGTATGCCATGGCCAAGGCTCAAGTGCATTTCAAAGGCCCGCCTAGCCCCGCTCGCCTACTTTATTGAGTGGTTTAAGTCCGCCCCTCAGCACGGCGTCCACACCAGGGCCATCCGTCCACACCCTAGCCTTGTGTCCACGCCCCAAGTCCGCGCTCTGCACTTTCGTCCACGTCTAAATGCCCGCACCCTATCCATCCGTCCGCGTCTAACGTCCACGCCCTACCCTTCCATCTGCGCCCGACGTCCACGTCTTAATGTAGGCGTTGGCGTCTGCGCCAACACCTTCCCTTTCCACCACGGCTCCAGGTTCGCGCCCTAGTTCCAGCGTGAAATGATTCATCACAAAGTGACATATCAATTAGAGTCAAATGTTCAAACCTTGGACAAGTTACAAAGCCTACTTGAGAAAAGTCGTCTAGACCGTCTACTTGACCGGCCCAATTTTCCCGTCCGCTTGTCTCGTCCGATGATCCTAATCTGCCCGTTATGACAACCCTGATGGATATAGAAGGGAGCAGTATTGGATTGTCAGTTAGTTTTGAGTTGTCCTACCTTACCAGGATGAAGTTCTCCCTATAGCATTTTATCTGAGTCCCCAGTTTTCTTAAAAACTAGTGATATGTTGTGTAAGTTTGGTGTATAACTGGACTCCATTAAAGAACAAACTATGCTGAGAGGCTGAGTCTTGGAATTGAAAAAAAAAACATCTAGATATGCAATTTGTGAAGTTTGACTCTTTATAATGTGAAGCCCAAAGGGCCAATTTCAGGGGCCATGACAGATTCCATTTGGCAACTTTGAAGTCAATTTTTAGCCTTTAAAGGTTTCACTTCCTAAAATTTTCCTCACTTGTTTTCTCCTCCATAGAGATTAGAAGAAAAATCATTTTGGCCAAAACCATCAAGAAAATTATCACGGAATGTGGTATCAAGGACCACACCACATTGCGTAGTGTTAGCGTAGATTAGATAATTCTAATCTATGTCCGTTAGTGATGTACGTCCGCCAAACCTCATTTGCCCAACGGATGTACTTCATCCGTTAGGGTTTTGCATGTATTCATATAGCAGCACATATGCACTTGACTTGACATCTTTGTCAAGTCAAGCTTTGTGAGTGTGTTTAGAGAGTATTAACTGAGTTTCCTTTACTTATAAGTGATGGGTTATCATTAGTAAAAGGCTCCGCATTCTCTGATTCCACTTGTACTCGTTGATTCTTCCCTTGCGAAGTGTGAGACACTTGGCTACTCTTGTGATTCACAACATTCTCCTTGAGGGTGTGCTTAGCATAGGTGTGTCTGGCTATGTTTTTTGTTTATTTGATGTTGGTTGTGATTTTCGATTTGTTGTGTTTAGCGATCTTCCTTTATACGACGTAATGGCCAAGATGTTCAGTGTCACTCAAAAAGATTCACTACTGGCATTTGTACTTTAATTATAAGTTAACATTAAGAAATGACATTTTTTTACTGAAAGAAAATAGGTGGGAAAGTGGAATTGAGACGATTGAGCAATATGAGGCACTAGAGTTTCAATTCCTAAACCATCATAGCTAACCCTTAAGGCCAGGGCAAATTGATCAGTGGATGGACAAAGGTGGACAAGGTCATCCCCTCCCCATTCCCTTGCTTGTTCCCACAACCCCATTCTCCTATCCGTTCAAACTCTAAACCCTAAACTCTACAAGATAAACCCTAACTCCTAAACTCTTCAAGGTAAACCCTAACTCCTAAACCCTAAAACCCTCCCGAGGGTTTCTTAAACCCAAAAACTAGATTATAGGGGAAACTAGGAGGGGAATGGTCCTTGTCCACCTCTGTCCATCCACTGATCCTCCAATGAGGTAGTCAATTCACCCTGGCCAACCCTTAAACGTCTTTACGTATAATATTCAACTAAAAAATTCAGATAAGAACATTAAGGTAAAAAAACTCAAGTGAAAAAATCAAGAAAAAAGAAAGTCATTTCAAACGAATGGCTAAGATTTTATGAAAATTTGAACATGTTCATGAAAAAAAAAACTCAAGCACCTCGACATGAGTTTGGGATTTTATTCTTTATTCAACCAAAACTTTCCTCAAGAGGCCAAACGCTTGGTGCCAAAACTCTCAAAAAAGCTACCATATACACATTTTGGACACAATCAGCCCCAAGATCCAAGATGTAACTCTATACCAATCAAATGCTAGAATCGCTCGGCCTCTCGACCTCTGAACCCTTAAGACACAAAGGGTGTCAGGTGAAACTTGTTTGCCATGAATGGCGAGGATGTGATGGGACAAGCCAGGTGGTGAATACTTCGTGAGTCCATACATGAGTGACACACGGAAAGCGCTCTTTCCATAAACGCAGCCACATGGCTGCCACTGCTGCTGTGCACTCACAACCGTTGGAGTGAAATCGACAGGCTACCAACCATTGGCTTGATCTTCTGCAGCCGAGTCGGTTCAGAATTGCGCTATTCCAAAAGTTCCTCAAGCAACTTGCTCACATTGTCCTCGCGAATATGGCACATTCCCCGAATTGAACCTCCTCCAATCTGCGGTAGGAGTCCAGAGCACACTTCAATTATAGTGCCAGTTTTTTACTAACAACAACTAAAGTGATATGTTCCCTTCTCCAGAGGACGAGACTGCCGCATAGGTGCCAATAACTAGAACTAGCCAAAGCCGTATCTGCAGGTTTCGAACTGAGGATGTAGATTCTAGACTTTTTCATGAAGCCCCCCTCTATCCAGAGTTTTCTGATCCCTCTTTTCTACCTAGGAATGATTCTCTCGTGATTAGGGGTGACACAAATTCGGTAAAGGAGATTCATGAGCAGTGAAGATTCTCTATAGGAGAACTTCATGTTGCCTTCAAGAGAAACCCTATTACAATATTTCTCACCTCTCTTTCCTCTTCTGCTGAGCCTTCTGAACTAAAACCATCCACACAAGAAAGGAATTCATTACCAATTCTGTGCACGGATTATAACCTGCTAGAGTTGAAGCTTTTCGATCACTCGGAGCTTGGCGCTTCTACTTCTGGGATTCCTATTAATCTCCTCATCGTCCGCCACAACAGGCCGCTTGGTGAGCACCACGCCATGACTCCCCTGCAGCACATTCCTGTCTCTGAAACCATCCCCCTGGTGCTTCCTCCTGGTGTACCTGCTGTGCCTGGTCTCCCCCGGAATGTGGATGTACTCCGGTGCCGTCACAGGCGCGTCGTCGTCCTCCTCGTTGTCCGCTGCTGCCTGGCCCACTCCTGCGGCCCTCAGGAAGAAGCGCTTCACTATGCGGTCCTCCAGGCTGTGGAAGGAGATGATGGCCAGGCGGCCCTTTGGGGAGAGAAGGTCGAAGGCGTCGGTGAGGGCTTTCTCCAGCGTTCGAAGCTCGTCGTTCACTGCTATGCGGAGGGCTTGGAATGTGCGCGTCGCCGGGTGCACAGTCTTGCCTCTCCCGGGTCGTCCTGATCAGAAAGTAACACCAGAGAAATCATGTCAGGCAAAGAGCTATTTGTGAAATCACCAACTCGATATCCCCTCTCATGATTTAATATATTATTGTTCACTCTAAGAGCTTGGTGGCCTTTCCAGTAGAATCCTTCAATTCAGTCAAGGGTAGAGCTTGGTGGTCTTCAAACTCAAGTCACAGTCGTTTTGAGAGTGAAGAAAGAGATTGCATGACATACCACGAATAATAGCCTCTTTTGAGCTGATTTTAGGTGCTGAGAACTATTCAGAGGTAATTTTAGTTATTCAAGATGAAAAGAGAAGAGGCGTCTTATTCAACCTTCGGGTGACTTTACTTCCGCTGAGATATACCATCAGAGTTGTCTGTCTGGAGAAGGAGATGGTAGCTTCTTACCAAAAGTACTGCCTCCGATGAGTTCCACGAGCTCGGAAGTTGAGTGAATTCCACCCGCCAGTCTCTTCTCCACAATTTTGCGCGCCAGTTGCTTCCACCTTCTCTCTTCCCCATAGTCACGTAGAATTCGAGCCACTTCAGCTTCCGGCCACTTGTTCAAAATCTCTTCTGCAGTCAAACTGGCCTGAATAATCACGAAGTAGCACAGCTTCAAAAAGTGATTCCCCAAAGTACCTAAGCTGAAAATGAAAATGGCACATCAAAATAAAAATGACACTACCCGATGTTGTAGGTTACACTTCCCATTGGTTTCTCCTTCTAGGAAATTTCTAGTGATTCGATTGAAGTTTGATGAGCTATGGCAGTGGACATTTTTGTCCTCATAGGCACTTAGGGGTAATAGAGACCAAATGCAAGAACTCTACTAGTCTAAGAAACCAAATGTCAACGAAGGCACTTTCAAGAAGAGCATAACTAGTTTGGTAGCTCTATTCCAAAAACATGAGTCGGAACAGAGGCTCATTATTGTGTTTTGGGAGGAGAATGAAGCAATGAAGATAAACGCATCAGGTATGGAAAAATTGCTTGAAGAGAACTGAAAACTCACCGAAGGGTCCATGCGCATGTCAGCAGGACCATCTTTCATGAAACTGAACCCCCTCTCTGCCACATTCACCTGAAATCCTCAATACAACAAGGAGTAGCGTTTAGAGATTTCCAGTTGAGGGCAAGAAAACCAATTGCAAGAGAATTGAAGGCAGCCTCACCTGCATGGAGGACATGCCCAAGTCCATGAGGATGCCGTCCACTCCCGCACAGGCCAGCGTCGCATCCACGTCAGTGACAGCCTTTCTGATGTTCCGGAAGTTGGTGAGGACGAGGTGCAGCTGCACATTCGACGACGAGGAGGAGCCCCGTTGCCGCTGGAGCCGAGGCCGGGCTTCGCCGTGTGCCACTGGGTCCACGTCAAGCCCTATGAACGTCTCCAGCTCCGGATGCTCCCTCAGTATCTGTCAAATCACATCACCACAACCTTCAGCCAAATTCGTCTGAACCCTAAACCCCTAAACCCTAAACAAAACTCCCCAAAACTCCACCTCAACTGCCTCAACAAGCAACAACCCTTCATAAACCTCAAACGCCAGGTGAAGCATCCTACAACTTCCTCATCATCTCCTCAATCGTTAATCTCAAGCAAATCGTTAATGCTCATCCTTTATAAACCCTCCACCAACCGAAACCCTAAACAAACCTCAATCCTCGCCAATTCAGCAACAAAATCAACTCATCCGTCCCAAACCATCCCCAAACTCCTCGACCATAAACCCTCATCACGCTGCCAAGAAAACAACGGCATTCACAGTAGTAAGCAGGTTCGAAATTCACTGAAGAGTACGAGGGGTTCAAGATTCTCACAGCAGAAGCGTGGCCCGCGGCGCCCAGCGTACAATCCACGAACGACGCCACGTTCCGACCCGCGAACTGCGCCACAACCTCTTTCAACAAAACCGCCACATGAGGCGCCTCCTCAGTCCCCTCCGCTGCCTCCTCTACAACCTCCGTCCTGGCAGCAGCCCGCCATCGACGCCCGCCGGAGCTCAACCAAGAGCGATGGCGATGGTGTGATGGTAGGAGAAGCGTGCTTGTGGTGGGAATGGTGAGGAGGTGGGAGAGCGAGGATGCTGCGAGGTAGCCTGGGTGCCGCGAGCGGTGCGCTGCGCCTGCTGCGGTGCACCCCAGCAAATACATTGTAGCGGCGCTCATCCTGCGCACATGCTGGTGATGAGGGAAGATGGTGGACACGAGCAGAGCAGAGGAGAGCGTGCTCATCTCTCACGCACCATGCCTGCTGGGTTTAGGGTTTAAGGGTTTAATGTTTAGGGTTTTAAGGGTTTAGGGTTTAGGGTTTTTAGAGTTTCAGGTTTAGGGTCTTCCTGGAGGGTGAGTGGCAATACTAAGTTGGACTCTTATCATTTCTAATTTCTTGTAGCCTAACCTCAGGTTCAGCTTTGATCCATTCGAAAAAGGCATGCTGAACTAGTTGGAAAATTATTGAGTGAAGATGCCAAAATTGAAAAAAGTTTTACACAAAATTTGTGATATTGAAATTCATCGAAGGAGAGTGTGGTTTGGAAAGGTCTTTGTCTTTGTTAGAGCAATCTTGGAGCCCCAAGGTATTGTTGGGGTTCATGCTCCAAGGTTGTCAAAATATTCTAAGAAAAGTGCTACGTGATTATCTTGCCGGAAATTTCTTGAAAGCCGATTGGTCTTTTCTCTAGATAGATAAGCATTCGTGCCTAACGTGAGGTTAGGCTACGGTAGTTGACAAATATAGAGAGATAGGCAATAGGATTTCAATTGTGCAGTAAACTAGTTGAATGGGCCTTGACTAAGTTTTGCATCGTCTTTAAAAAAAAAAAAACATATTATACTCAAATTCGTAAGGAACACTTGTCACAGTTGTATTGTCACAATTTCAAAATTTGGCACATAAGCCGTGAGAATTCGATGACTTGAAAATTTATTTATTTTCTATATATAATAAAGTGGTTGGGTGAGCTTGGTGATGACATGTGGCAAATACTCGACGGGAAGTACAAATTTTGTTTTTGAAAAATAAATTTCAAAAACCTTGGCAGATATTTTTGGAATTATTTATTTACCGAATCCAACCCTTGGGTACAGTACGTAGGATGATATGTGTGCCATATGGGGGAATAATCATAAATGTAAACTTTCCAGCATATGTGCTAACTTCGTGACACATGATATGAAAAGGACCGAATGCAAGGCTACCAAGTCAATCACATGTGATCAGCAATGAATTTTCTTTGACAACAGCAAGGGCAATAATGGGTGCTCTTTTCATTAGATGAGATTCATTTTTAATTTTATTTTTAATTAATTTGTTTTATTTTTTTGACATTAGATGAGATTTGATTTGAATCTGCAGTTTGCTTCTAGATAATACCTGAGTTTTCTAAAATTGTCCAACTCAAAGAGGAAAGCCAAGGAAAAATATAGCATGAACAACCTTTCATGCTCTTGCTTTCCACACCAAAGAATGCAAGAATAATAATGGTGATTGATGCATGTGGGCCCTATCCAATGCAACTCAAAGCTTCCTTGTAGTATTTAGGGGCGCTTTACACTACGGACCATGGAAATTGACCACGGCCCTCTAAAATCAGTGATTGACCTAGGAAGTCATCCCGGTTCCAACGATGCTAGAATGCGAGCAGTGAGCGGTGAGCAATAAGCAGTGAGCCTTTTTTTGTAGGAAATATACTAAAATTGGAAATATTCCTAAAATAAGAGTCCATTTAACTAATAATAGTAATTTAAAAACCTATAACCATGGACTTGAAATGTCTTTAGTAATAGTAATGTTCTAGATGGCCTCTTACATGACTGTACTATTAGTCATTTGAATAATATAAGATTAGATTTAGCACCAACTTCGGTACCAAAATTCCTCTCTCTTCTTTTAAAGTGGATGATTTTTATCGGATGAAAATTATTCTGAATGTATAGAGTTATAGATGAACAAATTTTGTGGATGAACAAAGTTTAGGCATGAACAAAGTTTATGGATGTGCATCGTTCAATTGACCCCTTACAAATTACCTTGATCTTTCTAAAAATTGAAGTGCCATCCGTACAATATCTCTATGATTAGGAAAATGGCATTATCATACGGAGTGGTTATGTTTGTTCGACCCAGTAGTTGATTTGCATGCTCTTGAGTGTTGTTTCATACACCCACTCTTTCAATAAGATACTACCTCATATGCTAAAAAACAACACACATGAACCTCCTCCCCAAGTTGTTGTAATCATCGGCAATATGATAATGAAGTCCTCTAATGTTTATTGTAGCAACAACATTTAAGTTAGACAGTAGTCTAGAAAGCACCACCTATAGTCTTGTGATGCCAACCTCTCGGCAAACAAAATTTGTCAATTCTACATCCAACATCTTGCAACTTTCATAATATTTACCACTATAATCTACAGAATTGCAGTCTCGACTCCGCTTGTAATTCAGGAAGTAGGCAATACGTTGATAAGCTTTGCTTATGGCACAAGTCCAACGAATAGTCCCATCCTACTTATACTATCACCAGCGTCTCCAATCTTTTGGTGAACTTCACAACATGCCGTGACATGTCTAGTCTAGCTTCATAAGACTGAGCATCCCTCAGGTAGCTATCAATGCCGTCTATACTTAGGAAGGTATGTCATCTGCAATTACAAGGAACCACAATTTAGAATGAACTCATACACAAAGGTTAGAAAATGATCCTAAACAACTGAATAAATACTTATGGCAGTAAATAAAATGGGATACCGAGACAAAGCATAAAGATTACACATGTGGAGACTAAAATGGCCTCTATGCATGTTCATGCTAAAAGGTGAAAAACTTATACAAAGACAAATGATGTTGCTTAAACAACCATTATGGTTTATTTGCCACCACTTGTATGTACATGGATACAATACATGTATTGTACCACAAATACATCAGTGATATAGGATAACTCTTACTAACAACTATAAAATTAATGCTTTCACATCCTAGGGATTAAAATTACAGTTTAGGGCTTTTAGTAGAACTTAATCCCTAAAATTCCTTGACAATTTCACACCAGAAACACAACCAAACTACCTTTCTAAGATGCAACGTTGCAAGAATGATGTAAATAACTTTTTTCTATTTTCAACCATAGGATCTTTAACTTTACTACTACGAGATGACACTCAAAAAAATTCATAAACTTTGACCGTACACATTGTAAGATACATCCTTTTGAAAAGTGCAGTGTGGTTTTCTTCTTCCCTGCACAGACAATGCCAGCGTACTTTGACACAAAATATTGACATACACATTGCATAAATTTTATGGATCTATATTCTACCTTGTGTTAGGTCATTGCACACAAAAAATCACAAATAATGGAGGTCTTTAGGATAAGAAATAAAAACTTGCAATGATGAGGGGTATAGAAAGTAGCCATTTACTTAAGGTATAAGAAGTAGCCACTCCTAAACCTAGGAAAACAAGTTTTTTTTTTAAATAGATAAATGTATTCTGGATCTAAAATTGGAACAATGGATAGAAGTATCATGCATACTTCTATTGAAAGAAAAAAATATTACTTCAAAAAGGTGAAATCCTTAATTTCTATGCGTTTATAAGTAAAAACAATGAAGGTTGCCAAGAACTTTCCTTCATTGCTACCTACCACCAAAAAATGCACTATTCAACTCTACAGTGGTACTATTCAAGCTCTACAATAGCACTACTTAGCTCTGCAGTACCTTGCCCACCCTGCCCACACTCCCCGTTTCAAACTTTGAACCTCAATAACTTTAATTTCGCGTATATGTTTCAAGAAAAAAATTCCCCCACGAAGCTATCACTTAAATACATCTATGATAAAAATTGCAAAAATTCATGATATAAATTGACATCGATGTAAGCTACCCAAAATCACTAGAAGCCTACCTTGGGACTTTTTGCATTTAGGGGTTAAGAAACAATCTTTTATGTATTAAGGTATTTTTTATTGTGAGAATTTTACCATTGATCATATGAAAAGAATCAATCAACTTTACAAATATGCAATGATTGGAAAATAGGCACCTTGGTACCAAAGTGCCCATATGGAGCACTATTCATACTTGTAGTTGCGTTTTTTCACAGAAAATAAATCCTACCATTTTTCACACAAAAGAAATAAGTGAACTTCACAAATATTTGATTATGGGAAAATAGACGCCTTGATACCAAAGTTCTTTATGAGCCTTCTTAGAACTGAGGAGCAGTCTCCATTGTGTTTCTTTTGGGTTTTTCCTCCATGCCATTTGTAGTTTCCTAAACTCTACAATTTATTGGTTGTATCTTATGAGCCTCGTCGGTACCAAGGAGCTGTCCCAAGGAACCGCACCTCGGTACCGAAGTGCCTATTTAGGTTGCACTTGAAAAGTGCAAAACCATGATTTGGGCAAGAAGCAAAGTAGTGAATAAAAACAAAATAGCCCAGAGAATCGCTCCTCGGTACCAAGGAGCCTATTTCTATTGTAGCTAGAGAGGGTGAACTAAAAAATGTGCAAGATTTAAGTAGAAAACATGAGAAAAGCCCAAAAACCGCATTTAAGTCTAAAACATTGAAAATACACATTATAGAACCGCATCTTGGTGCTAAGGAGTCTATTAGCCTACGTCTAACAGAATGCAGAACTTAGAAACAAGCAATCCACTTGAGTGCATATATTAGATTATGAGAAAAAAATGAGGAAAGAACAAGAAAAGAATTCTATAGAGACTGGACCTCGGTGCCGAGGAGGCTTATATGATACAATGACCAAAGTGTAGATATTAGGATCCTAAGAATGTCATGAAAAAACCAAAGAAAATGACCATGGATAATGTTCCTCGGTATCGAGGAGGCTCGTAAGATACAACCAACAAAGTGTAGAGTTTGGAAACCTAAGAAAGGCACAGACGAAGAACAAAAACAAACTCCTTGGGGGCTACTCCTCCGTACCGAGAAGCCTCATAAAGAACAACCAGTATAACGTAGATTCAAATTTTTAAAAAGGATGTGATGACTCAATCAAGGCGTATTGAAACTTCTCTTTGGTACCAAAAAGCTCATGGAGAACAATTAGAAAAATGTAGATTATAGATTCTAAGAAGAACATTAAATAATAGTCCTAAAAATATAGTCCAATAACCCTTCATTTCAACGTAGAAATTTCAATGTCCAATATTACAAAAACTCTGAGAGTACATTAGGGGCACTTCGGTACCAAGGTGCCATTTTTCCCCTCACTCAAATTATGTAAAGTTGTAGTGGAAGCAAGAATTTTAGTGTTCAAAATTACATAAAAGTTTGGAGTGCGAAATGGGCAGAAGAAGAAGAACGCCGGTTCCCGAAGGGGCCGGCGTGAATAAAGTGTCTATTTGTTCCACCACTAAGACCGTGCCCACTAGGCAAGGAATTAGTAGTATGGGGCTACTTCCCCCTCTCGAGGGTAGACACTATGTAACAAGTAACCATAAGGATGCAAATCATAACAGAGAAAAACCACAATCAGGACAAGGGAGTGGGGAGGAAAGAGAAAGGAATGAAAAGAGAAAAGACAAAGAAAAGAGGGAGGAAGGAAGAAATGGGTGGGGCAATGGGGAGTTGGACGCTTTATGGAGTGTCGTGTGGATCTGGGAGGGTTTGATTATTCTCTATTTTTCGTTTATGTAATAGTATGGACATAGCGTATTGGATTGCGATGGTGTTGATATTTTTGAAGGTATGTTTAATTGTGTCCATGGGTATTTTGAAAGTTTCTTCAAGGGTGTTCATGGATGGGATATAGGTTGTGGCACGGGCACCAGCCGTGATGACTATGAGGGGGTCTATTTTCCATCCGAGGTTTTTAACGTCGTCAATGAGGGGTTGATATTTAGTTATTTTATTTTCTATCGTTTCCAACGAGAATCTGTCATTACAATACGTGAATTCAAAAATTGAATGGTATAGTTTGGGTCAAAGTGAATGGGTGGTGGGTCATTAGTTTAGGTATGGTAGGCCTTTAACACAAAGGATGTCGGGTTTAAATCTAGCATTGCAATGACATCGTTGGGTTGCACATGTACATGGGAGTAGCCACGGTGGGACGGTGTTTTCTTATGGATTGTTATTGAAAGTGCCGGCATTCATGAGTAAGAAACATCGAGATTTGTTATGTGAGGTAATTAGTTTCCGGATTTCCCATACCGCTTTATTGTGTCTTTTAACAATGAGGGAGTGTATGTGGTGGTTTTGGCATTTAAGTAGAACATGTAGCCATGTGTCGGGGTCCGTAGAGGTGCATCTGGGCATGTTATGGATGGGAAGCGTTCTATTCCAAAGAAGAGTTGTTTACGGGCATTCCCCATATATTGACCGGTGCGGAATTTAATAAGGCATGTAATTTGTGAATCGGTAATGGTGGGATTTTTCCAAAAATTTGTAGACAATTCATTGTCTATGTTATTATTGCAGGTCCATTTTTCTATGTTAGGGAAATTTTCTGAGATCGTGTCAATGTCATTGTATGTGTCTTGGTTTTTGAGATATTTTACTAAAAATCGGACAGGGCCTTTGTCCGGGGTGTCATCTTTGGAGGGCCAATCTTCTTTTTGGAAGTAGTATGGGGTGGCATGTGCATGTTCATGTGGGTCTTTGGCATTTCTATGTGATTTTTTTCTTCCCTCTTTGTCTAGTTTATTGGCTTGTTCGTTTCCTTCTATATTAGCGTGGGCTCTCACTTTATGAAGTGTAGTAGGTTGTGTTCAATTTTGTAGCATTTGTACCATGGACATGAGTATTATTTTGTTTGGGTGGCTATTGTGGAGACTAGGGTGTGTTATTTGTGTGTTTAGTAGATATAGAACATTGATGCAATCCGTAAAAATATGTGCGGGTTCGTTGGTATATTTTGTGTTGATGATTTGGAGTGTTTTATGTATGGCCATCATCTCTGCACTCAGGATGTTTTGAAGTCCATGAAGTCTTTTGGCTAATTTAATTTCTTTGTTGAGATTGCATATACCCACTATAAGAAACCCGTGATTTTTGTGACGTTAGCTGTGATCAAGTGTGTTTTTCAAAACATGTTTTTGCGAACGGGCCGAGCCTTGGGCTCTCAGATTCTAGTGGATGTTGCACCAAATATGGAAAAATTGGCGAAAAAACGCAGAGATGTTAGCATAAACGTATTTGTTTTGCGGGACGTCCTAGTGAACATAGTCATGTTTTAGACAACATCCTCAGAAAGGTGACAATGCCACATCGGCAGGGGGGTTTCAGCTTTACTGTGAGTAACTTCGAGATTGTTACTGCAACCTCCCGTAAAACACTGCCCAACGGTTAAAACACAATGGAGATGGGCTGACCCCTACGAAAATAAAAATGTGGATGTCGTTACTGATGTCACAAAAAACGTGGATGTCCTTACTGACATCACAAAAAACATGTTTGAGCCACGTAGGCAAGGTAGAAATTGGATTTTTTTTAAAATGTTTGTGCCACGTAGGTAAGGTTGAAATCAGCTGCCACGTAGGCAAAGAGGATGTTGGAACAGACGTTTGGATGGACGTCTACTGTGACATTTTAATGTTTATGCTAACACGAGGCTAACACCATGACAAATCCAATAATCCCATATGGATTGTCACCACTTGTGCATCCCATTGTATATATATGTAAGGCCTTCTCTCCTATCTCATCACACTTGAATCAAGAGTGATTCACTTTCATCCATCTATTTGGATGAATTTGAATTACCCTTGAAACTTAAAGTGATACGGTACTTTTTGATGACATGGCGCTTCTTTTTGGTGACATGGCACTTGCTTTTGCTGACTTGGTGCTTACTTTGGGTGACCTCCATCTCAACGAACGTCACAGAAAACGTCATAACGAATGTCACAGAAAACATACCGTGTTAGAAATGACGTTCCAATTTACATTGTCCACAATTAATTATTGCATTAAACTATGCTGATTGGACATGCCACGTCATATTTTTAAAAGTGACACGTCATATTTTAAAGGTGCCACGTCATAAAATGGCGGGTCCACGTATGCAAGCCTAGTCACAATCTAATGCCACGTCATGCGCCACATCATGGACCACATTACCAAGGGCCCGGATGAAAAAGTTGGGGATGTGGCACTACCCGTCCATGTGGCGATGACGTGGACGCGACGTGGCAGCCACATGGTAGATTTTTAACACCTTCAACCCCCAAGTTTTTGTGATGTTTTAAAAAACATGGGCCTGTTTTTTGAGATTTTGGCATGTTTTTCGCATGTCAATTATAACGGATTTTTTTGCACGTCAACGTTGACGTGCCGGATGCTGCACAAAACATAATTGCATGTTAGTTGCCCTGTCACAAAATACACGGCTTTCTTATAGTGACCATATCCGGCTTTTTCTCTATGCCAATGTCCAGGGCTACTTTCTACCGGTTCTTTGAAGGATCCATCCGTGTAGTAACTATGTATGGGGTCATATTTTGGGTGTGTGTTTGTGTGGTAAGTGGGGAGAGGGGGATTTGTCATGGAGTAGTTTAATGTGTTGTTATTGTATTGTAGTTGAGACCATTTTTTGCTACGGTTTACTGGTGTTTGGGGGGGTGTGGGTGGGGCAATATTTGTGTGTATCCGGTCTATGTTTAGAGTTTTGGCTATGGATGTGAGCGTGGCTAGTTGTTCTAAGGTCCCATTGTTTTGCTTTGGTGATGGACACATAGTATTTGTAGTGTAGCTGGTTCGAGTCTAGGCTTTCTTTGTTCGGGTGGGATGGTGGGTTCTTCGTAAGTTATTGAGTCCGCTTCGAATAGTGCAATGATGTGTGAGTCAGGAAGATGGCCCGAGTGTGGATTGAAGTTTTGGTACCAGTTTTTGTCGGGTGTTATGATGAGGGTAGAGGTGTGGTTTGGGTCATGTTTGGCCGCAAGGCGGGCCCAATGTAGTGCTTGTTGTGTTTCTTCTTCATTGTGAGGGTGAATTATACCATTGCCTATCCATTTGTAGTCAAAGGCTTTTCTAGTGATCCGAATATTTTATCTCTTTCAAAGGGGGAGTAAAATTTGTTAAGTTTAATGGGGCATGTGACGGGGGATGAGAAGTATGAATGTTGGATGTTGAATGTTGAAATTAATGAGTTTAGTATAGGTGTGGGTAGTGTATATTGTGTAAGTTTAAGGGGGTTATTTTTTGATATTCTATATTTGTATCTTTGGTATAGCCAAATGACTTCGGTTTCAAATGGTTGGGTTATTGGTTCAATGTTTGTAGGGTTTTGTAGTTTAGTGTTGTATTGGTTCCACAACCATGTGAGCCTAGTGATGGAGATGGTAAAGAGGTGTCGTCCATCTTCTTCGTATAGGTGTGTTTGGTCTTTGTCTATTGTAATTGTGTTAGATGAGGTATTCCCTGCCCGGTGGACATGGTCTTAGTAATGGAAGGAACAGTCTTAGTAATAGAACAAACAGACACTTTATTCACGCCGGTCCCCTTCGGAGACCGGCGTTCTTCTTCTTCTTCTGTTAGATGAGGTAAGAATGTCTTTTTCGGGGTTACATTTCGTTGTGTAAATGTTTAGTAGGGGGATTATTATTGGTGGGATGACGGACCTTGTGTCTTGGGGTTGATTTTGTGGGTGGTGAGTTTGAATAATTTCGGAGTAGAATTTGTGTTGGATTCTTTGGTAATATTGTGTCAGTTTATTGATATTATGTGTAATGGTGTTCTGGTTGTGTCTTGGAAAGAGGTTTCTTTGGGGGAGCCATTTGTTGTAGGTGTTGTTATTGTGAATCCATTGGCATAAATATCTAGTGTAGTTGTTTTCAATTTGGTTATCATATGTTTTTCCCTTGTATTCGTGGTGTATGATGTTGTTAATGGGGTATGTGGTGGGGTTTTTGAGGATGTGATTTGGGGGGCGGGGGTGGCGTGGGTAGAAGTGGGGAGGATGTATCGGTGGTGGGGGTATTTCTTGGGATGATGTCGTTGTTTATAGTGATGAATGGGTCTTTAAGCGTATGGGAGTATGTATGTGTATTGTTATGAGTAGTGTGTGGGGGGGATATTTTGGGTGGCAAAAGAGTTGTCGTGCAATTTTGAGGGCACTTTTAATTAGTTCTGATGGGGTGAAGTTGTAGGTTTTAAACTCTTCATTGTTCATGATGTGTGTTTTATTAGGTAGGCAGATTTGTTTTAGTTCGTAGATATTTTTTTATAGGATTTTTTGTAATAACTTTTGAGATAATTGTGTGTTGAGTGTATTATGGTTTTGTGTTTTGAGAGTCCAAGCTTTTTCTAGTGTTGTTGGTTCTATAAGAAAGTTGGGAGATTACTTTTTAGGTGGACTTTTGCTACGTGTTTTAGTAAGAAGAAGGTACGTGTTATTGGTGATCTTGTACAATTTGTCTTTTTCTTCTAGGTATGTTTCGGCCCCCCCATATTGGGCAAAGATGTGGTCTGTTAGGCCCCTATATATTGTTCCAAGTCTACTACAGTCATTTAGAGCGTTCTGTAGTTGTTTTCCTATGCATCTAAGGTATGCACTTTTAGCGAAAAAGCTTCTAGTCCAAAGAGGTTGTGCGGTAATTGGGTTATTATATTAGACATACATTTTGGCATGCCACATACGGTTTTTTGTGTGGCCGTTATCTTTTGGTCCAATTTTTTTATGGCGGGCATTGAGTATGGTATCACGTAGAAGTTGTATGCCACGCCCGGTCTTAAAACTGTGTCAATCATTTTGATTTTTTGTTTCATAGTGGCCAAGCAAGCTACTAGTTCTTCACATTGTTTAATTAGTTTTTTGGTGGTGGCATGGATTTGGGTTTTCCATTTTAGGGAGGGGACGAGATTTATTCCTAAATATATGTATGATTCGTTTTGGTGTAGTACGGGTATTGGTTGGTCTCGGTTATTAATGTTAGAGGTTTGTATTAGGGCTTTGAATGCAGTGGGATTTGTTTTTGATTTATTTGGGCATCCAATGACGGCACATTTTGGGACACCTACATCCATACCTGTCCATTTGCACTACCTGTCTATTTTGTTAAGTTGTATTTTTATAGCTTTGATTTTGTTGGTTATGGTCGCAAGGTCATCCGCGTATGCGGTGGGGTTAATGGTGGTTTGTGATGTCCCAAATGTGTATCCATTGTTGCCTCTATCTAGCCATCTAAGTAGTGGTTCTATAAATATAATGAAAAAGTATGGGCTTAGGGTATCCCCTTGTCTTTGGATGGCTATGGGTTTGGTTTTTCCAAAGTGTTCTCCTATGTAGGAGGTTGAGGATTCGGAGTATATATTTCCCACTAATGAGGTTGCGTCTTTGGGATATCCAAGGTCCGTCATTATGGCTAAAAGTCTAGCGTGGTCAATGGAGCCAAAGGCATTTTTAAAGTCAACATATAGTATGAATATGTCTTGGTTTGTAAAGCGTGCATCTTCTAATGCGGCTATTATTGATTGGATTTGTCTAGCGGTACTTCTTTTTGCGCGGAACCCCTCTTGGCTATCATGCAGTATTTTATGTTTTTCGCCATATGATGATAGTAAACACGCAATTAAGCAATTATGCACTTAGCCAAGTGCATTGGTTGCTGGTAGAAAGCCGCAAGTTATTTGCTCATAACTTTTTAAAAAATCAAAATTTGGCAAAAGTTTAGTTTGTTTTTTGTCACAAAATTTTGTGACAATTCACTCCGCTCATTGCACAATTTTTTTGAATATGCTACACTCCTTGTCTACCTCTCAAAATTGGTATATAGCAAACTAACATCATGCTTAACCTTATGGTAATTAATTGAGACCCTTTATAGTGCAAAAATTGGACACTAATTGAAGTCAAAGTCTACTGATCCAGTAAACGCAGGGAAGAAAATGAGCCTTTTCTCTACTTCAAACATTATAATCTTTCAATCCCTGCGGTAATATTATATGAAATTTTGTGAGTATATTATTTAATGAGTAAGGATTGAGATCCTACGGTTAAAACTCCAAAAAAAACTTTATTTTGTCTTCCTTGCTGAATGCACTAAAACAAGCATATTTTACGATTTTTGGTTAAGATATTCTCAACATCATTTATGGACCAAGGTACTTTGGGTATCAATAGAGAGGGTATCACCACCAGGGTATGAGTTCGTAGGTATCAGTACCCGGATTACATCCGAGGTATCATTGTAGGGTATCAATTAGGGTTTGGTATTGGGGTTTTGGAAATGAGGGTATTAATGAAGGATAGCAACTTTGGGTAGTCCTACGAGGGGTGTGCGCGCGCACACCCCTGCCAATAGTTGTTGGGAGGCTGTGAGTGTGAGAGAGAGGGTTTGGAGGAGGGAGAGGCTAGTGAGAGGCTTGAGGTTTGTGAGAGAGGGGCTTGTGAGGGCGGAAGGTGAGGAGAGAAGAGTTGTGAGGGAGAGGAATGGAGGGGAGGTGTGAGGGAGAGAGGTTGTGGGCGGCTAGGGTTTGAAAGAGAAGGAGAAAAGTTTGGGAGGTGTGAGGAATAGAGAGTAGCCATATCCATAACCTTCAGGGGCTTGCGATGCCCTGCATCAGCGCCAGCGCCTGCGCCGTACTGCGCATCATCAACTGGACATCATCTTCTTCGTCTTATGCTCAAAGGACGCGGCGAATATCGACATCATCCTCTCCAACTTCTGAATGACGACGCGACGCATGTCGACATCATTCTCCATCTTCTGCTTGAAGAACGCGGCACAGGCGCAGTATCGCTTTGCTGCCCTGGAAAGAAGAAGACTGTGTACGGTGTGTCCAGTTGATGATGCGCAGGGCTCGCGTCGCACCCAAACTGCGGTGCATGGTGAGTCCAGTTGATGATGCCCTGGAAGGAAGAAGTCGCGCGCAGGGCCCGCGTCGCACCCAAACTGCCATGATGGAAGAAAACGCGGCGCAGGGGCAGTTAAGTCGCGGCGCAGTGAAGATTCGGCGTAGGCGCTGTAAGTCGCGGCGCAGGCGCAGTAAAGACGCGGCGCAGGCCGTGAGTCGCTGTGAGTCGCTGTGACGCGGCGTAGGCTGTGACTCGCTGTGAGCCGCTGTATCGCTTTGGTAGCTTCATCACCTCGACATCATCTTCTCGCTCGTCACTTCCCCTTTCTGAAACTGACTTTGTCCTCCCTGTTCGCGGTAACCTTTGACATGCCGATCCGACAAAACACGCACCCGGTGCCCACGTAAACCATCCCCTGCAGCCCGTCCAAGGCATGCATTCACATCGAAGAAGATCGTGTCATGATTTGCGTACCGGGCGTTGGGGTCAATGCCTTCGTAGCGCTGCGGAAACTAGATGAAGCAGAGACGGTCGCCGCCGCAATCCATGAAGAAGCAGATGGCTCTCTCCAACTTTCCAGAAGCACCTTCTCAGGGTTTGGGTTTTCAGCCTCGACGAATCGATATTGTCGGTGGAGGAGCACTAGCAGTTGGAGGTGTGCGCGCGCACACCTCTAGTGTACGTTTACTCCATGAGCGTCACGCGAACTCCATGGGAACGGCGGGTAGGGTTTGGTTGTGGCGGCTAGGGTTTGGGTGTGGCGGCTAGGGTTTGGTGCAGTGGCTAGGGTTTGGTTGTGGGTGCAGTGGCTAGGGTTTTGCATTTGCTGATAAAGCAAGTGAGTTATTTCGGTGGTATTTAATAGTTTGTCACTGCACATGTTGAGTTGGAGTGGGGAAATGGAAAAGTGAACGACATATTTTTTGTTTCTGGATATCATCTGGAAGGGTCTGTTGAATCTCAGGTATTTAAAAGTGTTTTTCGGTTATCTTTTTTTTAACTAGTTTGATATCCTTGTTTCCACGAATCGTCACTCACATGCTTTTAGTTTCAGTTTAGTTTGGTTTGTATGCCAGATATTGAGCAATGCATGGGCGTACCATATACTTGATTTGAATTATACTTGTGGATTTTAGAACCAGGGGAGACATAGATGAGAGATTGCGAGTATATCCTTGACTCGATCTTGTAGGGCCTGCTTCTTGAGGCTGGCTTTTGATTACCAATACGAGTATTGTGCTTTAGCATAATATTAAGTTTTGAAAAATGTACATCTCAATTCTCATTGGCTGCTTCATGCAGTGGAGTGCATCCCTTCTCGATTTGATTATTTACTTGGTGATAATATTTTCTAATTGCAGGGCAGTCCCGTGCTTGGGGTTCAAGTGTATCTGTATTCTGATGATGTTAGCGAAATGATTTGTCCACAATGGGCTGGCAGTGCCACTCCTTTATCCAAACCTGCTTTGTGCCATGCCATTTCAAATGCCGAGGGGAGATTTGTCTTTTCAGGAGTTGCATGTGGTATATACCTCTGGCCTATCTTTTACTCGTGTTCAAATCCACATCATAAATTTAAGCATTTTGTATTTAGTTTCATGTAAACTAGAAGTTTTGCTGCTCTTGCAAATCTGTCTGCTCCCTGCTTTGCAAACACATGATTTCTAGACTTACGGGGCTATGGTTTTGGCGATCTTAATTTTGTTGCTATTTTTTTTTCCAGGGATGTTTACTTTGGTGCCTTATTACCGAGGGGAGAACATCTTATTTGACGTTTCACCTTCGTCTGTGGATGTCACTGTTGGACATGATTCTGTCAAGATATTGAAGCCTTTCCAGGTATTTTCTCAAATATCAAGGTAGAATGTTGGTTTCTTGTCTCAATTGTGGAGTTGCTACTAAACTCATTGACAGATCTGGTGAATGTTGATGTTAGCAGTTATCTAATCAAAAGTTTGTAGCTTCGCCATTTTTTCTTGTTTTTTTATGTATTATCAATTATAAGAGAATCTGGGTTTTGGGGTGATTTGTTTGACAGGTAACAGATTTTTCTGTTGGAGGTCGTGTTGTTGATACTGAAGGCACTGGTGTCGAAGGTGTGAAAATTGAGATCGACGACACAGAGCATGCAAGGACAGACGGTGATGGCTATTATAAGCTTGACCAGGTATCTGATATGAATTCAATCCCTTAATGTGTTGTGTCATTGTAAAATTCATTGTCCGACATATCGTTGGCGTTGATAGCTGCTGTTATGCCAACACATGTCTGTACAATGTGAATTGGAGCGAGTGTAAATCTTCGGAGACTGAGGTGCAATCAATAATGGAAGTTATTCGGAACCATTGTAGGTGACCTTGACACATTACAATACAAGTGAGAAAAGAGAACTACAAGTTCAGTTCATTACAGAATTTTCAGGTGGGTTTGCGATTTCTCAAGGTTTTTCTATTTAGATGCTTATTTTAGATTGTATTTTGCCTATAGAGTCCTACATGTGTATATCGGAGGATTGTAGGAAAATCTTTTTTTGAATAGTTTTATATGGCTATTTCTTTCTTTCTCTTCACAATACGTACTTAAGCATCAAATGACGTCAAGAACTGACAGAACTTTTGATCCTGTAGTACTTAAACCAGTCCGTTCCATAATAACATCTACATCTTTAGGTTCATAGCATGCTTGAGTATTTTTAGGATTTTTTGGATTCCCAATTTATTTTTTGGCTCTATCAATGCTTGCATAATTTCAGGTTCTTCCAAATATGGCATCCATCCCAGAGACAAAAGCAACTCATTATTGAGTTTGTGGATCAGTTCATGCTGTTAATCCGGCTCATGCTCGCCAGGTGAGTTTAGAAATTGGATCTGAAATACGCTTATATACTTGGCGAGCCTTGCTTTGACAATCTACTTGTAATCGAAGGGTACTTTCTTGCAGCCAATTCCTAGAGAAGCATGTTTATATTGGCATAATCTCTAGATGCACCTTGTTGTTATGTGTTGTCGGTTTTGGTGGCTTCATAAATGTCCGCGCTGGTTCACTACTGTTTTTCATGTTTTCTCATATCTTTCCTTGTTTTGCATTGATTTGCTGCAACAAACTTCACTTGCTGCAAAACTATGACTATTTCTTACCATGTTCTACAAAATGCTCACCATTATTTTGTCCCTTCACTCCTGTTTCTCACTTTTGCAGCGTCAAGTTGCCCTTACCCATGGGCCAGATAGTGTGAAGCCTCAAACTACACGTATAGACGATTCTGGTTCTTTTTGCTTTGAGGTAATCTGCAATTCTTTATGCTTAATTAATTAAATTCTGATCATCTTGCCAAAGGATTTGTTATGTTGCACTTCCAACTGCTTCTCTCTCTGCATGACCTTTCTCTTGTACAGGTATATCTGACCAATCATAGCAAGCCTTATCATTTCGCATGCTTTTTACTCAACAGGTGCAATCCGGAGATTACAGGATTTCGCCTGTTACTACCGTTGCTGAGAATGCATCCGGGCTGATTTTCTCTCCCGTGCACACGGATGTGACTGTCACGAAACCCGTTCTTGACGCTATTTTCACTCAGGTATCAGACTTCTTGTAAAGCCTTTTGAATAGGCTACTAGGCAGCTTTATCGCTTCTTCTTTTTGCCCCTGTCACCAATATCTCGCAAACTGATTTGTCAAGGCCTGAGCTGCAAGTAAGGGTATCGGTGACATTGCAAATATGTAGAAGGAATATTTAGTTACTCGGCCTTCAATTCAGATGTCATTAGCTGTCTAATATTCTTGAGTTTGAGGGTGTTCTTGAATTTGTATTGGCACAAGCTAGGTACACACTGGCCCACATTGTATATGTTATCATTGTTGGAATGTGGCATAAAAACAGCTAACAAATTGACAGACAGTCAAGATTAGGATTTTGACGTCTTTGAATTTTTATACTGCTGACTCATTGTTTATCTTATCTGCAGGCTGAAGTGAGCATTTCAGGGGTGGTTGGATGTAAGGAGGCTTGCTCTTCCCTTGTGAAAATTACTCTTTCCTCTGTCGGGTCTTCAGACAAGCAAGCGACTTTGAAACAAGAGATGACTTTGTCCAGCAACAAGTTTACTTTTGAGAATGTCCTTCCTGGAAAATATAAGCTCGAGGTAAAGTTGAAGGCTTTATTTGGTAGTCTATTGTCAGCTTTCTCTTTCAACGCCATATTTATATATATTTATTCCAAATTCCACTAGAATATTTGAAATCGGACAGAGCAACAAGAATTCTATGATTGATCTTATTCTGATGGGATTTTCCAAATTTGGTATGTTTCCAGATTCAACACAAGCCTGCGAAAGATAGTGATAAGGACGATGATTGGTGTTGGATGGAGAAAACCTTGGATGTTGCTGTTGGAACTGAGGATATTAAGGGACTTAAATTTGTTCAAAAGGGATTCTGGATGCATGTCAAGTCGACACATGCACTCAGGGTTTGGTGCAGTGGCTAGGGCTTGGGTGTGAGTGCGGTGGCTAGGGTTTCAGGTAGTGGGCTGATGTGCCATACCATGGTTTTCAGTGAGTTACTACTCTCATTACTGAAGTACTCAGTGGGTTTTGGTGTCACTCTTTCATGTCACTACACTAAAATTGAGAATTAGTGTTTGCAACACTAATTACGAACTCTAACACTAAATGTCAACTTGAGATATAGTGTTACAACACTAAATGCCAACATGAACACTAAATACAGAGAATTGTTACCTTTGGGATTTAACTAGCTTTACATATAGTGTAATGGCAAAATAACGTTTAGAAAATTAAGAATTAGAAAATGCTACAAAGTTGACAAAAATTGACAAACATTGACAAAGATCATGTGATTCAAGAAATTACTAAAAATTGAAGAAATCATGTCACCAAAAAATAATAAACAACCAGTCAAATAGGCGGCTCATCAACAGTCGGCTCATTGATGAGCGTTACACTAAATTCCAACAAATACACAATTAGAGTAGTAAGGTCAATAGAGGTTATTACATTAAATGTAGTATAACACTAATTCTCAATTTTAGTGTAGTTGATTCACTAGTTGTAAACATCTAACTTCTATTGAATTTGTAATTTTAAACATACTCAAGTTCATGTCCTCATTTGTGTGCGCCAATATTTGTATTGCTCACTATCGTAACTTTGACTGAATTTCAATCATCATGAACCTAACCCTGGAGTTCCCTCATATTCAGAATTGAAACAAATTCAGAAGCTCACCAAATTTGCTAGTATCTCCTTGATGTTGGTATTGGCCGATCATCCAAAGGGGGGTTGTTGATGGACATGGGTCTTCTGCACAACGGTATGCAAATTGCATGGATTCATTCTCGGAGCCATCTGGAGAGAGCCGAAATTGGGTAGAGAAAGATGCATGCATTTTTTCATGGATAGACTCACCGGAAAGAACCCTGTCCGGGGCCAGCGGGTGGAGAAAGCACAATGTATTTGGAGTGCAGGTTGAAAGCAGGATTCGCATTTTTCAATCGGCAAAGGCTCACATACTACAATATATTGCAATGCAAACTGAAGCTATCGATGACGACCGTTTGCAAGTAGCCCTAAATTCTGTGGAGTAGACAGTGAACATTTTTGAGAGTATACTAGTTGTGTATGGTAACTGATATGTAGTGTATGTGTAAGAGTAGTATATTCTAAGGGTGATGTAAGACGTTATGTCATTAATCTCAAAGGTGTAAAGGTGTTTATACTATTGGTGCTAAGTCCAATTGTAGAAGCATCTATATTTAGTTTCCACCATTGCATGCATTATGTACTACGTAGAATATCTACTAATCAACTGCCAACCCTTGCATAAAGTATGTTTTTTGTGATTACGCCTATTTGTGTACTACAATCCTTCAAATCTATCTTTGAAATATTGTGAAACTATATTAAATACACATTTATCTAGTATTAAAGAGGGCCCACAAATAATTAGTTGTAAATACCAAAAAAATCGCTTCCGATATTAACAACGATGATTGTACGTAATATTATTGCAAAAGCTCAATTTTTTTCCTTTGGAAAACATTTTTTTTCTTTGATTTTTATTTATTTTTTGCAATTTTTCCACTTTTGTTCGCAATGGCCGCCGTTGTACCCAAGTGCACTTTTAAATGGCCAAGTGCATAATTGCTTAATTGCGTGTTAGTATTGATGTGAATGTGCTTGTAAATAATTTATAGATGGTATTGGCTAATGTAATGGGTCTATGGTTGGGTAGCATGGATGGATTTCCTTTTTTGTACAGTAGAATTGTTGCACTTGTTTTCCATGAAGCAGGGATTTGTTTTTGTTTATAGCAGTGGGAGAAGAAGAGGTTTAGTAGTTTGTGGAACCTCGGGGGCATATGTTTTAGTACAGAGTTCGGTATGCGGTCCGGTCCGGGGGCCTTATTATTTCCTAGGTTTCGTAGGTAAGTGTCATATGTAGCTTGATTAAAGTATGTGTAGTGGGGTTTCCGGGTCTCCTCTTTTTTCTAATGTGAATCCATCTAGGTCATGCCATGGATATTGTCGTATTGCGCATGTGCATGTAGTGGGGTGGTCCGGTTGATAGTTGCATGTTTCTACTGTAGGTCTGTTATTTTTCGTTTGTTGGTTAAATATTTCGTTTGCAATATCTTTTGGGCTAGTTAGTACATTGTTATATTGGTCGGTGATGCAGTCTAATGGTGGGGATTCCATAGTTTTGAATATTCTTCTGTTTATTTTTTTGGGGTTAGTTTCATATAATTGTCTGTATTTTGATATGGCTTTTCTAATGTTTTCTTGAGCGTATTTGGTGGTAATCTTCCGGGCTTGTATGTTGGCGTTTTTTGCAATTAGTGCTATATTACTTATCCATGTGTCGTGAGGTAGATGTATGGGGGTGGATTTGGGATTTGTGTGTGTTGAAGATTTTGTAGTTCTTTGAGGATAGGGTGGCTTCGCTATTGGGGTTATTATTTACGGTTCTTATGGTTTTTCGTATAGTGTGGTAAGTGGTTAAGTGTTGTTTCCATGTTTTAGGTAATTTACAAGGTAAATATCCACCTTGTTGTGATGTTCGATTTGTCATTTGTGGTAAGAGTTGGGCTTTGCAGGTTTGTTCAATTGTATTGGATATGTTGTTGATGAGTATGTCTAGGGTGTGACATGCTTCTTGCCATTGAGTTTGGGAAAGATGGTTATTAGATGCTAATGCATTTATTAGGGAATCAATGTGTAATGAGTTTTCCTCAAAGAATTTTGTGTTGAATAATTCTACGTTTTTTTGTGGGATGGGGTTGAGGCTACGTGTGTGGACATTGTTTGTGGTGGTTGGTGTATGGTGTATGAGTGTGTTGTTTGGAATGTGGAGTTGTATGGGTGAGTGATCGGAGTTCAGGTAAATGTTATTATTTGTTGTGGAAGTAAATGTAATATGGTTGGTCGCACGGACATAGAATCCATCAATTAGGCATAGAATCCATCAATTAGGCTCCAGTCGCTATAGTTGTGCCCTCCTTGTCTAGAGTATGTAGTGTTTGTGGGTATATAATTAAAGTTTAGATTTTTGTAAAATGTTTCCATTGTAGGTCTGTCATTTGTGGTGGTGTATGTTGGTTTCCGTTTTGTCTTCCTATGAGGGCAATGTCTCTATTGAAGTCACCACATAAGATTTGGTTGCAAAATGGGCACTTTGGTATCAAGGTGACATTTTTCCCCTCATTCAAATTATGTAAAGTTGTAGTGGAAGCAAGAATTTTAGTGTTCAAAATTACATAAAATTTGAAGTGCCGAATGGGCACTTTGGTATCGAGGTGCCATTTTTCCCCTCACTCAAATTGTAGTCGAAGCAAGAATTGTAAAATTATGTAAAATTGTAGTGGAAGCAAGAAATTCTGTATTCAAATTTTCGGAGAAGTTTGGAGTGCCAAATGGGCAATTTGGATAACTCCTTAAGGAGAATTTTTCTTAATGGGGGACAATTTTTTTAATAAATATTTTTTAAAATTATATATATATTTTTTTATTTTATATATTTTTTGCTTTCCCTTGGTTTTGCTCTCAGGGCGCTCCTTGGTACCGAGGTGCCCCTCGACAAGTAGTTTTTTTTTTAATAATTTTTTAATTTGGTTTCGCTCTCTGGGCACTCCTCAGTACCAAGATGCCCCTTGGCTAGTTTTTTTTAATTTTAATAATTTGAATTTTAGTATTTTTTAATTTTAATTTTTTAAAAAATTAAAATTGATTTCGCCCTCAGATCGCTCCTTGGTATAGAGGTGCCCCTCGGCATGTTTTTTAACCCATAAAGGACCAAGTGTCAAAAATGGGCTTTTTGAAAGTTCGGTCAGGTTCCTATGGTGTCAATTTCCAACATTCTTCTTTGAAATTTTTACTAGAGAAAGGCAATACCATGACCTTAGTGGAAATTTTTTTTTTCCCTAAATCGGACATTTGATGAAAAAGTTATAGAGATTTCAATTTCAAATGGGGAGAGTGGGCACCTCGGGCACCTCCAAAAACTTTTGCTAGGACATTCTATTGAATGTGAAATTTTCAATACTCACAAGTAATATTATTTCCCTTTATATTGTCCAAAAAAAGTTCTTGTCTTTAGTGAAAAATAGCATACCAACCCAAGTCAAACATTTTCACACATTGTCACTCAATGTCGGGCAAGGTACCAAAAAAACTTCTTCTTTTCCACATAAAACCTAGATATCTTTATAATTTTCACTTTTTATTTTTTCCACAACAATATGTGGTGTAAACCTTCTTATTTACCATTCGGATTATCAATCAAAAACACATTAATTTCACAAAAATTAAAAGTGTAAATTGACAAATTTCAAACCTCCACTCCTTGCACAGTTGTTTTGAATATGCTACACTCGTCTTCTACCTCTAAAAATTGGTGTATGTGGAACTAACATCATGCTTAACAAGATGGTAACAGATTTAGACCATGTGTAAATCAAAAATTTGACACCAAGCGAAGTCAAAGTCTGCTCATCCACTGAACGCAGAGAAGAAAATGAACCATTTGCTTGACTTCAAACACTATAATCTTTCAATCCGTGTGGCCAAAGTTTACGAAATTTTGAGAGTATATTATTTAATAAGTCTTAATTGAGATCCCATGGTCGGAACTAGAAATAAAAGTTTTTGTTTCCTTCTTTATTCATTGCACTAGAATCCAACAATTTTGAAGTGCTATTGGTGTAAAACTGTCCCGGTACATTAGAGGTTAAAATTTTTCAATTTCCAACAATGAGAGATCAATATCAGAGATATGTCAGAAGCAGTTTCTATTCTGAAGATGTTGTGTCAATTAATGTCAACTCGCCGGTTTGTTTTCAACTTTGTTTGTCTTGGCTTCTTCTCTCTTGATACAACTAGAGTTTTGGTCCCATGACCACCACTTTAAAGAAAATGCAAAACTAAAAACTAAAGTATTTCTAAGATATTTTTAAGTGAAAGAGATTCAAGTTTTTTTCTCAACCCAAGTGATTTCATGTTTTTCCAATGAAAATCGAATCACTTATGAATTTTCAAAGTGTGTTGCCACTTTAGCATATTTCTACCACTAGGTACCCCATTAGCTCCGACCAAAAGTCACAGGTCTTGACCAGAAAGCTGCTTTAGACCGCCAATATTAGTGTTGAAATCACATGAAGAAATTATTGCATTCTATGTAGTCGCTTAACTCTGGCTGAGACTAAAAAGCTTTTACTAATATTTTATAAGCTGTTATGTTTTTTTTAACTATAAGATGAGAAATCATTCATCTACATTCATCTATCTACATTCATTCAAATATCCTCCAAACAGTTTATTTATGGGTTTTTAAATCCAATTTTCTCCCATTTGGAAATTTTTTCATACCATGGAAATAGGTCACAATGTAAAATTGTTTCCTTGTAAATCACCCGGAAGCTGTGGTTATTGGGTGCCCAACTGAAGAAAAGAAATTGCTTATTGCTCACTGCTCACCACTCATTGCTCATTGCTCATTGCTCACTGCTCACTGCTCGCATTCTAGCATTCCTGGTCCCGCTCCAAGTTTGCTTTACACTTCCTTGAAAAAGGAGATTGACCACGGAGTTTGAGGTTACCTAAGTATGCTATTTTTTGCCGAGTGGATAATGTGTCTTGGTCCAATAGGTTTTTAGTTGGGTCGAGGCAAATAGGCCGACTCGACGGAAATCAAGGGGACCGTTGAGATAAAAATCAACGATTGGCTGAAATTTATTTTATCTATTATTTTTAATTAAGTTGTTTCTTGGATTTGTAAATATACATTAAAAAATCAGCCCATACTTGTCCCGGTCCAAATCCACTTTACACTATGAGAAGTGACCAAGACACTCAAAAAATGATTTTTCATTTTTCATGGTCACGACTCTAGACCAAGAGCCGTGACCACGAAAATAAATGATTTCTCTTGGTCAATCCTCATGGTCCATAGTGTAAAGCGCCCCTTAAAGTTCCTATCGCATTGACTAGTAAGGGAAATTGTCCTATGATTGCCAAATTGTATTTTAAGGGTTGCTAAATTAAAATAATCAATTTTTAGTTAAAGTACTTAGTATTACGATTTCAATCCACATGAGTTTATTTCTCTTCCAATGAAATGTAAATTAGTTATGCATTTTCAAAGTGGATTGCCATATTTAGCTGTCTTTTTCTTCCACAACACTAAAGTTGGTATTTAGTGTTAACCAGAGTAAATGGCTTGTAAATGCTGTAAGTTTTTACTCTTGATGAATACTCTTATCACTTGTGTTTACAATGATTCTCCTCTCTAAATAGTATGAATAGTTATGCTCTTAGTAAAGATATTAATCGAGAGTAAAAGACTTATAGCATTTACAAGTCATTCACTATGCTTGACACTAAATACCAACTTTAGTGTAGTTACCTCTAGAAGGGTTGACTAAAAGTAAAGGGTCATAACCTGTAGCAAACTTTAATATGGAGCTATTAATGATTGAAAGGGTGGAAATGGGATCATTTTAGAATAGCGGAAATATGAAGATGACGATTATGGGCATGATCACCTCAGCTTCCTACACCTCTTCCATAAAATGTATATATCTTTCAATCTGTATGGTCAAAGTTTACAAAAAAATTAGGGTGTCTTCTTGTGGTAGTTAGCTTGAAGATCCAATGATTGAATATAGTAAAACGTTGTTTGGATATGTCTAATAATATCTCATCTCAAAGTGGCAATTTTAGGGTGGTTTTGGTGAATTACAAGGCATGGTCTATTAGAGGTTAAGTATGGGGTGACAAAAGGAGGTCATCTCCCCCATTTTTTCAAAATTCAACTATACTCAAGGGGTTGGTTTGATTTTTAAAATTATTTTATTAAATAAACTTTACCTTACAATAAAACCCTTTTTACTAGGAAAAACAAATTACAAGAGTAATCTTATTTGCCAAAACAAAATATCTAACATGAGAGTCTTAGGACTATGTAGTGTCAAACTTGACTATCTAGTACAGCCTTATGTTCTCAAGCTTATGGAAATTGGATTGACTGACTCATGTAAGTATCTAAGAGCATCCTCACCTATGGCACGCTCCTCGTCACAATGGAGAGGGTAGGGCCAGGATATTATTAGCCCGACGATGGGCAAGCCCTGGTGAGCCCGGCTAAGGTTGGATGACCTATAACCACCAACTTAAGCTTGCTGACCTATTTATAGCGTTTGTATACGTGGTAAGACATTTTTTGGGAATTCAAAATAGGATTTCATGAATATTGCAATTGTCGTGACCATTTATTTCTTCATATTGAAATTGCTACAAATTTTCAAAGTGGATAGTAAGCCGTGACCCATTCCTCGACTTACCATACTCTCTATTTCCACACTAAGTTGTACCAATAACCACTTCTGCATTGACTAAAAACCGGCAGCTTTGAACCAATCATGAACTAACACCCAATCAAATCTCACTTCCTAAAATTTCGGAAATGGGGTGGGTCTGTGGTGGTTTTGGTACACTTTACCTTCACCATTATGGGATTTGTGGTGGTTATGGGTCATCCAACCTTACAACTGCATTCTTTCACATTCTTGCACTCTAGGTCTCGCCCCCAAAAGTTCCTGGTCGTTGTTTGTGTTTGAACTCCTCAAATTGCCAAAATCCGGCTCACCGTCTTCCTTCGTACGCAGAAAATTGGTGGGAAGTCTACTCACCATGCACAAAACTCCGCAAACTGGACTCTAGTTGGGGAGTGCCTGGGAGCTCGACAACCCCAGTTGTGTTGCTTGCTCTCCGGTGGAAGGCTCACCAGGTGTTGTCCCCACGCCATCCACCAGGTGTTGTCCCCACGCCATCCACCAGGTTTGCGGATGGTCTAAAGCTTAATCTAAATTTCCTTGACAATTTCACACCAGAAGCACTTCAGAATTGTTGATCTACTGCAATGAGTGAGGAAAGAAACAATAACTTTTATTACCAATTTCAATCGTAGGAGTTCAATCAAAACATACTTAAAATATTTCATCAACTTTGGCCGTAGGGATTGAAATATTATAGTGTTTGAAGTAGAGATAACAGTTCATATTTAAACTTGAGTTTAGTGGATCAACAAAATTTGGCTTCACTTGGTGTTATATATTTGCACTACACATGGTCTAATTTAATTACCATCATGTCAAGCATGATATTAGTTCCTTGTACACCAAGTTTTAGTGGTTGAGAAAGGGTGTAGCATACTTAAAAAAATTGTACATGTAAAGTAGAGGCACCCAATTCCGATCACTTGAGCCAATTGGGGACTCAAATGACATTGTATGTCAAAAACATTTAAGTAGAAAGATGTAGAATTAGGAATGAAACTCAACGAATATTTTTTCAAATTTAATCACAAAGATTTGGAATTGATATAGAATTTAAAAGCCCAAAAACCACTGGAGCCCATAATCAAACTGTAGAGTAGGTGAGATTTGGTGCCCTCCTTTGCCCAATGCCAACAAGTGAGTGTGAGAAAAAGAGAGAAGACATGCCATGGACAACCAACTCATGGAGGGTGTGTCCAATGCCGATAATGACCAGCGTTTTCAAATTTTGAGTTATCAATTTTGGGTCACTTCATGCACCATTTCATGCACTTGCCATTTTCATGCACCATGCCATACATACTCTACTCATCGGAATTGGGTGGGCGATTGAAATTGGGTGCCTCTACCACAGTGGAGGTTTAAAAATTGCCAATTCAAGTTTTTTTTTTTTGTTGTGAATTTAATATGTTTTAGAACGATAATCCGAATGGTCGATAAGACACTATAAGAAGGTATCCACTACCTATTGTGTCAAAGAAAAACACTATAAGAAGGTATCCACTACCTATTGTGTCAAAGAAAAACACTATAAGTAGGTATCCACTACCTATTGTTTGGGAAAATAAAATAAAAAAATAAAATGAAGATTTCTCAATTTTATGTGGAAAGGAAGAAGTTTTTGGTACCTTGCCTGACAATATATGACAATGTGTGAAAATGTTTGATTTGGTTTAAACTGCTATCTTTTCATAGAGAAAAGATTTTGTTTTGAAAATATGAAAGGAAATAGTATCACTTATTGAATAAAGTGTCATAGTAAAAGTTTTTGGAGTTGCCTGACTTGCCCGAACTTAATAGTGTTTTTCTTTGACCCCTACGATATTGTGACAATTTCACACCAAAAACACTTCAAAAATGTTGGATTCTAGTGCAATGAATAAAGAAGGAAACAAAAACTTTAATTTCTACATTTGACCGTAGGATCTCAAATGCAACTTATTAAGTAACATACTCACAAAATATTATAACTTTGACGGCACAAATTGAAAGATTATAGTGTTTAAAGTAAAACAAATGGTTCATTTTCTTCCCTGCGTTTAGTGGATCATAGTGGATCATCAAACTTTGACTTCACTTGGTGTCAAATTTTTGCACTACACAAGGTCTAAATCCATTACCATTGTGTTAAGCATGATGTTAGTTCCTTATACACCAAAGTTTAGAGGTAGAGGAGGGGTGTAGCATATTCAAAACAATTGTGCAAGGAGTGGAGGTTCAAAAATTACCGATTTGTATTTTAATTTTTGTGAAATAATATGTTTTGGATTGATAATCCGAATGGTTAATAAGAAGATTTACACTACGTATTGTTGTGGGAAAAAAAGAAAGTAAAAAATATGAAGATCTCTAAGTTTTATGTGGAAAGGAAGAATTTTTTTGGTACCTTGCCTGACAATGTGTGAAAATGTTTGACTTGGGTTCATATGCTATTTTCCACTAAAGACAAGAACTTTTATTGACAATATGAAGGGGAAAATATTACTTGCTAGCATTGAAAATTTCACTTTCAATAGAGTGTCCTAGCAAAAGTTTTTGGCGGTGTCCAAAGTGTCTCCTCTCCCATTTGAAATTCAAAACCCTATAACTTTTTCATCGTATGTGAGATTTAGGAAAAAATTGTTCTTTCACTGAGGTCTTGATAAAGTCCTTCTATAGTAAAAATTTCAAAGAGATCTGTTGGAAATTGATACCATAGGAACCTGACCGAACTTTCAAAAAGCCCATTTTTAACACTTGGTCCGTTTGGGGGTAAAGATGACATTACTTTTTTCCATGGCTCCAATGAGAATAAAAAAAGATTCCCATACACCTCTTCTCTTCTTGCATCTTTGTACAAAATTTAATGAAAATTACATATGAGCTGGAACCATGGGAACATACCCAAGATTAGCAGGCAGAAACCCAATTCGGTACTTTTTCCATTTCGGGGTTGTACACATATCCCACAGAAAATTCAGATTCTGAGAGAACTGGGAAAGAAGCTGGCTTGATCTGGCAGCTTTGGCACAAGGCTATCGCGGTCAATCAGTGGAGAAGCCAGGCTTCTCCAAATATTGACGCTACCTGTAGGATCTGTGACCAAGGGGAAACTGAGAGCATTGTGCACAGATTTTGGACCTGCCCGCAGGCGCGCTCCACTTGGCTCTATGTGGTCAGAGCCCTCCAGCACATCAGCAATTCTCCTACTCAGAGATGGGATCTCCCCACCCTCCAACAAGCCTTGTTTGCCTCTCGCCCTCCCCGTAAATTTGGAAAACTTAGCAGGTTCTGGTTGCTGCTTCGTGGCATCACCATCTGGACTTTGTGGATTGTTCGAAATGACTGGGTGTTTAATCAACACCGTTGGACTCCTTACAGGATTGAAAACGTGATCTGGCAAGGGCTCACTGACTACGGCAGGATTGCCTGGGACAGGATTCGCACGGCCAACTCGGAGATGAACAGGGCCAAAGCTACAAGTAATTTCGAATCCAAGTGGGGGTGTAACAAGGCCTTATGTAGGAGACAGGATAATCGGGTTGTTTAGGTTAGTGAGTTTCATTAGGTTCCGGTTTTGTTGTCTCTGCGCTGCCGGTCTTGGCGTGCTTCTGTGTTTTTTGTTGGTTCCCTTTGGTTCCTTGCAATTCAAAATTCGTTTTGTTTTTGTGCCAAAAAAAAAAAAAAAAAAATTCAGATTCTCATCAGAATATTGCTTTCTAGGAGGTGGCTTATGGTTTGGCCCAAAAGCCCAACAACATACTAAAATCTAATGCTTTGACTTCTGGTTATGGAAAGAAGGCTTTTGTGTACAACCATGAATAAAACTGCAACACATGTTGAGTCATTATGACACTAGGAATGTCATAAATAGACTTACACACTTGTATCATGGATATTTTGAACACCATGATGTGAGCATTAAGGTCTAGGCACTCAAAGTCATTATCAGCATTGGGTAGCTCCATGAGTTGGTTGTCCATGGCATGGCTTCTCTCTTTATACTCACTCTCACTTATTGGGATTGGGCAAAGTAGGGCACCAAATCTCACCTATTCTACAGTTTGATTATTGGCTCCGGTGGTTTTTGGGCTTTTAAATTCTATATCAATTCCAAATCTTAGTGATTAAATTTGAAAAAATATTTGTTGAGTTTCATTCCTAATCCGCATCTTTTTGAATAAATGTTTTTGACATACAATGTCATTTGAGTCCCCAATGGGCTTAAGCGATTGGAATTGGGTGCCTCTCCCTTAGAAATTGACACCTCTTGTAGTAAGGGGGAGATTCACACTCTTGGTCTCGGCCTGAGCTAGATCACATCTTGTTTCAGCTGGGCACTACCTCATCCACGCCTTTTTAACTGCCTAGTCTTCCTACCCACACTTGCATTTGAACTCTCTTTATTGGGAACCCATCCCCGAATTATAGTTGGCTGCCAAAGATTCATAGGAGATCATGGAGGATGCAAAATTGGTTGTAAATAAGTTTCTTATTAATTGAATGCTCTCCAATGATGGACATAGCATGTCTCATCCTAGTATATTCCTTCACTACCTTAGCATCATCATCATCAGCTAGAGAGTCTTTTGTATCCTCCATGAGCTCCTATGAATCTTTGGCAACCAACTTCAATTCGGGGATGGGTTCCTAATGAAGAGAGTTCTAATGCAAGTGCGGACAGGGAGACCGGGCAGTCAAGAAGGCGTGGGAGAGGCAAGGCCCAGCTGAAACAAGATGTGATCTAGCCCGGGCCCTTGGTCTAGAGGTCAATTGCCACTACACTAAAATTTATATTTAGCGTAGTATACACTAAATGTGAATCCATACACCAATTGCAAATGAGGCATTTAGTGTAGTGACATAACCATACACTAAATGCCAACTACTACACTATTTGTCAATTTTGGTAAAAATAATAAAATTATTTCTTTCACTTGTGCACATTTAGTGTATCAATAGTAGAAGTGAAGAAAAAGGTCCAGAAGTCGAGGGCTGTCATAGTATCTCATCAACAACTTTCAAATCGCCGTAACTCACTCAATTTTTATCCTAATTGGACATATGAGGTGTTTTCGGCATTTATAGAAAATTTAGATGCCAAAAAACATCTCATATGCACAATTCGGACAAAATTTGAATGACTTATGGCCATTTGAAAGTTGCAAATGAGAAGTAGCACGGTGTTAGGGATCCATTCATGTCGACGCTCTTACATCATAAACCAAGGTTTCTTACAGGATATTCTTTAGTAATATTCATAAGTAAACAAGATGACAAGTGAGAGGGAAGGCCTCCTCTCACTTGCTATAAGGAAGACACCACAACCGTTCTAACTACCTCTTTGCTAAGCACTAGTAAGTCCAGACGAGTGTCTACTCGTAACATTACCCCCCCCATAAGGTCGAAGGTTGCGGGCCCTCCTCCTAAGCGGGGTTGATCCTACCGCATCCGGGTGCCAGCGGTGGAAATCCCGAACCGCGTCAACCGCATTCTACAGACTCTCCACTGGTTCCCAAGAGTTTTCCTCGAGCCCATATCCTTCCCAACTGATTAAATACTGTAGCTTCCGCCACCAGCCGTGCAGCCGAGAGTCCAAGACAGCATGAACCTCCCACTGAACATCCCCGTCGGGCGTAATAATCGGTGGAGGAGGTTGTCAACGCCGCCCCTCGATGGTGTCCTCGTAGTGCCGTTGTAGAAGATTGACGTGAAACACATCATGAATTCGGAGGGTCTTGGGGAGCTTAAGCTTGTAAACCAAGTCAAAAAGCCTGGCAATAATTGGAAATGGGCCGAGGAATCGTGATGCCAATTTCTTGGAAGGAGCTGTCGTTGAAATATTCTCATGTCGTAGGAATACCTTCTCACCAACTTGGAATGTGGGTTGAACCTGCACTCCTTGGTTGTAATAGCATCGGGCTCGCACACCTGTAAGGTCGATCATAGTCTTCACCTCGTTGTGTACCTCTTGAAGGTGCCTTATGCGGTCCTCTGCTGCCGGAACGGTGGTCGAGGTCGGAGTAGTGAAAGATAATACATGATGATACCCGTATGTTGCATAAAACGGGGAGAAGCCGGTCGATGAATGAGTGGAGTTATTATATGCAAATTCTGGTAACGGAAACAAGTCGGCCCAGTCATCCTGACGTCGAGTAGTGAACATATGCAAATATTGTTCCAAGATCTGGTTTATTCTTTCTGTTTGCCCGTTGGAATGAGGATGGAACGCCGTAGTTGTAGAAGGATTAATACATAGGAGTTGACATAAGCGGCGCATGAACTTTGAGATAAAAAACAGTCCCCCTGTCAGAATTAATGTCTTGGGGAGTACCGTGAAGTTTCCATATGTGTTGTAAATATAGTGACGCCGTGCCATTAGCACCAATGGTTTCTGTCGTAGGAATAAAATGAGCCAGCTTGGTATTTTTGTCCACAACCACTAATATAGAATCATAACCACTACTCATACGAAGTTTAACAATAAAATCTACTGTTACTTTTTTCCAAGGAGCGTCGGCGGCGGGAATAGGTTGCAAAAGCCTGTAGCGAGCATGGTGGGTGGGCTTGGAACATTGGCAGGTGTCACAACCATCGATGTAGCGGTGAACATAACGGCACAGTGTTGGCCAATAAAAATCCCGAGACACTAGCTCGAGGGTCTTGGCACGTCCTTCGTGGCCTGCAGCAGGGGCGTCGTGGCGCGAGCGCAAAATCTGACGGCGGAGTTCCTTGTGGTCGGGAACAAAAACCGCCCCTTCGAAACGGAGAAGGCCGTCCTCCCATGAGTAAGCCCGGAACCGACGGCGAATGTCTGCAGGTCTGCCTCTGGGTTGCTTTCAAAGAACGCCAATATTGGCCTAAGCTTGGAGTCCTCT
Organism: Bryoerythrophyllum caledonicum; assembly: GCA_963971425.1. NCBI lineage: Eukaryota > Viridiplantae > Streptophyta > Bryopsida > Pottiales > Pottiaceae > Bryoerythrophyllum > Bryoerythrophyllum caledonicum. The sequence goes on along the minus strand of OZ020524.1, from coordinate 19,720,567 downwards.
CTTAGGCTTGCCTTTATCTAAGTAAAGATGCGCGCGTCGGTCCACACCGGCTCAAGTCTTTCCAAGTAAGCTAGGCGCAAAGAAGGCCGAGGCTCCTCATCTGTCCCATCCGTGACATCTACGCGTCGAGATAATACATCTGCCCTTCCATTCAAAGAGCCTGGCCGGTGGTGGATGGCCAAATCAAAGGCCGAAAGCATCTCAGACCAACGAGCTTAACGCCTGTTGAGATGTTTTGTAAATAGAAATTGTTCTAAGTTTTTATGATCGGAAATGACACGAACCTGGTGGGGGGAGCCCTCTAGGTAAACGCGCCAATCCTGGAATGCTAGCACAATGCTCAAAAGTTCCTTGTCGTAAATGTCATAGTTTTTTTCAGCTGGGTTCATCTTAGAACTTCGATATGCACATGGATGAAGATGTCCATCATCACCCCTTTGAGACAGGATGCTCCCGGTGGCTGTGTCGGAAGCGTCTGTCTCTACCACATATGGTTGCTCGAAGTTGGGGTGGATTAATACCGGGGCCTTGAGGAACCGGGACCAAAGATCTGTGAAAGCAGCATCGGCCGTAGGGGTCCACTGAAAACGCTAGCCTTTTTGTGTTAAGTTTGTCAGGGGAACTGCAACGTGTGAATAGTCCACTATAAAGCGTCTGTAAAATTTTGTAAAACCAAGAAACGCTTGGAGTTCTTTCACCGTTGTTGGAGTCGGCCAATCCTTAATAACTTGAACTTTGTCTTGACACACATCTGAAGGCCGCTAGCAGATACTGTCATGCCCAGAAATTCGATTGAGTCTTTATGAAATTCACACTTGGCGGCCTTTGCATAAAGGCCATGCTTGTGTAATCTCTTCAAGACCTCGCGAACCACGGCTTGGTGAGCCTCTAAATTGGTAGAAAAAATAAGTATATCATCCAAGTAAACCACCACTGAGATGTCTAATAGGTCGCTGAAAATATTTTGCATGAGAGCTTGGAATTGTGCCGGGGCATTGGTTAACCCAAATGGCATGACCAAATACTCATATAGCCCATAACGAGTTTTAAGAGCTGTCTTGAATTCATGCCCAGGAGCCATGCGGATTCTATGATAAGCTTGGCGAACATCCAGCTTTGAAAATATTTTTGCACCAGTTAGGCGGTCTGTGAGCTCCGGAATCAAGGGCAATGGGTAACGGTTTCGCACCGTGACATTGTTGAGGTTGCGATAATCTACGCAAAATCGAATAGAGTCGTCCTTCTTCCTGGCGAAAACAATAGGGGCTAAAACGGGGGACTTGGACCGCCGGATCCACCCTTTGCCCAAGTTTTCCTCGAGATAGCGTCGAAGCTCCTCCAACTCAATCGGGGACATAGGATGCAATCCCGTATTACGAGGTTCTTGGCCTTCCTTGAAGTCTATCTTCATGTCCGCGGGGCCATGGTTTGGAAGCTCGTTAGCCGCCTCTTCACTGAAAGCATCGCTTAAGTCTGCATACACCGCCGGAATAGGTGCGGGCTTGACAGAGGTCACCTCAGAAATCTCCACGCAATAAATTGCTGCTTCCCGTGTTAATTGATGGAATACTGTCGCCGACACCCGGGTGGGGGCAGTCGTTCGTGGTCGATAATTTGTTGGTTTCTCCTCGTGGCCTTCCTCCTAGAGTAAGCCACTGAAACACATATGTTGGCAATAGAGAGAGTCGAACAACACCTTTTGCTGAGACCACCGGATGGTTGGATCATGGCGGACAAGCCAAGGGGTGCCAAGGATACAGTCGTAGCGCCCCGTGTTGGTAATGTCCGCAAGTAGCTTCTCCTGATGACCTCCCACGGTCTAGTCCACGGTTGTTTTGTGAGTGATGAGTCCAGAACTGATAATTCGGCCGTCAATGACGCGGACCTCCCGTGGGGTAGCTTTCAACTTGATGGTAGCATTACATCGTTTGGCAAAGTCGGGGTGCATGAACACTCCCGTTGCACCAGAGTCCACAAGCGCCACGGCCGACACATTGTTCATATGCACATTCATTGTCAGATGTTTCTTCATATCTATGGTAGCAGGGACACATAAAGCCAAAATATAATTTTCTTTATTTATATAAGAGTAGTTACATGTAGTAGAGTCATTTGAGTTTGGGCATAGAGGTGTATTATGTGCCTCTTTATTAGTGCCCGGGTACTGCTTCCAAGTGTTTAGTCCCGGGCTGCTCCTTTTCCCGAGCCTTCATCGCCAGTAGCAGCCATCGTAAGGGGCTTGGAAGGATTAGTAGGACACCGTGAACGTATGTGGGACATGAGAATTCCGATACAAAATTTTATCTCGGAATTTTATATCGGAATTTTATATCGGAATTTTATATCGGAATTTTATATTGGAATTTTATATTGGAATTTTATATCAAAATTTTATCTCGGAATTTTATATCGGAATTTTATATCGGAATTTTATATCGGAATTTTATATCGGAATTTTATATCGGAATTTTATATCCGAATTTTATATCGGAATTTTATATCGGAATTTTATATCGGAATTTTATATTGGAATTTTATATTGGAATTTTATATCAGAATTTTATCAGAATTTTATGCAGAATTTTGTGCAGGATTATATCAGAATTTTATGGGAAGGTCATCGGGATTGCTATGAGCCAAAAACGCAGTAATTCAACTGTGAAGTATCATCGAATTTTAGGTATGCACGATCAGTTTATGTAATTCACGCCAAATTTTATGTATCGTGACGGTGCATTTTAGGTATCGCCAAATTTTTGGATCAGCACACCGAATTTTACAAAAAATTCTATAGAAAATTTAGATGCCAAAAAACATCTCATATGCCCAACTCGGACAAAATTTGAATGACTTATGGCCATTTGAAAGTTGCAAATGAGAAGTAGCATGGGCTGGAATGATTGGGGTTTTATTGGGATTTGAGCGAGGGTTACATTAATGACATTGGCAGCTGACACCAATTGTCAAATTCTTTACAAATAGTGTACTAGGGTAAGTACACTATATGTACCACTACACTAAACATAAATTTTAGTGTAGCAATTTGATTGGTCTAGAGCCTCATAAACGACCTTGGTCCGCTTTCACACTACATTTTTTAGGTTCCATGTTCCTTGAAAATTCTATACATGCTCTATCACCACAACCCAATGGCTAAATAATAATAGAGTTGGTATCAATGTGGTCAAGCTTATCTATGCTTTTGAAAGGTTTCAAATTTTTACTTCATGTAACTAGACAACCCGGGTATATAAGATAATTTACGGATATACCAAATATCTTTTTTTATAATTAAAGACGAATGAGGTATACCCATTTTTGGAACTTGGCGCTACATCCTTCGATACTACCCCAAGTATATAAAGTGAACGACCGATACTTAAAGTACATAGCGATCAAATAACGTAAATAATAGGTAAAATAAAATAAATAATAGGTAAAATAAAGTAAATAATGGGTATATCACGGGTATATAAGGGATACAATTGATTTGGTCCACCAAAGACAACAAGGTACTATTAGTCTCTTATCCCTATATAATAAAAGGCCTACAAGTATCACCTAGATATCACGCCATAGGACACGGCGACATGTAGCATTTACTTTTATTAAATTAAATTTTACTTTCAATTTTACAATTTTAGTTACCTTACCTAAATTTACACTGTTTGTTGGAGACAACTAACCGGTATATTAGTCTACTACATATAATCAATGGCCAAGGCTTAATACCTGGACAGATACCTAGGCACCTCAAAATGTGCCACTTGGCCATATCCGGGTCACTTTTACTTCGTATACTTGGAAAATCCGCGTATCTAAATAATGGGCGTATGTTTACTTTATTGAGGATTATCATTGGCTGTTGGGGACAAGGGGGGTCGACTAGTTATAATATATAATATAATAAAAGGCCTACAAGTATCACCTAGGTATCACGCCATAGGACGTGATGACACATGGCATTTTCTTCTATTAAATTAAAATTATTTTTATTTTACAATTTTAGTTACCTGACCTAAACTTACACTACTCATTGGGAACAACGGGTTAGTAAACTAGTATAGTGATAGAAATTAAAACATATGCTTAACCCCTAAAGGACCAAGTGTCCCTTGAGGGGACGATTTTGATTTCGGGCAAGTTCCAAAAATTCGAAAAAAATCTTTTAAAAAAAAATCTTTTATATTAGATTGTCCTTGATAAGAGCTCCATGGATATATTATTATTATTATTATTATTATTATTATTATTTTTGTATTCATGGTTTGAAAGTTAGTACCACTCAAAGTTAAAAATGGGGACTTCGGGCAGCTCCAAAATTTTGCTAGAAGTCTCCATTGACATTGAAAATTTCCAAACATGGTGAGAATATTCCCTTCTTCAAAGATGTAAAAAATCATTCTTTTCTTTAGTTTAAAATAACATTTTAACACAAGTGAAACATTTTTACACATTTTGGGCAAGGGAGAAAAAAAACTTCATTTTTTCTACAAAAAATCTAGAGATCTTCATATTTTTCACCTTTTATTTTCTCTACAATAAGATGTGGTGTAAACCTTTTTATTGATCCTTTAGATTATCATTCTAAAACATATGAAATTCTCAAAAAAATAAATCGTGAATTGACAATTTTTGAACCTCCACTCCTTGCACACTTGTTTTGAATATGCTACACCCCCTTCTCTACCTCTAAAAATTGGTGTATACGGAACTAATATCATGCTTAACACAATGGTAAAAGATTTAGACCTTGTGTAGTGTAGAAATTTGATATCAAGTGAAGTCAAAGTCTACTCATCCACTCAACGCAAGAAAATGAACCATTTTCTTGACTTCAAACACTATAATCTTTCTATCCGTGCGGTCAAAGTGTATGAAATTTTGTGAGTATGTTACTTAGGAAGTCTTAATGGAGATCCTACGGTCAAAAAGAAAAATATAAGGTTTTATTTCCTTCCTTACTCATTGCACTAGAATCAACAATTTCGAAGTGTTTTTAATGTGAAAATGTCACGGGTCTTTAGGGGTTAAGACTCTTACTTGAAAAGTAAAAGCATGTTCCAATATAGAAAAGAACTGATTGACATTTGGAAAATATTTTTTTCATGTCTTTCCTAGTGGCTAAGTAGTAACGTAACTACTTGCCAGCCTATTCACCCACTTGATTCTGGCGTCATTAAATGGCTCACAACCTCAGCAACCAGAGACATAGTATATTCATATAATAAAAGACCGAATATAAAATCCTACCACAGCACCCAATTCAGAGAAAAAACTACGCATGTGCTACATCTCACCCGATAAATCTACGTATCGTCGAAAAACGACGTGTTTCGGTACCTAAACGGTTTTAAGTACTTCCTCTGAATGCCGTCGGTGACAACATCGATCTACCAAAGACAAATACACAACATCCAGAAATCTACACTCCAGGTAGACTTCGTGGACGACGAGGAGCGGACGACGACGGACGGAGAGGCCGGATGCTGGCACGCGGGGGCGGTCGCTGGTAGTGGGCGACCGGTCGGGGGAAGGTAGCAAGGAAGGGAAGACGAAGGCCAGACACAAGAGATGAGAGCTCTGACTCGTCTCTCACTCTGGAGAGGCGTGTCTTCCGAGCGCGGATCACCCATGTCGTGATCCGCAACTGCGTCCCGGGATGCGCCATCGCCTCCGCCTCCTCGAACGCTACCCGGAGAGCCCTCGCTCACCCCCTGCCGTGCGGAGACGGAGGAGATAGCCTGAAACTGGCAGATGGAATGCGCGTCGTGTTGAGAGGTGAACACCGCCTCATCGATCGGTGAAGGTTTCGTCTCTGTGTGGTGTGTGGGTTTGAGTTGCGTATGGCGTAAGTGAGGTGCCGACATCCTGTGGCGTGTGAAGGTGGGCATTCTGTGGTGGTTTGTGTCGGTACGTCGTTGTTGTTTTCATGGCGATGGTGTCGTTATCGGTTTCGTAGTAGATTTTGTGGTTAAGGGAATGTCTCTACTTACTGAGTTGGATGCGTGAGATCACATCTTGAGTCAATGGCGATGTATCATGGCAGGTGCGTCCTTTGTAGGCAGATCAGATGTACATGGCGTCCTTGTGGGCGAGTCGATATCCTCGTTTTAGCAGCGATTCGAGTGAGGGAATTCAAATTTCGGTTTGGATCTGGACGAGAGAGGGTTGGCATTGTGGCTGATTTACTGCACTTGAGATCTGGAGGCTTTCGTGCTGTGGAGAGTTTTTAGTTGGAAACTGTAGCTACAGTTCCTTCACCGAGCTTGGTTTTGTTCTTTGACAACTCGTGCCTGTCAATTTGGAAATGTGGCTCTTATGATGTTGGAACCTCCGATTTGGCGACACAGTTTAGAGAATTTACACTTTTCGTTGCGCTTAGGGTTGGTGATGTCCAAAACCTAATTACAATGGCGTGGTCATGATGATGATGCTGGTGGCGGTCAATGTTTTTAAAGCATTTGTTGGAGAGCGGGATGTCAGTTTTACGTTTGGCTGATTTCTGAATTGATTGTGTGTGGTTTTGCAGCTGGTTGAGTTGGTTGTCGGATGGATAAAGATTACTTGTAAATAGCATTGCTTTTTGAGGTCCGAGTTGATCTCCTCGTGCATACTATTGAGTGAGAGATCAATCCTGGTAGCCATTGTTTTTACGGTGGCTTAACCATGTCTCGGCTGAGCATGGCGTCAAACGTGAAGGAGCTTCGGGAAATCATCGATGGCTGTGAGTTGCGATATTTTATCGAGTTACGATATTTTTCAGTGTGTTTTGAAATCTGCATGTGCTGATACTTCACGTGTTGTGTTGTTTCCAGTGGACGAGCCTCTCCGGGCGACATTCGAGGTATGTGATCATAGGCAGCTTGCTTTCTGTGTTGTTTGGGGGGAGAGAATGAGGCGTGCTTACGATTTTGTTCTTTGCTGCAGAATATGCACGGAGGTTATCCTGAGGCAACGCTGGAGCGCTTTCTGAAAGCAAGAGATGAGGATATAACCAAGGCTTCTAAAATGGTGAGCATCATAACAGATCTATTGGTGATTTCTTCTATTAAGTGTTTTTTTCTGGTGAAATTGAGAGGGTGGGAATAACAGGTGAGATAACGATAGGGTTGGAGAGGCGTTAATCTAAAATTAACCATTTGGTAGTAATGGTTGGCACTTGGTTGTGCGCAGATTGTCGATTGCTTAAACTGGAGAGTCAATAACAAAATTGACAACATCCTTGCGGTAAGGAATGGAGCTTATGATTCTGGTATCGTTTTGTAGGAGTTTTCATCTGTGATGTAGAATGCTTACGTCTGTGTGGAAACTGTGGAAGCACTCTTATCTTTTTTTTATTTGCTTTGCAGAAACCAATATTGCCCAAGGAGAAATTTGATGCGATTCGACAGAGCCAAATGATTGGGTTCTGTGGCTATTGCAAACAGGCAAGCGTTTTCAAATCTACTTAGTCGATTTTATATTAATATCGGAGATCCTTATCTGCTCTCAATATTACAGAGGTTGCTTCTTTCGAGTTGTTGAGAGAAAACTGGTTTCCTTGAAAATCAAGATAATTATTCCAGAGATGACGCTTTGAGGTCTTGTCGACCTTTCATCGTCCCTGGAGAAGTGGGTCAGTATTTACTTAAGACCCAAGAGTTGAGTGCATGTTGATTATTTTCTTAGGTTGAATTGAATAGTTTATTACTATTACTTTTCAAGTTTTTGAACCCGTTCTTCGAGCCGTCATGATTGTGATTGTAGGTCCCACTACTGTTAGCCAGTTAAAACATGGCTTTTTATGTCTAGTACCCTTTAAGAGTCTCAAGCTTTTTGGCCTTTCTTATCTTACCAAGTTCTTGTTCCTGATCATGTTACAGGGTCGACCTATTTTTGCAATTGGTGTGGGTAACAGCACTTTTGATCAAGCATCTGTGAGTGACTAACACATTTCGTCTTCATTCTTGAGGACTTGCATTTCTTTTCTTTTAGTATTAACTAGTATAGATTATCCAGCTTTACTGATATTTAAGGGTAAGTGGCTTAGTGACGCTAATTTTTTTGCTCATCTGCAGGTAGACAAATACGTCCAGTCACACATACAGATCAATGAGTACAGGGACAGAATAATGTTGGTAATGTTCCTTTTTAATATCCTATTTTCTGTGAGAATTTTTGTTCATTTTTAATTCTTTAAATTGGTTTGAAACTTGATCCCTGTCATTTGATTTGTTGTGCTTGACAGCCTGACAGCAGTTCGAAGAAGAAGCGACATGTAGGAACTTGCATAAAGATCTTGGACATGACTGGCCTCAGGCTCTCCGCTTTCAGCCGGCTAAAGACCTCAACAGCCATTGCGACTGTGGATGACTTGAACTACCCCGAGAAAACTGACACTTACTACATCGTCAATGCGCCATATGTGTTCTCTGCCTGTTGGAAGGTATGCGCCATTTGGAATTGGGACTATTCACGTATTCAAATCCTATCTTGTCAGAATTATTAGCAAATTAATGGATAAACAGAATCGAACCTTCTTTGTGTGTTCTTACGACTACTTTTTGTACCTATTGTGCAGGCAGTGAAGCCCATGCTGCAAGACAGGACGAAGCGCAAGGTGCAGGTTTTGAGGGGCAATGGCCGGGACGAGCTGCTTCAGGTTAAAAGTCTCTTGTAGCCTTCTTCCTGGTAGCAAATGAGACCAGGTTCAATTCTCATGTCAATGTGTAAAGGTTATTTGTAAAGCGGAAAGAGAGAAACTAGAGAACTTGCAAACCTGGGTTGCGGTGAACACCAGTTCTATGCTCTCGTTGAAGTCAAACTAAGACGACTTGGATGAGCTTGTGTCAGGAAGCATTAATCTCGTGATATCCTTATGAAGTTTTTCGATAGCTAGATGTCCGCCCATTCCTACGTTTCTGCCCAACTGGGAACCAACTGCAATACTTTTTATGGCATCTGACATACTTCGATTCTAGGCTTTCAAAAAGAGAGGTTAGAGAACTTTGGATATAGGCCAACAATATGGATAATATCTGGTTGTGTGTTTTCAGGTGATGGACTTTGATGCCTTGCCTTCTTTCTGTAAGACTACCAATAGTGCACACGACAATGACCCGAAAACAGATGTGTTTTCTCCCAATCACAAGTTCCATGCGGAGCTTTACGAGTACATCCGAGCCCAGGCAATCTCCTCTGGCAGGACCATTAACAGCCTCTCGAACGAGGGTTCCCTACATATCAACGTGCCAACCTTGGACGAGCAGGATCGGCACTCGGAGACCGCCGAAGTGGTGCACGCAATCGAGTCTGTTTTGCCGTCTCTGGAGGCTGCGCAAAACCCCGCGGATGAGAATCATAAGGACAAGCTCACCACCAAGATTGCCGGCATCCAAGTAAGTACATAACCAGAACGAAGCTTATTATAATCCATAGGGGCTCTGCCACCATGATTCATTTATGAGGCCTAATTCTTGTGCACACCGAAGAGTCCGTGTGGTGAGTGAGGTCCTCAGAGCTAACCTGCACTGATCCTCGTCGTAGGGGATAAGGTCTTGCATTTGGCTTGCCTTGCTGCTCCTGGCACTGCATTTTGTAAGAGGATTGTTGTGATGAAAGAGGAGGATGCATGCTCCGGATATGGTCAAAGACGACGTCTCTCTTTTGTTGCGTATAATATTATGTTAGTCGTGTTGCTGAACTTTCCACGGCTGTATCATCCATTCCAAAATGGGAGGAAGGTTGCAGTTGGTTATAAATAGTTATCAAGTTATTGCTACTGCGATTCAGTAGTTGAATATTCTCAAATTTGAACTGTGGATTTGAATGCTTTGTCCTGTGGCTTCTGGATTTTTCTTGACTGATTATTAGGCTGTCCTCATAATCTGGCTGTCCACAATTGCAATGGGATAATGAAAATTTAAATGGAAGAGTATAGTAGAGAAAAATAAGTGAGGCAAAGTCTTAAGCATGGCAAGCAAATGCTAGAAGGAAAACTCAACGTGAAAGATAAGTCAATTTTGCACATTATCAAATTACTTCTAATTTCAAATTACTTCTAGTACCGAGTCTACCTTCCACTAGATGCTAATACAATTGTAATTTGTCTAGGCATATTATCCTTCCTCTAGATGTTAAAGCAATTGTAATTTGTCTAGGCATATTATCATAAATCCGTCTACAATTCAATTTCTTGCACATGGATCCATGATTCTAATATACTAGATGGTGCACTTTCATACTGATTCATTTGCCTTTTGACCTATGTCTACAAATGTTTTATCAAATTTAGATCGTCTGATTGAATCAGCCATTCCAACAAGCCAAGAGATTGTCGGTCGAATAATTGCCTCATCAATTTTGTAGAATGAACTGATGCATTATCTTGATGGTTTGTATTCATCTGTGAAGATGACCCTTTCCGAACATCTGCCAGTTCACATGTGGACAGTGGACTGAACTATGTTAAATACCAAACTATGTTGAGAGGTCGAGTTTTGGAGTTGGAAAATAATACTATAATGTCATTTGTGGAGTTTGGGTCCTTGTAGTGTGAAAGCTCGAGGGACCGAGTTGAGAGGCTGAGACCCATACCATTTGGCAAATTCCAAGTCAATTTTCACTTCTTAAGGATCTTCCTTTAATGAGATTTTCCTCACATTCTCTAGCCATGGAGTACCAGGAAACACATTTTTGGTAAAAAATCAAGAAAATGGTCAAAATGCTCATCATAGGAAAAACAATTCTAGCATAAGTACCAGTAGAGAAAAATTCAGGTGAAAATTCGAATAAAAATTTTCAGGTAATTTTTCTAGGTTAGATAGTTGAGTTAAAAAGTCGTGAAAAAACTCAGTAAAGAATTTGGATTAAATATTTCAGGGTAAAATAAGTTACTGTTTTAAATTATCGATTGAAATCTTGTCAAATCATAATATTTTTTTTGAAAAAAACGTTCGGCACTTCGGCAAGAGTTTGGTTAGAACGAGAATAGAAACCCAAACTTCTCTCAAGGGACCGAACTCTTGGTGCCAAAACCTCCAAAAAGTATTGCCATGTAGACATTTTAGACGCCCTTGGCCTCTCGACCCTTGGTCCACATGTGAAAGCCGAGAGGCTGACTAACGCCAATTTATAAGCTTTAGACCAATTGAATTGCAAGTAGCACTTGACCTCTCGACCATTGATCCACGTGTGAAATCCCCCATAAAGTCCAATGTTGATGCTTCTTTGCAAAACCCAAACGATCTCTAATGTATTTTGCAGTAAATTTTGGTGTCTTCTATATCACTCTCGATGACTACTACTCATTTCAAAGCCCTACATTCAATCCAACCACTCACAATTACTCCCTCATTGTGGCTAATATCTCTCATAGCCTCTACAACAGTGTTTTGACCACCCACAATGACGACATGTATACATGTCCTTTCTTATTTGTGACAAAGTTTTGCTTTGCTTATTAGTAGACTATTCAAATATAGTAACTGCCTTGCTTTGTCTACTACACTAAAGATGGCTTTTTGTGAAGTGGACACTAAATACGAACTCATACACTAATTGTAAAGTTTACAATTAGTGTAATGATAAAACTATACACTAAATGTCAATTCCAGTAAATAGTGGAACATAAGGTTTTTTTACTTGTGGACAATTAGTGTATGAAACCTTGAAAATGATTATGTGTACATTTCAAGCATCAAAGTAAAGAAGATTTTTAGTGCATGTAGAAAAACAAGAATTTGCAAGAGAAATATTGGAAAGAATATAACGTAGATATGGAACAAAAGGAAAATTCCAAAAATTGGACAAAGAAGAATGTACATATGGAGGGAAAATGAAACTGCAAGTACAAGATTAGAAAAATAAGAACTTCGATTTAGAAGGAAAGTGAGAAAATAAAGGAATATTGAAAAAAGAAAAAATTTGTAATATACAATAAATACACAATAAATATACAAAAATCATATAAATATACATGAAATATTCATTAGATATTCATTAAATATGCATCAAATATTCATTAAAAATCATCAAATATATAGGTATATATTCAATCATCATCAAATATACATTTAAAACTCATTACAAATTCATGAAATATTCTTTAAGTATTCTTTAAACATTCATTTAAAAATAATTAAATTTTCATTAAATATAATAATATACATTAAATATTCATTAGATATTCATTAAAAGTTTCAAGGAATGCAAGAGATGTGAATGGGAATAGTTGGGAATGGGAGGATAAGGAGATGAGGTTGAGGATGAGACAGGGAGAATAAATGCATGGTAGTTGGTAGGCGGTTGATTGGGGGCTAATACTAAAGTTACTAGGGTAGGTGGACAATTGAGGAATAATATTCATGACAATGGCGATTAACACTAATTGCCAACTTGTTAACAAATAGTGTTCTAGGGTAACTACACTATTTGTACCATTACACTAAAAGCCATCTTTAGTGTAGTGGAATATTCAATTACGGTAAGTGCCTTAGTTTGACCCTTTAGACATATGATTGAAGATATCAAGCACTCTAGTTACATCACGAGTAATAGCGCCATGTTTTAGCCTCTAAACAACATCTTCAATGTCTTTGCCACTTTCCACATATTGAAAACATTGAGACATAAGAAGGTGCACAAACAAGAACAATCACAATCGTTGGTAAAAACCTTAGTAAAAGTAGCACAATTCTTACTTACAATGGTTGATATAAGCTTCTGAAGCGGATTTGGTATTGGAAATTCAATTCAGGGTTGGTGAAGAGACATTGCTAGCACCCTAAGTAAGTCAATGAAGACTTGAATTTTAGACTTATCTTTTGTCACCTCAAGATATTGTTCACAACAAAAATTTTACTAGTACTATTTTTCTTCAACCATGAATGTGTAGAACATATCCCAATATAATACATCCGTATATTTCATTTAAAAGACGAGGTATCTTACGCAACGGTCACTTTTGGCGCCAACCTGCCAAAGTAATTTTTTTTTCAAATTGCAGTGGTCCGGACACAATAGATATCACCTAGGTATTACATGGGTATCACCTAGACAAATCTCTTGAATTTTCCAAAGATTTTAGACACTCTCCATTGTGAATAGATTATGTACAAAATTGACCTCCGCTTATGCTAGAACTCCATACTACTGTACGCATCGGTCAATTTTGGCATCTCTCTACCAAATGATTTATTTTTCTAAAACACAATGGTTCCAATACAATGGATATCACACAGATATCACACATATATTTTACGGGTGTCACATAGGTATCAAATTTTCGACCAAGCTATTAGTTTATTTTGAAACAGGTCAAAATGATATCCGCAACAACAGTAGATTTGTCCTCCTTTAAGGTAGAGGCACCCAATTCCGATCACTTAAGCCAATTTGGGACTCAAATGGCATAATATGTTAAAAACATTTATGTAGAAAGATATGGAATTAGGAATGAAATTCAACAAATATTTTTTCAAATTTAATCACAAAGATTTGGAATTGATACGGAATTAAAAGCCCAAAAACCACCGGAGCCCATAATCAAACTGTAGAGTAGGTGAGATTTGGTGCCCTCCTTTGCCCAATGCCAATAAGTGAGAGTGAGTAAAAAGAGAGAAGCCATGCCATGGACAACCAACTCATGGAGGTACCCAATGCCGATCAGCCTTGTTTGACTTTCAAGGCAAGGCCACCAATGAAAGTTCAATTGAGATGGAGCAACCCCAAATTGCACACTTCATGACCCAATGCCGATAATGACTGGAGTTTTCAGATTTTGAGTAATCGGTTTCAGGTCACTTCCTGCACCATTTCATGCACTTGCCATTTTCATGCACTTGCCATTTTCATGCACCATGCCATGCATACTCTACTGATCGGAATTGGGTGGCCGATTGGAATTGGGTGCCTCTACCTTAGTTGTTAGGGCTTTGAAAGAATTCTGACCCAATTGAGCCTTGAATGTTTCCCTTTCATGAATACTAAAAATCTGCCAGTTCCTCCTCCCAGGTTTTGATTTTGAAAGCGATGTCATGAGTGGTTAGTATTCAGGACGCAAATTAGGGTTTTTGACACACATTAGGGTTTTGGGAGTTGCCTCCAAATTCCACTTCGAGTTCTTTGGATTAGACTCTATATCTTCTCTTCTGTGAATTCTTTCTTGGTGTTGTCTCTTAATGGAGTAAACAATTGCCAAGTCCCCACCGGTTTGGATTATGTATAGGATGAGGCCCTCCCGGCCGAGCCTCATGCGATATGAGGTACCCGACGAGGAGAGTGGTAGCCCGACGAGGAGGGTACCTCACTCGCGTGGGGCTTGGCCGGGAGGGCCTCACACGGCATAACGCCCAAGCAATCATACAAAAACACGGGCCTCCCACCCGTGAGGCCCGGGAGCGGGGCACGTTTTTCTGGGAATGTCCGGGAACGGTACCTCACGCGAGGTGAGGTATGTCGGGCATCCTTACAAAAAACAATGCACGGGCGTTATGAATCCATAACGCCCAATCAGCTTTGGTACTCGTTCATTTCGAGCAGCCTCTCTACGCGGAATCGTTCCGCGACTAGGGCTCCCGCAATCTCACCGCAAAATCACCTCACAAAAAATTACCCACGCAACTTTGAAGTTTAGGGGCCGATCGTGCGTTACGCCGCAAGAGACCCGACCGTGAGGCCCTCCTGGCCGGGTCTCTTGGTATACGAGGACCTCGCGTTCGGGTTGACGGAGATGTCACGGCTGGGGTGCCAGGTGATTGCCAGGCCGGAGCTCGACGGATTGTGCCTCCACCTGCCCGCTGCCACTCGCAACTTCGCAGTCGATGGGCACGTCGCCAAGCCTCACTAGAACGAGTATATGCAACACAAAAATAATGTCTTTCCGGATTAAGATTAGGTATTTACATGTATCATAGCAAGGTCTCTCTACACAATGTTCTGCTTACTGTACAATTTCTGAATTATGGTAAGCTGTCTAAATTGTACTTTATAAGAATCACGTCCTTCTCATAGTCGAGATGCGTCTCGGGATCAAGTTGTGTTTATTTCCTCTCTGTTGCTTCCCATGGCACTCGGTTTTGACGCATCTCCGGGTCCTTCAGCTGTCCCTGTTTATGTAACGTGTGGACATCCTTGGGCCAAACATTGAGAGTACCATATTCTATGATACTGTGTCGTAGGACCAGGCTGATGAGGAATATTGACGCTTTCAATAAATATTGGTCAGGTTAGATTCTGCACTCAAACAGTGACCGTTTCCTCCTCCGACTCATCATGCTTCATAAAACGCTCGTATTCAGCCTGTACCATTTCTCCACCGTTGGTTCCATCAAAGGAGCACCTGTAATAACTGAACAAAGTAAAAACTGTCAGAATGAATTAAGTCCAAATGGGGTCTATTGCCAGAAAAGAACAATCTCAGCTAATATGAGCTAAGTATCAAAAAGCCAAGCCTGGAAATAACAGTAACAATCAGTGAGGCACGAGTCCAGTCCCTGATCCTAAAAGCACGTACTCTCGACAGCATTCAACCAAAAGGAGAACATGGTAGCCAGTCATTCTGTCAAACACACCTGCCGTTTGCACCCACAATGATGACCGTGTTCTTCTGTGGGCCGAATGCAACGATTGTCTTCGTCTCCTCCGGCACGTGAAACTGTGCAAAAGACCACTCTGAACTAAAATACTTGGGCAACACGCCTGCAGCCACAGGAAGCAACTAGTCAAAGAACTGTCAAACACTAAGAATAAAACAACAGCGACCAACCAGAGCACATCGGTGGCTGGAACAAGGTGCCTTCTCGAACCAGACATCTGTAGATAGTCCACCACTATACAGAATCTGATGTACATGATCTAGTTAAAGAAACCGAATGATATGCACAGAAACATATTTCAATATTCTGGATGATAAGTAGAGATCTCCGAGGCCTCAACTTAGTACCACTCTTCCTGGAATTCATCAGTGGTAACAAAAAAAAGATTTGTACCTTTCATGAAGGACAACGATGAACCCGCATTTGAGGCTGCAAAAGACAGCAATGATGACGGGCCACCCAGCAGATAACCACCGCTGCTTCCACCGGATGCTAATGCAGATCCACTGGACGCCACCGTTGGCACGGTAGCCTCATGGCTGCGAGTTTCTTCAGTATTCCTCTTCAAACCAAACACATGCACAGTGCCTTTGTCGCTGGAAACCGCCAGCCAATGCAAATTTGCAGAAAAAGAAATGCTGTAGATATCGGCTCGCTCAGCCCCTCGTCGGAACTGCAAAACACGCACAGATGATGAGAATCGACCGGTTGTCAACATGAAAAGTTCGTCGTTTGATATAGAGTTGTAAGTCTACAAGATTTTGAGCGTTCAATCTGATCTTACCTCTTGCAATTTGGAGCCGTCGAGGGTACTGAAGACGCGGATGAGGGTGCCCTTGTTGCTCGCGGTCGCCAACAACTGTCCGTCCTGGCTGAGCGCCAGACACGCCAGAGAGGAGTCGTGCGTCTGCACGAACCTGGTCTTCTTCGCACTGTAGAGCTCGATCCGAACCTCGCCTCGCCGCTGCCCAGGACATGCGAGCACGCACGAAGTCGGCCCAGGAGACAGCGCGCAGAGGCCCCTCGTGTTGGACAGCGTCTCGATCTGGTGTAGCAGCTTCAGGTCAGCGAAGTTGTACACATAGATCTTGAACTCGAGAACGACAATGATCTTGTCCCTCCGCAAGCGAACCGCACGCACTTCGCTCCTGAAGGAGAGCTCACCAATGCACCGGCTCTGATGATCGTCCCATATCATCACCTTGTTGGGCGAGTACCTCGGCGACTTCCCGCCGCCCACGAGCGCCAGGATGTTGCACCGGAACAGCATCTCCACCAAAGCGATGCCGGCGCCATCGAACTCACGGCGAAAGGTCTCCTTGAAAGGGTCGCAGTTGTAGATGCGGAACCCTGTCTGCGTGCCGCACGCGAAGCAGCCGTAATCCTGGTTGAATCCCACCGAAAGAAGAGTCTGCTCCACAGGGGCTGCGGGAGCCAATTCGTGCCGAGGCGAGGACTGAGGAGACTGCGTGGAAGAGCCTGGCGACGGCGACAAAGAATCAACACCCAGGAGGTTCCCAGGTTTATTATGTCGGGCCTGCTCTGAGGGCGCCGGCACCACTTGCATAACCGGAGATGCGAGGGCCATGATGAGCCACCACCGAGCTCAACAAAAAACTTTCATGCAACTGCCACAACCTTTATGAATACTCTCTCGCAATTGAAAGCCTGAAAATATGACGCACACAACACAAGTTATAATAAAGAACGTGACGCAGCTTTCCCAATTATCAACAAAGGAGGCTGTAAAACCTTATATCTCGAGACAAGGAACAACAAAAACAAAACATTGGAGAACAACAAAAACAAGCATTATATATACAAAAAGTTACACAAAGTAAAATAAAAAAAGGACAACATATGAAAAAATAAACTCAAGAGAATACTGCTGAATTTCACAACCTAAAGGCGCCAAAATTTCAGAGAGCAGCAATCTACACTCTGAAGGAAAAATCTGTAATCGTCAACCACGTTGCATTCGAAAACCGTAACCCGAACACCGCGTCAAATCGCAGCAAACACAATGCACCAAAACCTCCCCCGAGAATAAACCCCGTCTCCCTCCCACCGGACCTCAAAACCAAATTCTCGGTTCTAAAGACAGGCCACAGACCCTTTACCACTTCGAAACCAGAACAAAACCCTCAAGAACCACGCTCCTCCACAAACCCTAAAAATTAACCGCCGAGACACACGACCACGAACAAACGATGAGATCCTCCGAAGTGGAAAAACAGGAACAAGAAGACGCGAGAAGCACGCAATCGAGGTGAGACGTGAAACCTGATGATGCGGGGGCGAGAAGCGATGACTCCGGGGAATGCTCGGGAATCCTGGATACGGCACCAAATGTCACCGCGTTTGTCCCGATGGGAAGCGCATCGGAAGTGCGACGCGGCGGCGATGGAAATTGGCGTCAGACCGTGTTGAGAGCGGCGCAGCGGAGCGTTGGCGATGGCGCGCCGGAGCTAGCTCGAAAGCTTTTGGCAGAGTAAAACCAGCCTTCGACGTCGTCATCTTGTCTGCTTTAGGACATGGACACCCGAGTATCACACGGTTATCACATGGTATCACATTGGTATCTTACGGGTGCCACACGGGTATCTAATCAGTATGCTTGGAAGGAGGGTTTGCTTTTGCTTTTGGGCGGAGCGAAGTCTTACCAAAAAGTTGAGCCTTCTTTCCATTAGGTGATTGGTATGGATTCTTGGCTTTAGGGTAGAGTTATGATTGTGAGTTAAAGAATATTTTTTTGGGAAAATAATTTCCACAAATCTTTGGCAGTTATTTTAACCCCTAAAAGCCCAAGGCATTTTCCCTCATGAAACACTCCAAAAATTGCCATCATCAACAAGTGGCAACAAAATCTAACATTAAAGTCTAATTTTAGAATTTTAATGGTACAATCTTAAAATAGACATGTATATGAACTTACTACACAAATTTGGTTGCAATCCACCGCACGGATGTAAAGATTATAGTGTTTGAAGTGCAAAGAAAAGTATTTTCCCCCCCTTCTCCGGCAAGGATAGCCTACTTTGACTAGGCATATCTTCTAGTTTTTACATTGAAATGTGATCAAATCTTTTACCAATATGACTTATATGTTGTTAGCTATTTGTGTGCAAAATTTGACGTCAATTTGAGGGGTAATAGATGTAGAAATATACACTTTAGTGAAAGGGGGTACAAAATGATGACAATTACTACATAGTAAGTGATATGAAATTGTTTGTTTCATACAAGTTGTTGCATTTGAGAATCCCAATGGTGGAAACTTTCCAACAAAAAATCACTAATTTAAGAAAAAGAATCGAATAAATTTAGTAAAATCCATAATTTTCATGAATATATGGAATAAATAAAGCATTATGGGAAAGGGTAGTGTTTGAAATTGGGTGGCCAATTTTTCCTGCTGTTGACTGCCCTTGCAGCTGGACAGAAAAAAAAAACTATAATTTGTTTTTGTTTTTGTTTTTGTTTTTGTTTTTGTTATTTTGGGCGGGCCCGCTTCTGGCGTGGGGCGCTCGCGAGCCAGCTGACGGCTGGTTGTTTGCTATTTTTTTAAAATTATTTCAATAACTCTTTTAATGATTTTTAAAGCTTTTTCTACTTGGACTTCGTGCCTAGAAGTTTGGACTCCTTTCCTCACCCTTTCTGTCCCAAAATTCTGCCCCATTTTTCTCCTCAAATTGCATTGGTTAACATGGCTGCCCCTATAGTCCAGACTCCCCATTTTGACCTTTGAAGACTAATAAATTTTGAACCAAAAGTCCAAAGTCATATTTGAAAAATTCCCCATGTAGATTTCATCAAGGACAATGCAGTGTAAAATTTTCATAAGAATCGGAGTATTTTTCTACTCAAAGGTACATGCCAAAAATCCAAAATGTAAGTCTCAAGTACACTTGGGCTCTTAGGGGTTAAGAAAAAACCGTCAAAGTTGCCCCTACGAATAGGAAAAGGGGTCATCTCCTACGGTCGACTTTGA
Source organism: Bryoerythrophyllum caledonicum (assembly GCA_963971425.1). Lineage (NCBI taxonomy): Eukaryota > Viridiplantae > Streptophyta > Bryopsida > Pottiales > Pottiaceae > Bryoerythrophyllum > Bryoerythrophyllum caledonicum. The sequence goes on along the minus strand of OZ020524.1, from coordinate 19,700,998 downwards.
CGATTACTTCGACGATTGAAGTAAGTTAGGGTCTTGACTAACAGTAAGCCTTAATTTAGGGTCTTGACTAAGAAATCAAGGCTTTTTGTTAGTCAAGATCCTAGGAATAGGCAAAGGGGTGTTGGAATAGGCAAAGGGGTGGATTGATCCTCAGTGACAACATTCGTGTAGATTGAGTAAGCCATACCCCCATGACCAACAGATTGAGCAATGTGCATATGAAGAGAACCCAAATAATAATACATTTATTTTTCAGTGATAGCCAATAGAATTACAATCTCAACCCAAGTGATTTCATATTTTTCCGATGAAAATTGAATTACTTATGAATATTCGAAGTGTGCCGCCATGTTTGGCCCATTTCTACCACTAGGTACTCCCCATTAGCGCTGACCAAAAGTTAGGGTCTTGACTAATAATAAGCCTTAATTTGAAGCAGACAAAGAGTGAATGGGTGGAAGGGGGTGGATATGTGGTAGAATTGGGACCAAATATAGAGTGGTGGTAATAGAAAGGTGGTGATGATGGGCAAGACTACTTTAGATTCTTTAGGGCTAGGCTAAATTTCATGAAGGTCCCTCATAAGGCAAAAAAATTGCCTTTATATGTTGTAAAAGAGTCTCACACATACTCCTCTATTTTAATTTTTAATTTTTAATTTTTTTTTGGTACACACGAGTTGCTATATTGGCAACTTGCGGCGGTCTTGTCTTGTATTTTTAGTTTCAACCATAAGATCTCAATTAAGCCTTACTAAGTAACTTACTTACTAAGTTTCATAAACTTTGACCACACGGATCGAAAGATTATGGTGTTTGAACTTTGAAGTTTTGAAAATAGTTCTCACAAAATTTGTGTGTAGTGTCATAGATATCTAAACTTAGATTTTGTGGACGATTAGGCGGCCATTGATGTAATTTGGTTCAGATTCATTTACTAAGTTAGTAAATATTGATTGTTGGCGTGGCGGTGAAAGGTATGTAGATGGTCCTTGGGGTGATGGGTAGTTCTCCAAAGCCTTTGCATAACTAGCGTTATGACAAACATTGAACGATGATACGTCATCTTTTTATTACCGCCGGCGGTATACGCCAGTGAAGAATTGATCGCGAAGCTGAAGCTCCCTAAGGATTGTTCTATGCAACATGGAATTTGGGCATTTGATTCCGACTCGGGTGATCCTTATGCTCTTAATTTTACAGAGAGTTGGCGCTTGCAGCAAGTGGTACAACCAATTGGAGTTGTTGTGATTTGCATGCAGCACCCTATTGGTACTCCCCCCGACTCCAACTATGTTTCTGGGGATTGTCCACTTCCACTTGTATTTTAGGATTTGTGGAATACCGCATGGGCACCTTCTGAAGCTGATCATCTGGAAGATCTCCATCAAAGCTGTCAGGGTGGTGGATTTGTACTTGCCTCGGGGTTGGGATTTAGTGGCATGTGGTATTTCCACACCCATTCCAATGATCCTTCAAGGGGATTTCTAGGGATTTGAGATCATTGTCATTAAGGATTGCACAAAGAGAACTAGATTCCTAGACAATGAGTTGTACAACACTTTCCAAAGACAGATGTTGATCACTAAAACAACAAGTGGAACAAACATGGCTCCTAATAGTGTATAGGAGACCGAACAAGCGATTGATGGAGAGAGGCAAGAGAACGACGATAACAAAGAAGGAACTTTGAATGAAAGATTGCCACGTTCATCTGGATAAGACTATTATTTGTCTGACAATAGCTCGACCGATGAGGACTCAAGCACCGACAAAGAACAAGTGGATAAGTCCCATGCAAGGGAGAGGATTCCATCAACCCAACGAGCGGTGGAAGACACTTTGGAAGAGATGTCAGGGACACTTATAAAGAGGATGTAAGATATTGGTGTAGAGGATGATAGCTTGATGGCAATGAAAAGAGTCGCAAATACATTGCTTCTCAAAGGCTTGAAGTAGAGCAAGAAGCATCCGACTCGCTTGAATTTTTTCATGGTGGAAATGGGGGTTTGGCACCTTTGGGGTCTTCTCAAGTATATATTAAATTAGAGACAAATAAGAGGGTCGTAGGTACAGGAAGTCACCCTAAACCGTAATTGCCTTCTGTTCCAAGATCTGGAGTATTGGAGGACATCACTACATTTCAGGGGGCATAATTCTCAGATCGAGAGATGTTGTTTAAGGATGGCTTCTATTATATTGATGATGGTATAAGACACACGCGGCACGGTGAGCCTAGCAGTTACAAATATGTTGAGTCTGCGTCCATTAGTCTTGGAGATACAATAGATCATCCAGTACATGCTCATGAATTGTCTACTATGGTAGAGAACGCCATAGAACACGTGGAGGCAGTCGAGTTATGGAAGGATGAAAGTCCTTCTGCTAGAATATAGTAGAGAAAGTAATGTTTTGGTGGCAAATAGATCAGTATAATACATTTGATATGTTTAAGTTTAATATGATATGTTTGATTTCAATATTTATTTATAGAAGTTTTAAATTGTTTGATTAAGTATGTTTTTGCATATAATAATTAGTGAGATACCTCACACTTTTTCACTGAATTGTGTCTTTTATTATTGAATCTCTTATAAGTTGTATTGTAGTGAGATATCCTAAAATTGTATAATCTTACAAATATGTATCTACAAGTTGTAAGTACATCATTGTTACAATATTAAAAGGAACAAAAATTGGATTAATAATCATGTATTTTTTATAAGTTCTAGCAAATAGAAATTGTATATCTCTTACATGCACATGTAGAAGCCAATATTTAATGCAACAGACATGTAAATTTAGTACAAAAGAAATATTGATTTTTTTTTTTAAAAAAAAATTCCCAAGGAAAATCTTCTTGTTTTTTAGCGTTGTTTTATGCACTTGGCTAAGTGCATAATTGCTTAATTGCGGGTTAAACGCGATTAAAAGGGATAGTCACATGCTATTAAACTTTAACTTTCACAAGTTCAAGTGTGATGGGTAAAAAATCAAGGTAGGTGTAGGCCATTCCTAAACCTTTGTAGTGAAATAGGGTGCAAAAGCCTTCTACTTTTTTTTTAGCTAAATATTATACATTTGAAATAGCAAGCTAATAGACACTCCTTCTTCCTTTCTCATCCAAGTAAGCATGGTTGAGACAAGAAGAATGGTCTTAGGAAGGATTAAGGTATTTTTATAAAGTGTAATTGCCTTCACGCTTGGAAAAATCAATCATATTCCATTTATAGATTCTCAAGTAGCCAAAAGTATGGTTAGCTATGAATACAACAACAACAAACAATGTGTTGTTTTGTTTTGTTTTGTCCTTTACCTTCAAAAGTTTAAAACTTTTGTCTTGTAGAGAATAATTGCCTTCATGTTCCCCAAATTCCTTGCTAATTTTTAGCCAAGTGATAACATCAATTTATAAGGTCAATGTCAATGTCAAATTTCCATGTCACCCATACATGAACAAGAAGAATTCTATACCATGATTTCAAAAAAACTGGAAATACACAACTTGAACAATGGTGAATGAAGCAAATCAATTAACCCCTAATTTTTCCTTGACAATTTCACACCAAAAACACTTCAAAACTGTTATTTCTGGTGCAATGAGTAAGGAAGGAAACCAAAAAAAGTACTTTTAATTTTAACCCTTAAATCTCATTCAACACTCAATAAATAACACACGCACAAAATTTCATCAACTTTGACCACACGGATTGAAAGATAATAGTGTTTGAAGTTGAAAAAATGGTTCATTTTCATCTAGTCATGAGTGGGTTAATAGAATATCACTTGGTGTCAAAATTTTGCACTACACAAGGCCTAAATTTTATATCATGATGTTGATCATGATATCAACTCCTCGTACACCAATTCTTAGAGGTAGAGAAGGGGTGTAGCATATTCAAAAAAATTGTGCAAGGAGTAGAGGTTAAAAAGTGCCAATTCACGTTTTAATTTTTGGGACAAAGTATGTTTTAGATTGATAATCAGAGGAGTCAATAAGAAGGTCTATACCACGTCTCGTAATAGAAGAAATTTAAAAAAATTAAAATGAAGATCTCTAAGGTTTATTGTGGAAAAGAAGAAGTTTTTTTGGTTCCTTGCATGACAATGTGCGGCAATGTGTAAAAATCTTTGACAAGGGATAAAATGTATTTTTTCACTAAAGACAAGAAATGTTTTTTGAGTAAATGAAAGGAAATAGTATTATTTGCTAGTACCTGAAAATCTCAATTCTACTAGAATGTCCTCAAAAAAGTACTTGGAGTTGCCCAACATGCCCACACTAGACAATTATCTCTTTAAGGTGGCATACCTTTTTTTAGAAGTCTAATGAGAATAAAAATAATACTCCCACATACCTCTTGTCTTCTAGCATCTTTGTACAAAATTTCAAGAATTGCAAATATAAACTGCAATTGTGGGAATGTGCCCGAGATATGCAAAACCCCCCTTGGGACTTTTTTCATTTAGGGGTTAAGTTTTCCTGCATGTCACCCCATCAATTTGACAACCTCTTGACCACCCCATCAATTTGACAACCTCTTGACCACCCCATCAATTTGACAACCTCTTGACCACCCCATCAATTTGACAGCCTCTTGACCTTGGTCTTGGTGTGAAGCAGCCCTTCGCTTGCATGGGGTAGGGCCAAAGAACATTGACTGCATGCATTTCATTTGGTGCAGAAAAAAAGGGAGTAAAGTCTTATTTGGTGTGAATTTTTTTTTTGGTCCTGTCTCGCAACGTTGTTATAGCTTTCCCCTTCAGGAAGCACTTTCAAGAGAACTCTAATGCCATACATGGTTCCAAAATCAAAGTATTCAGCAAAATTTCAATGGTATTTACAGTGTTGTAACCGGGCTGGCAAATCCAAAAGAACCGCTGCCACAAATTATGAGCACCTCCAGAAAGACGAATCTTCCTCTCTCTATGTAATCTACTCCCGAGTACAAAATGCTCTACAATTCAACGCTCCATATCTCTCTCTCTAACTCCATCTCTCGCCAGAGTGATTCTCACTTGGAGGCAACAGATCCTCGACTATACATAATTGTCAATGACTCGTACATTGTTCAGACTTCTTCAGCTTCTCGCCTGAGCTGAAACTTTCATTCTGCCAGCTCGTGCTATCAGACTTTGCTTCTTCTTCTCCACTGTCATCGTCAGGGTACACTTCACTGTTGGGTCCCTGCGTCGCCTCTGAAAATTGGCTTGTCACTTGCAAAGATCCCTGCACATGTGTGACACAATAACACTCAAATACCAGCGCATGTCTTCATACTAAACTTTTGTAAACTTCTGAAGTTCATTTTAGTAGCAGAACCTTGAGTCTACAATAAGTTCTGGCAAACCGTTGATTCCTTGCAGAGAATGAATGAAAATTTCAAGGTTGTCCCCACAAACAAGACCACATCTAGACGTCTTAAAACACACATCAGGGCCCTTAAATTGTTGAAGGATTTGGACCTTTACCTGAGGTGAGCTATGGGACTGAGATACAGCTTGTTGAGGCTCATGAAGACGTGGTTGGCGGTGCATCTGCACTGGAGCTGCTGCTGCTGCTGCTACTCCAGAGGCGCCGTTGCTGATGCAAGCGAAGTAGTGGTTTTGAGGGAGAGCAGCTGTAGCTGCCTGGTAATTTAGTGGTGAAAGATGTCCAGTTGAGGAGTCGTACACGGCTGCAGCAGACGGAGCAGCAGCTTGTGGAAATTTCGGTGGCACCCAAATGCCTCCCAAGACCACCAGCTGAGGTGAGTGAGCCCCCCGAGCAACTAATTGTGGCGATGAACCTGGCCTCCGAGTGTGCAGGCGGTATTTCTGCACACAATTTGCACATGTATTAGGACCGCGCACAACTGATAACATGAACCTAAGCCTGTTCCAAACATATCACTGATCCCAGCGATAATGACTCTCACAACATTCTTGGAAACAGAATAATTAAGTACCTGCAAGTGGCTCTTGACTTCGTCGTTCGTAAGCCCATCGACCTTCATCAGCTCACATATCTGCTTCGGTGTGGCGACTGCAGAAAGAAAACCAATGTTTGTAAATTGTCAGTAACAGTGCAACTGTAATCCCATGCAGCCCGTAACTGTAGAGGTAGCAGCCAACCATTGGTTATGAAGGACAAGATTATTTCTCTAGTCACTTTGAACTAATAATGGTACCTTTCTGCCGCGACCCTTGTTTGACGTGAAGTTTGACAAGATCCAACCATTAACATTATGTACATGCAAACAGCCCCAGCCCCTAATTATCGCTCATAACCTGTCTCGACAAGATTAATGTTTCTCACATAACCAGGTCCCAAGTCTATTATCTGAATATTTCCCCTACACAACATTGCAAAATATTGTTACGTACCTTCAGCGCCGCCCAGTTGATGCAGAGCACTGACGAAGCGGCGGTGAAGTTCAGGAGCCCAGCATCGGCGTGCTTTGCGCTTGCTTTTAGCACCAGAGCTTTCATCACACGAAGTGCCAACGTTGGCCACCTCCTTGAAGCCTTGAATCTGGGCCACATCAGCAGTGCCGGCTTCTGCACCAATATGAGCAGAGCTGCCAGGGCTTGACGTGAGATCACCAAACGAAAGACTCAAGCCCACGCCGTTGTGCGCCATCGTAGGAGTGGGTCGAGAAACCAGACTTGGTGCTGCAGCATCCGGATGTTCACTCAAGAACGGTAGAAACGCTCCTGTGGAGGTTTTCTCTTTACTGGAGCCGAAAGGAAGCTGGGAGCTAGTCACGCAGCTCTGCTCTGGATCAACATGCTCCTTCTCCTGCTCAAAATTCCAACATACTTTCAACTTATGACCTTAAACGCAAACACCGACTGTGAACTCATCCAGGCCCAATTGCTCTGTGTATGTGACATAAACTAACCATCTTCCTTTTGAAACAAAACTCTTCACTTATCAGAGAACTGGTTGTGTATTGCTTGCAAATTGGTAAACATCACACTATTCACAGCTACAGTAATTTTCCATGATCCTAAGATAGAAAATGTATGAACCCCTCACAGATCACAAATTACTCGTTAAATCTTGCCGGTTACGCTCTTGCAGGCCTCTAACCTTTCAAGGATAACTAAGAAGGAACTTAGGAACAAAGCATTATGGAGATCAGAGAGTACTAGACGGTAATGTACCTCATGACAAGCTCTTGTAGTGGTGGAGCCCTGATTCCACAACCGGCCTTCTGTCAGCCATGCCGGCCGTTTGGTCCGCTCAGGCTCGACATTGTCGCCGTCGCTACCAGCTTCAGATTGTTGCACTGCACTCCATCTTCTCTTCAAGGGCAAGAACTCCTCCAAAGTGGGATCGTTGCACCGCTCCTTCTCAGAGCCCATGGAGCTGCACGAAAGCTGCAGTGTCGGAATTTCTCTCCCACTCGCCAACTTCTCCTTGCAAGCCCAAATAGCTGCAGGTCACACGGATGATTAGTTTCTTAGGTCTATAAACTTGGAGAAAAACAACGCCACTAGGGTAACACACTTGCTTCATGGCTTACCATCTTCAAGGAGTTTTATGCTAATGGGAAGTTCTCGCTTGAAGCCTTCTACTTTGCGGCGCTCATCTTCCAGGGACTGCAAGTATTCCTTGGCCTTCCGCAACGACTCAAGATAGCCTCCAGGATACACAACCTCATCACTGGGATACCCTTTGGGTGGTACTTGAGCGCTGCAGCGTAGAGTAAGGTCGATTGCAGAACCCATAACGCTCTCATGCACTGCCCTTCTTCTGTAAAAACCAGATCAATCCCTACACATTAGTAACTCCAGATCCAGGGTCATACTAGCCTACCTTAAGATCAGCTACTGTGAAAACTTCAAAACCTTTACGTACCACCCTGCTTGACCGAATTACGTATACAGATGATGTCCTGATTCAAACATGATGTCAGGAGAGAACACTAAGAAGATCCCCCCCTCCCCCCCCCCCCCCCCCCCCCCAATGCACTATACTACGGTAGTCTACTGCCTCTGCAAATCAACTCCTGTAATCAGATTCTATGATAAAGGACATAAACCGTTTCATGACCAATTGGAGAGGAAAGGTATACTACAGATAAGGTTGCTCTCAAGAGTTCCTTTCAATCACAAGCCAAGCCAGTAGCAGTGGATTCATTAGGTGGTCATACAAACATGGACATCATGAGAAGTGTGCACACCGCGGTCCAGTCGGGAATGCATGTCAATGTTCTGATTAGAAGGCAGCCGTGATCCATTCTCACGGTGTAGATTAAGTTAAGAGCTTTACTTTAGTCCCACCACCAGATCTCGGAGACGACCATCATGCTGACAGCGCACCAAACGCACACTAAAATAAGCGGCAGAGAGGCTGCTTTCACGTTTCAGTCCGTGCTGTCAGGAGTATAATGGAATATCCTTGTCTAGATCCGATGGAAAATTAAACTCACAGCACCAGAATCAACGTTCGCCCTCACATTGCTAGCTGCTTCACCGATACAAGTGCTTCAAGGTCTACACTTCCAACACCCTGTAGGCTTAAGGAGCGTGGTTCCTAGTGACCTCACGTATTCCAATCTGACAGAAACGCACAGACCATCGCTCGCCTAGCGGACGTCGTCATGGAAGTCTCCGGGACCTTCGCTACCATATTATATCATCGTCGCGGTTTCATAAGTGGAGTTACTCACTACAGTGGCAGTTACTCGTGACTTCGGCAGATAAGAAACCTTCTCCAAACATGAACACTTAGCGCACAATACGAAGCTCAAAATCTCATTTCAGCAAAACAGGAATGAACTGCCAAACAGTAATGAGCATGTAGAGTTCGAGAAGGTAGCCAGTCCGGTACCTGTATGTTCGCCGGGTTTGCACACCCGAAAGCAGTTGAACTCACGCCCAAAAAGCCCCAATTAAACTTCACCAGGCCCCGCAACGCTAACAACACCGTACGTCGCCCAGATCAAGCACAACCACCCAACGACCCCACCTCTAAAGATCACAGCCTCTCCTCTCAAGACTTCCAGTCGTGGCGGGAAGCAAGCACTCCCGACCTGCACCAGCTCCGGAGGTCCCCGACCTGCACTTCGTCTAGACAGCTAGCTAGTACTACCACTGAGTTGCATCGAACCACAGCGACGACGACGACGACGTACGATGCTGCTGGATCTGACATGAGTCGAAAAAGAAGCTCGTGACGCGGCGTGCGCAGCAGCCCTCCACAGCACAGCCGGACGATTGATGTGGTCGCAGCAGGTCAGGATTCGGGGAGCGGGCACGATGGCCCCGCCCGAGAACGCGCCAGGCTCGGTCTGCAGATACGGATATGCAGTTGGAGATCCCTCGGACTGCAGTTTTTCTATGGTATCTCCACTGAATATACGAGAATATGTTACGCGCCCATGATTGAGTTCCCACGTTCGTTTGTTTCGTTAGTTGTCTGCTTCGCCGTTCCCCGAGTGCGCTCTCGCCAGCCATTTCGCTGTGATTGCTGTGAACTTATGGAGGGTGGGATATGCCGGCGGACATTCGGTAGGTGAACCGGCCACAGATTCTAGGTGCTATCGTCTCTAGAACTCGGGATTTGCCTAAATACCCCGGTCCAGCGTTGCACCAACCCTCAGGTTTGGAAGGGTGGGCGAGGGTAGGGACAAAACCGGCCCCTATTTTTATGTTGGAGGGGGCCCTATTTGGTCGATAGGTAGGTCACCATGGGTAAATTGGGGCCGCAGGCTACAAACTAGGCCACTTTTTTTTTCAAAAAAGGCTCTAGAATCTGAAACGGGCAGGGACAGAAAAATGGACCCACTCGAGGCTGAGGTTTGGTGCAACGCTCGACCAGGGTCAATAAGGAGATCCTAGAACTCGCTCCATACTCTACCACAATACAGGAGGGGGACAAAAAGTTTGGCGTTTTTGCATTCCAAGAGAAGAAAAAAAATTAAAATTAAGTCCGCAATCGTTTTAAATGCACCAAAGGCATAAAAATTGTCCCCTACCTACCAAATTTGGAACTTGGGTTCTTTTATAAATTGATTATATGTCTGCAAAGTTTTTTAAGGACCATATTAGTGGCAATTAGTTATAAAACAGTTTATAAAATATGGTTTTATAAACTGATTACATGTTTGCAAAGTTTTGTAGCCTAATAATTTATCAAAATGGTTTTATAGGTAGTTTACCTACTACACTAAACATTGCATTTAGTGTAGTCACACAAATAGTGTAATTACCCTACTACACTATTTGCGAACTTGTTCACAATTAGTGTTAGTTGCGGCAAGCTTTTTCATATACTAGTAGTGATTTTATTCACTGCGGCATGCTTATACAGCTACACTAATTGTGCACAAGTAAAAAAAAACCACCCATTTTTAGAAGAAGAAGAAGAACGCCGGTATCCGAAGGGAACCGGCGTGAATAAAGCGTCTGTTCGTTCCATTGCTAAGACCATGCCCACCGGACAAGGAATTAGCGAACTGGAATTACTTCCCCCTTTCGAGGGTAGACACTATGTAACGAGTAGCCAGAAACCAACCAACAACGATCAACCACGACCAAACTAACTAAACAACAAAAAGCAAAACCAAACAGGCAGCCAATCAGGAAGAGACAGAGTGACAAAGTTCCTAAGGGGGGTCTTGCCTATTAGGGAGGACTTGGTTGTTTTCGATTTTGCGTTTATGCAGTAAAATAGACATGGCATGTTGAATAGCGATGGTGTTGATATTTTTAAAGGTAGTTTTAATTGTATCAATGGGTATCTTGAAGGTATCTTCGAGAGTTTTCATAGATGGGATAAAGGTGGTGGCACGAGCGCCGGATGTGATAACAATAAGGGGGTCCACATTCCAGCCGAGGGCAATGATGTCGTCTATGAGGGGTTGGTATTTATCTATTTTGTTTTGTATTGTTTCCGGGAGAATCTATCGTTGCAATATGTAAATTCGATGAATTGAATGGTGTAGTCTTGGTTGATGTTCTCGGGTGGTGGGTCGTTGTATGGTAAACCTTTGACACAAAGAATGTCCGGTTTGAGCCTAGCATTGCAATGACATCTTTGGGTCATACATGAGCATGGAAGTAGCCATGGAGGGACCGTGTTTTCTTGTGGATTGCTATTAAAAGTGCCGGCGTTCATAAGTATAAAACATCTCGATTTATTGTAGGAGGTGATTAGTTTTCGGACTTCCCATACCGCTTTGTTATGTCTTTTAACAATTAGAGAGTGTATGTGGTGGTTTTGGCATTTGAGTAGCACATGAAGCCATGTGTCGGGGTCCGTTGAGGGGCATATGGGGCATGTTATGGATGGGAATCTTTCTATTCCAAAGAAGAGTTGTTTTCGAGCGTTTCCCATGTACTGACCCGTACGGAATTTGATGAGGCACGTTATTTGTGAGTCTGAGATGATGGGATTTTTCCAAAAGTTTGTAGAGAGTTCATTGTCTATGTCGTTATTGTTAGTCCATTTTTCTATGTTAGGAATATTTACTGAGATTGTATCCAGGTTGTTGTAGAGGTCTTGTTTTTTGAGATATTTGCCCAGAAATCTAATTGGGCCTTTGTCGGGGGTATCTTCTTTGGAAGGCCAATCTTTCTTTTGAAAGTAGTATGGGGTGGCATGAGCATGTTCGTGAGGGTCTTTGGCGTTTTTGTGTGTTTTTTCTTGGCCTTCTTTTGCAAGTTTGTCTGCTTGTTCGTTGCCATCAATGTTGGCATGGGCTCTGACTTTGTGAAGGGTTGTGATTTGTGTACGTTTTTGTAACATTTGTACCATTGATGTTAGTATGGTTTGGTCGGGATGACTGTTGTGAAGGGTTGGGTGTGTTATTTGAGTGTTTAGTAGGTAGAGTGCATTTATACAATCGGTGAATATATGTGCAGGTTCATTTTTGTATTTTGTTGTGATGATTTGTAGTGTTTTGTGAATGGCCATGAGTTCTGCTCTGAGGATATTTTGTAGTCCATGGAGTCTTTTGGCTAGTTTAATTTCTTTGGTAGAATTATATATGCCATAGCCAGTTTTTTCTCTTCGCCAAGAGCCCGGGCTAATTTGTTCCGGTGGTTTAAAGGAGCCGTCGGTGTAATAACCGTATGCGGGGTTAAATTTTGGTGTGGTATGAGTTGGGTAGTCTGGGAGAGGGGAGGTATGACGGAGTAGTTTAATGTGTTGTTGTCATAGTTTAATTTTGACCATTTTTTACTTTTGTTTACGGGGGTTTGTATGGGTGTTGGTGGGGCCGGTTTTGTGTATGGTCGTTGTATGTCTAGATTGTCTGTTATGGAGGTAAGTTCCGCAAGTTGTTCTAGGGAGCCCAGGTTTTGATTTTGATGATGGACGCATAGTATTTGTAATGTAGATGGCTCTATTCGGGGTTTTTTTAGCTCGGGTGGGATATTAGGTTCTTCGTATGGTATTGTGTCTGCTTCGAATAATGCAATGATGTGGGAATCTGGGAATGGGTTTGAATGTTGGTTGTTGTTTTGGTACCAATTATTGTTCGGTGTGACGATGATTGTTTTTGTGTTATTTGGATCGTGTTTGGCGGCAAGTCTAGCCCAATGTATGGCTTGTTCTATGTCTTTCTCGTTGTGGGGGTGAGCTATTCCATTTCCGATCCATTTGTGTTCAAAGGCCTTGCCTAGGGATCCAAATATTTTGTCTCTTTCGTACGGTGAGTAGAATTTATTTAGTTTGGTAGGACATGTGATCGGGGAGGAAAAGTATGAGTGTTCGATGTTAAAGGATGATATTAGTGAGTCTAAAATGGGGGTGGGTATTGTGTATTGCGCATTTTTGAGGGGGTCAGTTTTTGGTATTCGATATTTATATCTTTGGTAAAGCCATATTAGTTCGGTTTCAAAGGGTTGGGTTGTTGGTTCAATGTTTGTAGGGGTTTGTAATTTTGTATGATATTGGTTCCATAGCCATTGGAGCCGGGTAATGGGTATGGTGTGTAAATGTCGGCCGTTTTCTTCGTATAGATGTGCTTGATTGTTATCTATTTGAATTGTGTTTGAGGATGTAAGGATATCATTTTCGGGGTTGCATTCTGTTGTGTAGATGTTTAGGAGTGGGATAATTATGGGTGGCGTTACGGACCTTGAGTCTGAGGATTGTTCTTGTGGATGGTGGGCAAGGATGATATCTGAGTATATTTTGTTTTGGATCTTTTGGTAGTATTGTTTTAATTTTTCAGTGTTATGTGTGGAGGTATTGGTGTCATGCCGTGGAAAAAGGTCTCTTTGGGGGAGCCATTTATTGTATGTATTATCATTGTGTTGCCATTGGCATAGATATTTTGTGTAGGTATTTTGTATGTTATTTGTGTCTGTGTGTTGGATATGTTTATGGTTTATGATATTATTAATGGGGTATGTGGTAGGGTTTTTGGGGATGTATGTTGGGGGGCGGGGGTGGTATGTATGTGGAGGGTTAGGGGGATTGGTTGGTGTGAGAATATTTCTTGGAATGATGTTATTGTTGAGGGTGATGAATGGATCTTTAAGTGTATGAGAGTATGGGTGTATGTTGCAAGGAGTATGACATATAGTGGGGCACGTTATGTGGCAAAATAGTTGTTTAGCAACACTTAGGGCACTCTTTATTAGTTTAGATGGGGTGAAGTGGTAGGTTTTGAAGTCCTCATTGTTCATGATGTGTGTACCGTTAGGTAAGGTAATTTGATTTAGTTCAAAAATATTTTTTGAGAGGAGTTTTGTAGAAGCTTTTGGGAGAGTTGGGCATTGAGTGTGTTATGATTTAATGTTTCTTGGCGCCATAGTATTTCTAGTGTTGTAGGATTAGTGAGGAAGTTGGGGAGCGTACTTTTAAGGTGGGCTTTAGCTATACGTTTTAATAAGAAGAATGTTCGTGTTATTGGTGATCTTATGCAGTCACTTTTTTTAATTCTCGGTATGTTTTCAGCACCACCATATTGAGCAAGGACATAGTGAGTTAATCCATTATATATTTTCCCAAGTCTTCCTTTATCGTTTATAGCATTTTGCAGTTGTTCGCCTATACATCGGAGGTATGCGTTTTTGAGGGAGAAAGCTTCAAGTCCAAATAGGTTATGTGGTAGTTGGGTTATTGCGTTTGACATACATTTTGGTAATCCGCATATGGTTTTTTGTATAGCTACTATTTTTTTATCAAGTTTTTTGATAGCTGGCATAGAGTATGGTACACCGTAGAAACTGTATGCCACACTTGGGCGTAGTACGGTATCAACCATTTTTATTTTTTGTTTCATGGTGGCTGGGCATGTTGTTAGTTCTTTGCATTGTTTGATGAGTTTTGTCGTTGTGGTGTGGATTTGGATTTTCCATTTTAGTGAGGGAACAAGGTTTGTGCCTAAGTATATGTATGGTTCATTTTGGTGTAGTATGGGGATCGGTTGATTGCGGTAATTGATGTTCGAGGCTTGTATTAGGGCTTTGAAAGTGATAGGATTCAATTTGGATTTGTTTGGGCAACCGGTAGCGGCACATTTTGGGACACCTACGTCCATACCGGCCCATTTACAATACCTATCAATTTTGTTTAGTTGTATTTGGATTGATTTGATTTTGTTAGTTATGGTGGCTAGGTCATCCGCGTATGCGGCAGAGTTTATTATGACCTGTGATGTACCAAAAGTATATCCGTAATTTCCTCTTTCTAGCCATCTGAGTAGTGGTTCTAGAAATATGATGAATAGGTATGGGCTGAGGGTATCCCCTTGTATAGTTCCTCTTTGGATGGGTATAGGTTTTGTTTTCCCAAAGTGTTCACCGGTATAACATGTAGATGATTTAGAATAGATGTTTCCAACAAGTGTAGTTGCATCTTTTGGATAACCAAGGTCCATCATTATTGCTAGAAGTCGGGCATGGTCAATTGAGCCAAAGGCATTTTTGAAGTCCACGTATAGTATGTATATATCTTGGTTAGTAAACTTTGCGTCTTCTAGTGCGGCTATTATAGTTTGTATTTGTCGTGCGGTACTTCTCTCTGCTCGAAATCCTTCTTGACTATCATGTAGGATTTTGAATTTTTCGCCGTATGAGGATAGTATGGAGGTGAGTGTACTGGTAAAGAGTTTGTATATTGTGTAAGCTAGTGCAATTGGTCTATGGTTGGGTAGTATGGACGGGTCGCCTTTTTTGTATAGTAGAATTGTTGTACTTAATTTCCATGAGTTTGGTATCTGTTTTTGTTTATAGCAGTGGGAGAAGAACAGAAATAATAGCTTGTGAAATCTTGGAGGCATGTTTTTTAGTATTGAGTTTGGTATACGGTCTGGGCCCGGGGCTTTATTATTTCCAAGATTTTGAAGGCATGTGTCGTATGTGGCTCTGTTGAGGTATTTATGAAGTGGAATTTCTGGTTCGCCCCGTTTGTCAAGGGTATATCCGTCTAGGTCGTGCCAAGGGTATTGGCGTATTGCACATGTGCATTCTATTGTATGTTGTGGCTGGTAATTACATGTTAGTACTGTTGGTCTATTGGTTTTTGTTTGTTGGTTAAATATTTCATTCGCAATGTCTTCGGGGCTAGTTAGAGTATTATTATATTGATCTTTGATACAATCCATTGGTGGGGATTCGAGGTTTTTAAAGACTTTTTTGTTAATTTCTTTGGGGCTGATTTCGTATAGTTGTCTGTATTTTGAGATGGCTTTTTTAATGTTTTCTTTTGTGTATTTTGTGATTATTTTCCGGGCTTGTATGTTGGCATTTTTTGTAATTATTGCGATATCTTTTATCCATGTATTGTGGGGAAGGTCCGGAGGCGGCGGAGTAGGGATTTGGGTGTATTGTATAGTTAGTAGTTCGTTGTGTATGGGGTGGTTACGCCATTGAGGGTTATTTTTTACAATTCTAATTGTTTTTCTTATTACATGGTAAGTAGTTAGGTGTTGTTTCCATGTTTTGGAAAGTTTGCGGGGTAGATAACCCCCTTGTTGTGATGTACGGATTGTCATTTGTGGTATTGGTTGGGCTTTACAAGTTTGTTCAACTGTGTCGGAGATTTTATTGATAAGTATATCTAACATGTGGCATGTTTCATGCCATTGTGTTTGAGAGAGTTGATTATTATTTTTAAGAGAGTTTATGAGAGAGTCAATTTGTATTGAGTTTTCTTCAAAGAACTTTGTGTTGAATTTTTCTAAATTGTCTTTTGGGATGGGGTTGAGTATGCGTATGGTGTCATTGTTTGTATTTATAGGGGTACGGCTAATTAATATGTTATTTGGTATGTGAAGTTGTATAGGTGAGTGGTCCGAGTTAAGAATAATGTCTTTATTTGTTGTAGAAGTGTATTGTGTATTATTGTTTGTTATTATATAGAAGCCGTCTATTAGGCTCCAATCATTATAGTTATAGCCGCCTTGTCTAGAGTATTGTGTATCAGTATTTATGTAGGTGAAGTTTAGGTTTTCTGTGAAGTGGCGCCATTGGTAATCTGTGGTCTCAGGCGGGGTGTTATGATTTCCATTTTGTCTACCAATTAATGCTATGTCTCTGTTGAAGTCTCCACATAGCATATAAGTGTGATTGGGGTAATTATTTATTTGAGATGTAATAGTGTTTTGTATGTCCCTAATAAATCTAATATCTTCGGGGTGAGATGGCATATACATGTGAAAGATCAGCCATGATTGTAGTCGTTGATTAGCAATTCTAATTATTTGGAGGTAGGGAGATATGTCCTTTGGGGTAGGGATTTTTTTGATGTTGCCCGGGAAAGCGTATTTTTTGTGTATTAGTGTGAGAAGGCCACCGCGGCCTGGTGTGTATGGTCTACGTTGTTGGATGCATCTTGTTAGTGCATGTGTGTTATTAAAAATTAGTTTGTAGTCTTGGAATATGTTTTGTATGTATTTTGTAGATTTTGTGGCGGATAATTTTGTTTCTTGTATAGTTATAAGGGCCGGTGGTATGTCTGTCTGTGTGATTAAAGCTTGTAGGCTAGGGAGAGCGGTGTTTAGAGATGAAGCATTCCATGTAATTATATTTGTATTTTCGTTGTTTGTACTAATGTTTTGGTTTTGTGGTGGAAGGTAGAAGGGTGGGGGGGTGGGTGTGTATATTCCGGTATGGGGTCAAAGCATTTTAGTGACTCATTAATTAGATTGTTAGGAAGGTAAGGAAATTTTTGTTTTATTATGTCACTAGAAGGAGGAATGGTTTGACTATGTAGAAATTTGTATAATTCTGTATGTATTGAGTTCCCGTGATTTATAATACTTTGATTTTCTTCAAGAAATTTTGTATATGGGTGGGGGTTATGTATATGTCTTTCGGGTGGATTTTGTAAGTTTGATAAGGTCCGTAGTAGTGTGTTAGTCCATGTAATAATATTTAGGTTTTGTGGATTTAAAAGATTGTTACATTCGTCTATGTTTGGGTGGGTCGTAGTTATTAGGGCATAAAAAATGTGTGTTAATGGATATATATTTTTTTGTCGTATGTATAGGGCAATATTTGAGTGTGTAGTGTTGTATAGTTGATGTAATATATGTGTGGTTTTTAAAAGAGGTGCAAATGTTTGAGCGATATGTTTGTATTCCGGTTGTAGTTTTATGGTATTTGGTATAAAGTATAGTTTGGCATTTTTCTTGTGTGTTGAGGGGTGTCTTTTTAACACATTTGGCATAGGCCCTGGATTGGTTTCTATGTCTCCGCTTAGTAGTATTAGGGTTTTATAGTGTATAGGTTTAATGTGTTGTTTTTGGTTCTTTGCTTTGTGCGTATTTTTTGGAGTTTTAATTATTTTGTTTTTATTGTGTGTTTGTGTTTTAGTGTTTTTTTCCATATTTATGTAGTTAGTTGTGTGGGTGGTAGTTTTGTGTGTCAATGTGTTTGTGTGTGTGTATATATATTTTTTACATAAATTTTTGTAGGTTTTGTATGTATTGTATTTGTATATCTGGGCGGTGGTTTTTGGGTTTTTTGTTTTTGTATTTGTGTGGTTATTTGTGTAAGGGTGTATTTGTTCTTTTTCTTGTATTTGTATTTTTGTATTTGTGTCTGCTTTTGTATATAATCGGGTTTTATGTATGTGGGTTTTTTGTGTTGATACATATGTGTTTTTTGGTTGTTTTTGGAGTTTTGTGTATTGAATTTTTGCTTTTGTATTCCATGTGTGTATTTGGGTGTAATATTTGTTTTGGATATACTGTATCGTATAGTTTTTGTATTTTTTGAGGTTTTTGTATTGAGTATAGTATATTGTAAAGTATTTTGTTTTTGTATAGAAACTGTTTTGGATAAAATACGACATATAGTTTTTGGTTTTTGTATAATAGTTGTATTTAGTATATTGTCTAATACATTTGTTTTTGTGCGAGTTTTCTACTAGTATTCTACTAAGTGTAGAGTAGGCTATTCTATCTTATATACTATGTATATAGTATAATGTCTTAAAGTAAATAGTTGCCTTGTGGTCTTGTATTTCTACATGTTTGGCGGTTCTTTGTCTTCAAGAGATAAGTTCTTCTTCCCCGTAATGGCGGACATGCTTTTGAGTACCCCAAGTAGAGCATCTTAGAGGTTCTCCATTTCTCCCTTGAGCTTGTTGTGCATTTTGTTGGTGTACTCCCTAGTTTCTCTCCTAATCTTCTTGTTGATCTCCTCCAAAATCTCCACCATGTCTTTTTTGGTGAGAGTTTTGTTCTTGTCTTGCATCTTGAAGGTGGAGATGGTATTGACAATTGCCATGTTAATATCATCAAAGCCAAAACTTTTGACTTGTTCTTCGGTGGGGCGGTTGACTCCTTCTAGACTCCGCCGGTGTGGAGCAAAGTCTACATAGTTACCATTCATGACAAAGGTTTTGTGCACAAAAGTCCTATATACGATAGGGTTAGCACAAAGTACATTTGCATTTCCATTGTGATAATTAGCCTCTTCTATGTGAAAATAAATATTCCTCACATTGGCTCCTCCCATTATTTTGTAGATTTCATGTGAAGTGTGCATAACATCAAGATGGATAGGAAGAGGTGAAAGAGTAAGGGTTAGAGCTTCTTTCCTTGCTTTGGATTCCACCACACCATTAGACCCTTTGGTCTCTCCCACTTGTCTTGCTTGTATCACCTCGTCACCCACGGTGATGTGATGTGCGAGTATCTTCTTTGTTTGAAGAGGGGTTGTAGAGATAATAAATGCGTGGGCATCGCCATGGCCCTTTTGCACGCCGTAGACTTCATAGTCATGCCCCCGATGAAAGATACTCTCAAGGATTTCCTTGAAGAGAGTTTGGGCTGAGAAATCCATTAGACTATCACTTTTGACCTTCACGGAAAGGTTAGTACCTTTTGCAATCCCAAGGTAGGATTTGCATACTTTGCCAACAACAAGTTCATCATCAATGTCAAGGATAAATGGTCTAATGCCTTTTATGAGCATCAAACCATCCAATTCGGCTTTGAGTAGATGCATTTTAAGGTTTCCAGCCCATACTCCTTTAGTCCCTCCATGTTTAATACTCAAGCATTGGATGACAAGAGGGTCCACCATGTTTTTTCCCAGAGCAATATCCATCTTTTTAAGTCTAGCAACGGTCATCTTCTTAACTTCATCATGCATGATTGGGTTTTTGTGGAGCTCAAAGTGGATAGCCACATGGTAGCTAAATGACAAGCCAGAACTCTCTTGGGTTTTGATATCAAAAGGAATTTGTGTTAAGTTGTAGTGTTGTCCATCTATCCCTTTTCTAGTCATGGGGTAAAGGTTTTGTGGGATTCTAGGAAATGCTACTCTTGCATTACATACCTCTTCCGCTTCTTCCTTCTTCATGCCTCTAGCCATCATGTCCAGTGTCGTTTCGCCATTATAGAGCTCTTCATCTCCGTTCTCCACTGCCAAAGCCTCCATTGCCTGAAACCCCAACCAAAATTTGAACTTGGTTAGTTCAGGCATTTGTATAGACTTACCTTTTTCCTTTGTGGATGCTTTGCTCTTCTTGCTGGTGCTGGTTACTTCTCCTCTTCTCCTGGTTGCCTTTGAGCTTTGGGCTTTGATGGGGCTCTGTTCAGGTGATTCTACCTCCATGTCCATGTTCAGGGTCCTCTTTGTGCTCTCTGTCATGTCCACTGATTCTAGGAGGTGAGTTCTACAATGAGGGCTAAAGCAACACAAGCACGGTGGTTTTTCACAGTAAACGTAGAGAGGGTTAGAGTATACAGCACGAGGCCTTATCCTGATGTGCTTTCGATCCGGTTGTGTTTCTTCCGTTGTCTCTGGCCACCGGTGGGTCCCCTCCTTTGCTTCTTCGTTTCTCCTTCTCTTTGCTCGATAGCTGGTTTGTATCCCTTCTTGGCACTCCTTTGGTGTGGAGTCCAGTTGGCGACAGTGTGCGCGGGCCAAAGGGGCGTCGGGGTGGGGCGTTTTGAGGGTGTTTCGATGAGGTTGGACGTTGGCGAGCAGGGCGTCGTTGACCCTCTTCTGAGCGACAGATCGCTAGCAACGTTGCGGCAGTCGTCTTCTCCAAGTCGCGGCAGGTTCAATATCAGCCGGACAGGTGTATTGCGGGGGGGGGGTGTCTTCTTCGGTGATGTATATTGTTGCTCTTCGGGTGCTGGGCGTTTCTTCGGGTTTTGCTGCTTCTCTCGTTCTTGTCGTTGTGGCGTCTTGCTTCTCTTGAGTTGAGCTCAGTCTTGGCTTCTGTTCGGTGGAATGCTGTAGGGAGCTCTACTCTGCCAAGGATATCCAGTAACGAGATCGGCCTGGCGCGGAGGAGGGTTCTACATCTTTGAGGTGTGGCCCTGCTCTTCGGATGATGGACGTTTCTTCTGATTGTGTCGCTTCTTCCCGAGTGCTGGACGTGTCTTCTGGTTGTTCCGCTCCTCTCCGGATACTGGTCGTTTCTCCTGGTGGCGTTGTTCCTCCCGTACTTGTCTTTAGGGTTCCTCTCCGGGTACTGGTCGTTTCTCCTGGTTGCGCTGTTCTTCCCGTACTTGTCTCTAGGGTTCCTCTCCAGGTACTGGTCGTTTTTCCTGGTTGCGATGTTCCTCCCGTACTTGTCTTTAGGGTTGATAGTTGTTCGGTGGGAGTGGAGTGCGACAGGGGGCTCCAATTTGCGGAAGTGGAGTGCGGTGGGAGGTTCCAGACTTCGTCTTTCCTGAATGCAGAAACGGCAATAGCAGTGCTTCCGCTTCTGCTTGTGAGAAAGCTTTACAATGATTTTTTGGTGAATGGTTTTTGTTATGTGCTGAATGTGTCTAGTTTGATTGTGTGCATTGAGGTGTTTAAACAAGACGTAATATGAGAAAATACATGAGGGTGGGAAAGAAGGGCAAGCCTGTGTGTGTTGTCGTGGCAATTGATGACGAATCTGCAACCTTCTTGTTGATGCGTTTTGTAAGTTGATAGGCGTCTCTTCAGTTGTTGACCTTTGTTGGATCTGCTTCGCTTTTTCTTGTGAACTGTAGGTGTTAGTATATTTTGTGGTACTAACTGAAACTGGATCTAGTGTACTAGTATTGTAATATAACGATGATCTCACAGGGTTTCTTGACTCCAGATAGGCGCTTCTACCTTGCAGCAGATTTGGATCTACGTTAAAACTCAACTTTGGACTGTATGCAATTCTATCAAGTGTACTAGAGCTATGATGCAACAGTGATCGCTCAGTGTTTCTTGTTCGTGTTTTTAGGTGAGTGCAGCTTCTATGTGGTAGATCTGGCTCTAAACTTAATCTAGATTCCGGGTTGTGTGTAATTCGATCTGGTGTGCTAGAGCTGTAATATGGCGATAAGAACTTATGGTTTATTGACTGTGATTTCAAGTGGGTGTTGCTGCCTTGCAGCAGATCTGATTCTAATCTGAAACTAGACTTAGGACTGTGTGCACAGTGTGTACTGGTTTTACTAGATCTTGGTGTACGCTCTTGTGTAATAATCTCAAGGTTTCTAGTAGGTTGATAAATAAATGCAGCATATAACATAAACTGAATTGAACTGAAAGAGAGGTGAAGGATACGTATCGCTGTAGTAGCTGGTGTTGTGTGTAATGGTGGCGATGTGGTAGCTGATGCAGTGTGTAACGGTGGCGATGAGATAGCAGTTTCGTCCAGCTCCGGAGTCGTCGGTGTACTTGGCTCCGATTCCAGCTTGTTTGATGTGCAGCTCCTGGGTCTGGCTGCTATGAGAGTTATGTCTATGCTATGGGCGTGATCTATCTAATGCCACTTAGATCTAGCTCGTGAGACGCAGTCTGGGTGGAGATTTCTTCTGCCAACTCTCGAGTTCCAGCGCTTCAGATTACTCATAGAAGTTTCACCAATGATCCCACCTCCCAACTATTGAGCCCCAGTTCTGCAGATCTGCTCAAGGCGTAACCAGAATGTGCACACAAGTAGATCTAGGTGATAAGAGCCCCTTTCCACCACTACACGCCTCTCCCCAAGCATACACTAAGTCCAGATCTGAAGTAAAGGTGGGGTAGAAGCAAGCCCAACACCTCTTGCTATCCTAAACGTCAGATCTGAGACTAACTCCTGAAGCAGCCCTCACGAGGAATTACGGAGCTCTCAGCAGGCCATCGAAAAAAAAAAATCACCCATTTTTACATATAGTGTAATGTTTCACATTTAGTGTAATGTTTCACATTTAGTGTAATGTTGTGTCGTTACACTAATTGTAATTCTTCCTTTTAGTGTAAGGGTTCGTATTTAGTGTAGACGACACTAAATGCGATGTTTAGTGTAGTACCCATGTTTCAATACCTTTAATCACTAGTATTAGCGTGAAGTCCATACAATGAGGAGAATAAAGAATTAGTGAACTTCATTTTCATTCTAATACTAGCTTTGACTTGGTTGACATCATGAAGCATCAATCATTGCCTGAATGACAATTTAGAAAACACTGAAAATATTGTCAATTGCAAAAATAATGCTTGATATTTGAAAGTCTTTCAAAGACTCATACATTGTTTTCTAATCGTATAAATAGGATTACACGTTCATATATAAGTTGATTATGTAAAAAAAAATTTAGTAACCTAAAAATAGGTAAAAATGATTTATTGCAAATTTATCAACGCCTATGCCTTCCTCTAGCCTCAATCACATATTGTAATCTAGCTGACATTGAATGGCATAAAGTAAGAAGTTGACTACTACTAACTAATGTCCACTCTCTTTGTAAAGTTGCCTTCAACTCATCTAAGGACTTGGAACTTGATTGGCCATGTTGGACTGCATGTTTTAAAAGCTTCCAGACATGCTCTTGTGGATTGAGATCATGACTATTTGCAGGCCATTCAAGCTTCTCTGTAAGGCATAATTTTCTCCATGCTTCAAGGGCTTTACTTTGATGCGCTAGAGGTCCATCTTCCATAAGTATAGCATGTGAGACTTGGCCCATAAATTGAAGCAAATGGCCATCATAGGCCAACTCCACAAAATCAATAGCTTTGCGACGATGCTTTGGCATAAACACAAGCTCTGGTTTTTTGTCTCCTCCAAACCCTCTTCAAACCATGAGAGATGTCTTCCCACTCTTGAAAGTGGGAACTACACAACTTGATGAATATTGCTCATATGTCGTTCTCCAAATATGAATTTGCCTTGAAACTTTGCCAATTTCAAAAGTAGATTCATCAGTCCAACAAACACGCTCCCACTCTTCGGCACTCCATCCACAATATTGTCTTGCAAAATGTAGCCGCCGCGACATATGAAGAGGTGTCAAGAAAGGCTTCTTCACCGCAATTCTACTAAAAATGTTGTGGTCATGCAAAACACAGCGAACAGTCCTAGTATTCACATCTACAGCGCAAGCATTGGTGATATCTTGAAGTGATGATCGACGATGAGTTTGGGAGAATAATAAAATTTGTCGAACATCCTTCACACTAAGTTTCTTGCATCTTCCAGTGCTTAAATTTGTCAGGTAAGTTTCATGCTCTCTAAATTGCTTGATGATTCTTTGCACTATCCTACTTGACTCTCCTACGATTATTGCAATACTAGCACAACTCATTCCCCCTCACTCATTCCCACTATGCGGGCACAAATTTCATCTGGAATTGTCATGATTGTCATCAATCAAACTGATTCGAGGTAAACAAAGAATCTAGCTTATTGAAGCAATAGAACAAATCACCAAGCCAAATACCTCATTGCTCAACAAGGGGATAGAGTGCTCAACATGACTAGTCAGCCACCAGTCCCTCAATAACAGAAGCCAAACAAACCTTCTTCACCCTCCAATTTTGATCTTGCAAATCCTCATTACCTTCATCAACTCTCTACTACACTCTTGTCTCACATTTGCAACTCAATTCATGTCAACTTTAACAAGTTGTGTGGTCTAAACTGCAAAGGTAATGTTGCTTATATAACCAAATTATTGTTATTTTCAAACTTACACAACAAATGTTTTTAGGACAAGTGGAAACCTTCAAATCGACAAGTGGATGATGCTTTTGTGTAATATCTATGTTAAACAAAGCATCCATGACTATATTTTAATTTTAGAAGCATGAGGTGTCTAATTCTCTTCAACATTTAGAATGTACCTTCTAATTCATATTGAAAAGGGTACTAGTTGGTAAATTAGCTATAAAACCATTTTGGTAAAATATTAGGCTACAAAACTTTGTAGACATGTAATCAGCTTATAAAAAAAGCCAAATTTTAAATTTGGTAGGAAGGGGACAATTTTTGTGCTTTTGGTGCATTTTAAAAGATTACAAGTTTGATTTTTTCTTGTGCTCAAATGAAAAAACGCCAAACTTTTTGTCCTCCTACTGTACAGTTCCCTTCGGAAAGTCTTCGGACAAATCGAATCTAGGGTTCTTCAGAGTTCTCGCACTACTGACTTCAAACGGCTCCCATTTCTTCAGCCGGCCTTCAAACCCTAGATTTCTTTTCACAACATGGTGTACACAGGAGAGGAAAAGGCTCAAGTGGTTGGGATGTTCAAGGGTGGCTGCAGAGTGAGTGAAATTGCCGTTTCTTTAGGTATACCTAAACAGAGTATTTCTGACATTCTGAAGAAGTACCGCATTGAAAACACCGTGGAGACCTCGCAACGCAGTGGAAGGCCAAAGAAGTTGTCAGAGCGGGATACTAGAGCAATTGTTTGAGTAGCCAACCAGAACAGGAGGGCAACATTGGCAGACATCACGAATTCTTCGCCTATCCAAGTAAGTCATACTGTTGTGAGACAAGCATTGAAAGATTCTGGTTTGCAAAGTAGAATTGCTCGCAAAAAGCCATTTTTTTCACGTGTTCACAAAGAGAAGCGACTTGCTTTTGCGAAAAGTCATGTCAATTGGACCGTAGAGCAGTGGAAGAATGTGATTTGGACAGACGAGGCAACCTTTGAAATTGGCAAAAATTTCCGGCAAATTCGGGTGTGGCGTAGCACCAAAGAAACTTACGAACCGGACTGTTTGGCTCCAACTTTCAAGAGCGGTAGGACTTCAGTGATGATCTGGGGTGCTTTCTACAATAATCTAAGGTCATCATTAGGGTTTATGATACCAGGAAAGCGAACTGCTCTTGATTTTGTGGATATAGTTTACGAAGGGCCTCTGAAAGAATTTTTGTTGTTAGTTCCTGGGGCAATTCTCATGGAAGATGGTGCTCCTGTGCATCGTAGTCTTGCACCAAAAAAATGGAGAGAAGATCGAGGATTGCAGAAGCTTGAATGGGCGGCACAGTCACCAGATTTGAATCCGATTGAAAATGTGTGGGCCATGATGAAGAGCAGTATACATAATCGCTCAACACCAATTACAAACATTGCAGACATGAAGATAGCTCTGCAAGAGGTGTGGGTAGGCTTAGACATTGAGAACTTTGAAACTTTGATTGTAAGTTTGCCCACCAGAATGGCTGCTGTGATCAAGGCCAAGGGAGGAGCAACTCGATGGTAAATTGGTATACTTGCAGAAAGAGATTCTCAATTGACTCAAGATTTTTCTTGTATTTTCATGTGTTGGTTGTCGATGAGTATAAAAAATTTGAGGTCAGTGCATGGATTTTGGATTGTGCTACATCAAATTTGATGCCAAGTGATGCGGCTGTCCAGAGTCAGTTTTCTTGGTTGTCCGAGGACTTTCCGAAGGGGACTGTACAGTGGTATGGAGTAGCTCTAGTACGAGCATCTCCAACAATTCTCAACAACGGTGAAGCTCTTTGGAGAACCTTTTGGAGGCCGGTGGGAGCTGGGTCACAGTTAGCCCCATTGGGTCTCCAACTTCCTCTACTCCCGATTTACAGAAGAGTTGCTTACTTAACCTTCAAAACTAGGAATTATGTAAGGTTGCGGGGAGGACCTATGGTGAGGTTATGAAGAGGACCTCCGGGGCCGTTGCTTGGCCCGCAGCAAACTGTCTGGGCACTATAAGAAACCCGTGTTTTTTGTGACGCGTTGAAAAACATGCCTGAACGTCAAAAATAACATGCTGTTGCGTCAATGTTGATGTCATCTAAAATCCGTCAGGATGAACAGGCCAAAAACGTCGAAAAATTTGTCGTAACATGGTTGTCAATCTCTTGACATCCAATTGAACGTGGCCTGAAATGTGTGGGAAAGGGCTCCACGTGGAAGGGGCCCCATGTCCACACCAACTATGTTTTCCTTTGGGCAAGGCCACGCGGGATTTTTTTCATCCAACTCCATTTTGAGCGGGCAGTGACGTGGAATTTAATAATTGCTGACTTGGACCCAAAGAATTATGATGTGGACAATCCATGTCAACTGACGACATGCTTTTAGAGCATTTTTTGTCCATACAAGGCTGTTACTTTTGACGTTCGTTTTGACATGCTCGTGTTGTTTATGACATCAATCCTGACGTTGGCACGTACTGCCTGTATGTTGTCATTGACCTTTTTCATGCTCGAGTTCATGTTCACTTGAACATCTAGCATGTTCTTGCGGACATTTTTCTAAACATGCTTCTAAGAAACTGCTATTCTATGTGATGTGCTCTTTAACGTGGGATGAACGTATGACAATGTTAGTGAAGACGTGCAACATTGTCAGCCGTGGCGTGAGGATGAACATGCCATCAACGTGGCTTTTACATTCTAAGTAACATAGACGGTGGTCAAGCGTGAAACACCATCGCTACATTTGTTGCCTGCAGCAACACAAAACATCCTACATATCCTTCTGTTCTACCAATCCAAGTATGACATACGAAACGTGTAAACGTGTAAACTTGCAAATTCGCAACACGTCGTCGGCGGGTTGATGGCTCACCTAATGCTTCAATATCTTTCTGCGTGAGTTCAGGTCTTTGACACATTAGAATGCAAAATTGAGCTTGTTACCAAAGCTCAACGACTTCACTTTTCCAATAACATGGAAACACAACATCTAACATCCACACATGAAAATAATAGGACCTCCTGTGAAACGCATCTGGAGGCTACTCTCGCCCATAAGGTAAATCATATGTACTGCCTCCGTTGTCACTGACGTTACAAACTGTTATTTGTGATGTCAAAATGACGTCAGGATTGATGGAAGGTTGTCCTCTCGAACGGTTAGAAGTCGCAAACTATACCAACTCTGGCGGTTTGAGGAAGTACACTTGTCAAATAAAGGATTCAGGGATGTCATGCGTACCAAGGGTTGTGAAAGGCTGCCATAGAAAAATTCGATAGCCTCCACCTCCGTTGTGTTCGCTTCACTCGCCACGTCGACCCCGTCACATCAAGGAAAGACGTCAATAACTCCTTTGTGCGCATAAAAAAAACACGGGAGGAGGTACTAACGAGTAAACTTGCACCAGCCTCTCCGCGGTGGCGAACATTGAACTTGGCTATGGCTAGGATTTCCTAGCCATGGCTGAGGTCAGCTATGGCTGGGGTTAGCCGGCTATGGCCAAAGCTCCCCCTGCCATTGTTCTTCTTCCCTTTGAGCTCTCCTCTTGTTGTCTTCATCTGCCGCAGGTCACCTTCTTTGCTCCCACCTAGCTCCGTCATCACCGCTCCATGGCTCCCGCCATAGCTACCGCCATAGCCGTCGCCATAGTCCCCGCCATAGCCGTCGTTGCTTTGCTCCAACACCTTCAAGTTGTCTCTTTCTACTCCTTCTTGTTCTCCTATTCTCTCTCTTCTTAGCATTGTAGTGAGCTTCGCCGCTCCCTACCTCCCACTTCTATCACCTAAGTTCAGTTTGCTCTCACCCACACTTCCAAAAGTAAAGTGTAGATAATGTGGAGGTTGCTTTTGAGTAAGTCGCCCTTTGGCTCTTCCTTCCTTGCGACGTATTTCATCCACTATGGATGAAAGCTGCCCATTTTCCCAATTTTTGCTTTTGGGCAGCGAGCTTCAGTCATTCTACAGTGAAATTAAATGCAAGTGTGGCTGACATGGACATCCCGTGTTTTCTATGACGTTACAGTCTGACGTAGTCTCGTTTCTTTTTAATCACCAAAGACGTGCATGTCTACGGTGACATCAACGCGTTTAGTCTTTAACAGGAACACGTTTGATGCAACGTCAAACTAAATTTGAGGTACTGTAGCAATTTTTTTACTAACGCGTGTCGTCACAAAAAACACAACACGTAACAGCCTTGACGACTCCATAAACATAGTTTTCTTATAGTGGGCGGCAGAGCCGGAGGCCCTTTTAGAGGGAACCCAATGGAGTTGGATGAGCGATGGAGCTCTCCACCGCCATCAACCTCACTCCTCCATCAGTCTTGAAAACCAGTGGATATGCTCTTAGAAAGGCCTTCATTTTGTGGCATCATCATTATGTTCCTACTAACGTGGAGCGACGCATTACCCCTCCCCCAATCCTCTAGACGTCTTTATTTCATTTAGTCGGATGTCACAAAGGGTGGGCTAAGGCATGCCTCTTTTCTCTGGAATTTTTTTCCACGGGTCCTTAAGTTTTTTGGGATTTTTTTTGCCAAATTTGGGGCCTGAGGCCTAAATTTACACTTGGAGGCCGCACCTTTGACCAAATAGAGCCCTCCTCTTATATAAAAGTAGGGATTCAAGTTTTCTCCACCCCCCCTTCCTATACCATCAGTCTTTATGGTTGAAAGGGTATTTGTCTTTATGGTTGAAAGGGTATCGTGGAGAAGCATACTTTCTAAAAGTTCTAGGGGATTTGTAGAATCTGATTGGTCAAGAGTGAGACTCATGTGCCATGTCTTGTGAATTTTGCACATGGATGATGAAAAATGACATGGTTGCCACTTTTGTGGTGGGATTCTTAGGAGGTCACATCTAGAAAATTTGAGGGCCTCATTTCCATATGAAAAAACATAAATTCTTTATTTAACCCCTAAGTTACAGTGACAGTTTTACATCAAAAACACTTCAAAATTGTTGGATTCTAGTGCAATGAACAAAGAAGGAAACTTTAATTTTGATTTCTAGTTTTGATCGTAGGATCTCAATTAAGACTTATTAAGTGGTATACTCACAAATTTTTATTAAACTTTGACTGCACAAATTGAAAGATTATAGTGTTTCAAGTGAAGCAAATGGTTCATTTTCTTCCCCGCGTTCAGTGGATCAGCAGACTCTTGGTGTCAAATTTTTGCACTACACAAGGTCTAAATCCATTACCATCTTGTTAAGCATGATGATAGTTACTTACACACCAATTTTTAGAGGTAGAGAACGGGTGTAGCATATTCAAAACAATTGTACAAGGAGTGGAGGTTCGAAATTTATCCATCGTCTTCCAATGTGCCTACATGGCAGTACTTTTGGAGAGTTTTGGTGCCAAGGCCACGGACTCTCGAGCAAAATTTAGGTCGCCATTTTTAATCAACCCAAACTTCCTTTGAGAGTCCGTTGATTTTTTCAATAAAATAATCAAAAACTAACAAGATCTGGACTGTTAGATGAAAAATGCCGAGTTTTTTGGCTATTTTTTTGGGTGATTTTTTTTGGCATAATGATATGGGGTTTGGACTTTGGAATTGGACTTTGGGGCTTGACACCACAGCCGCCCAAAGGCTTTAATGTATATATTTTATTTTATTTTTTAATCCAAAAGTTTGGACTTTCGCCATAGTTTGGGCAGAAATTTTGATGGACGGACTCACAACTCGGCCCGGTGTGAAGCGGCCCTTATACACCAAATTTTAGAGGTAGAGTAGGGGTGTAGCATATTCAAAACAATTGTGCAATGAGTGGTTGATTTATGGTATTCTCTAGCTCTTCATGATGATCAAGGTCTGTAATCTAATGATTACATGCATTCTAGATAGTCTATTTTTGCCAACATTTAAATGAACTTTCTTTTCCTTTCCACACACATGAGTTTTCCTGAAAGTTATCAAAATACACTGGATAGGTACCTTGAATCTTAGGATCTTATGTTAGTAACCGGGACCACATGCACATGGTATTTTGCCTTGGGAAAGGTTTGGGGGAACTATTGGTCAACTTTGTGAGAACTTAGGGTACTATGGAGGAGCTTTAGCTTGCATGGGGTAGGGCCCAAGAACATTGATTGCAAAACATTTCATTGGTGCAGAAAAATGCGATATGCAATTTCCTCATGCTCTTTTTTTTTTTGTTTATACATCTCATACTCTCTAGCACCATATTCCTCCCGACTTGTCCATTTGGGAAGCACTTTCAAGAAAACTCTACTAAGTTGATCATATATTTCTGAACGGCTTCGGTACCTTTTCTTAAGAATGTACCAAGTGAACAAGAAGAATGTGAAATAAGATTCCGCCTACATCCCGAAATTCACTCACCCGGAAAGCTATATTTTTTAATATTTATTTATTTAGTTTTTTTTTTTAAATTTAAAATTGTACACAAATCAATCTGAGATTTAATTGCAAAGAATTCTTATTATCTCTATTGTGTAAAATGTACACCGTAGGGGGGTTTCACATATGGACCATGGTACCAAGGTACCAAAGGACCAAACTATGCCAAAGTGCTAAGTATTTGAGTTGGAAAAATATATTAAAATATGCAATTTGTGGAGTTTGGGAATGTCCATGTGAGAAAGTCCAAGGTACCAAGTTGAGAGGCCAAGATCCATACCATTTGGCAAATTCCAAGTCAGTTTCTACTTCTTAAGAGTTACTTTTATGAACCTCTCCTCTCTCACATTTTTTAGCCATGGAGTCTACAATGAAACACATTTTTGAGATTTTTTTTATAAAAAAGAGTAAAAATTCTCATTACACAAAAAAATTCCAGCTCAAGCACCAACACAAAAAATTGAGGTAAAAACATTCATGTGAAAATTTGAATAAAACTTTCTGGATTAAAAAATGTTGGATAAAATATTCTAGGGCAAAATAAGTTATTGTTTTAATCTATCAATTGAGATCTTGACAAATCTTAATATTTTAATGAATAAATGTTTGGCATCTTGGCAAGAGTTTGCTCCAAATGAGAATAGAAATCCAAACTTCTCTCGAGGGACCAAACTCTTGGTGCCAAAACCTCCAAATAGTGTTACCATGTAGGCATTTTAGACGCCCTTGGTACCTTGGTACCTTGATCCATGTGTGAAACCCCAAGGTCCCGACCAAGGCCGATTTGAAGCTCTACACCAATGAAATTGCAAGTAGCACTAGGTAGCTTTTGGACCTTGGTACCATGGTCCATGTATGAAACCCTCCTTAAACAATCAGTTTGGGCATTTTTTTCCCAAAAGTAAACTAGAATGAGGCGGAGCCGTTTTGATTTTTCACCTCTTTTAAATTTAAAAGTATTGAAATCAGCTCTAAATAATTTTAAATTTCTATATTCAACTTAAAGATGAAAACTTTAGATTCATGGTATGACATGATCTCTTCTTCTCCCTTGCCAAAGGTGATTAATGTTTATTCTTACCTAAGTTTAGAGACCACCAAGCTCGCCCATACTTAACCCCTAAATTTTTGTGACAATTATCTACAAAAACACTTCAAAATTGTTGATTCTAGTGCAATGAGTAAGGAAGCAAAAAGTTTTACTTTTAGTTTTAACTGTAGGATCTCAATCAAGACTTATTAAGTAACATACTCACAAACTTTCATACACATTGACTCCATGAATTGAAAGAATATAGAGTTTGAAGTAGAGAAAATGATTAATTTTCTTCCTTGCGTTGAGTGGATTAATAGACTTTGACTTCACTAGGTGTCAAAGTTTTGTACTACACAAGGTCTAAAGTTTATACAACCATGTTAAGCATGATATTTGTTCCTTGTATACCAATTTTTAGAAGTAGAGAAGGGGTAAAGGAAGAAGAACGCCGGTCTCCGAAGGAGGCCGGCGTGAATAAAGTGTCTATTCGTTCCACTACTAAGACCATGGCCACCGGACAAGGAATTAGTAAGCTGGAACTACTTCTCCCTTTCGAGGGTAGTCACTATATAAAAAGTAGCCAAAAAACCACAAAACCAACCAATCAAAAGAGTAACAAGGAAGGAGGGAGGGGGAGGAGAGAGAGAAGAGAGAAAAATGGAGAGGAGGAAAGATGGAGAGTAGGGTGTGTTTTGCTTGTCGTGGATTATAAATGGAGAGTAAAGGGGTAATTTTATAAGGGGTCTTGTGTATCGGGAAGGGTTCGATTGTTTTCAATTTTGCGTTTATGCAGAAGGATGGACATAGCATGTTGTATAGCAATGATGTTAATATTTTTGAAAGTGTTTGTAATTGTATCAATAGGGATTTTGAAGGTATCTTCTAGGGTTTTTATAGATGGGATAAAGGTGGTGGCACGAGCGCCGGCTATGATTACAATAAGGGGGTCCACTTTCCATCCGAGGGCACTGATGTCATCAATAAGGGATTGGTATTTATTGAATTTGTTTTTGATTGTTTCTAGGGAGAATCTGTCATTACAGTATGTAAATTTGATGAATTGAATGGTGTAGTCTTGGTTTATGTGGTCGGATGGGGGGTCATTGTATGGTAGGCGTCTAACGCAGAGTGTCCGGTTTGAGTCGAGCATTGCAGTGGCATCGTTGAGTTTCACATGTACATGGAAGTAGCCATGGTGGAACCGTATTTTCTTGTGGGTTGTTATTAAAGGTGCCGACATTCATGAGGATAAAACATCTTGATTTGTTATGGGAGGTGATTAATTTACGGATTTTCCGTACGGCTTTGTTATGACTTTTGACAATTAAGAAGTGTATGTGGTGGTTATGACATTTAAGTAAAACATGTAGCCATGTGTCTGGATTTGTGGAAGTGCATATTAGGCATATTATGGATTGAAATCTTTCTATTCCAAAGAAGAGTTGTTTTGGGGCGTTTCCCATGTATTGTCCGGTACGGAATTTGATGAGGCATGTTATTTGTGAGTCCGTGATGATGGGGTTTTTCCAGAAGTTTGTAAAGAGTTCATTGTCTATGTTGTTACTAGTCCATTTTTCTATGTTGGGGAAGTTATCTGAGATTGTGTCAAGGTTGATATATAGGTCTTGTTTTTTGAGGTATTTGCTCAAGAACCTTACCGGGCCTTTATCAGGGGTGTCTTCTTTGGAGGGTCACTCTTCTTTTTGGATGTAGTATGGGGTAGCGTGGGCGTATTTGTGTAGATCTTTGGCATTTTTATGTGATTTTTCTCGGCCCTCTTTTGCTAGTTTATCCGCTTGTTCGTTCTCATCAATATTGGCATGGGCTCGGACTTTGTGGAGGGTTGTGATTTGTCTTCTTTTTAGTATCATTTGGACCATTGATTCCATTATGATTTGGTCGGGGTGGCTATTGTGGAGGGTAGGGTGTGTTAATTGGGTATTTAATAAATATAGTGCGTCAATGCATCCTGTGAATATGAACGCTAGTTCATTGTTGTATTTTGTTGTGACAATTTCCAGTGTTTTGTGGATGGCCATGACTTCTACTCTGAGCATATTTTGTAGTCCATGCAATCTTTTGGCTTATTTGATTGCTTTCGTAGAATTGCATATTCCATAGCCGGCTTTTTCTTTGCGCCAATTATCCGAGCTAATCTGTTCTAGCGGGTTGAAGGAGCCATCGGTATAGTAGCTACATGCGGGGTCAATTTGGTGAGGTGGTAGTTTGGTAGTCCGGGAGAAGTGGGGGGGTTAAAAGGTAATCTGGTGTATTGTTGTTGTAACTTAGTTTTGACCATTTTTTGTTTCTGTTGACGGGTTTTTGTATAGGTGTTGGTGGGGCCATCTTTGTGTATAGCCGGTGTATGTTTAGAGTTTTTGCTATGGAGGTAAGTTCTAGGATGCCAAGGGTTTGATTTTGGTGGTGGACACATATTATTTGTAGTATGGATGGTTCTATTCTAGGATTTTTAGGACAACCAATGACGGACTTTGAGTCATCTTGCATGTTATTGCAGCAGTTGGCGGTGCCTGACTGCCCTCGCAAGCATTGGAGCACAACTACGGGATGGGGCATGGCGGACAACATGGCATACGTACTTTCTGAGTGTACCAAAAAAACCATACGTGAGGCTTACTTCTTTTCGGTTTTAGCCAACGAGGTAATCACTATCGACCATGAGAGCTGGCTCTCCGTTCATATGTATGTGGTGATTGGATTTACAAGATGCAACATGTTATTGACATTACAACGTCTAGTTCAAGGGAATGGTGCTCATGCTGTGAAGGAAGCTATTGTGTCTAATTTAACTTACCATAGAGGGCTGGATGTAAAAGAAGCAGCAGAGAAATTTGTGTACTTTGGCGCAGATGGTGTTTCGGTTTTCCAGGGATCTAGATCCGTCGTGACGACGCAGTTGAAGGAGCAGATCGCTCCTTTCATGGTGGAGGTGCATTGCACAGCGCATCCCACAAATTTGGCAGTAGAGCCGCTCTCCAATCTGCCAATTGTAGCTAAACTTGAATCGCTTTGCCAAGCCATGTACGCGTACTTCAGTACCAGTTCGAAGAAGCACCTTGAGTCTTAAAAACTTGCTGACATTGTGGAAACAGAGGGTTTGAGAATGCTCAAAAACGTGAAGACACATTGGATATCACTTCTTGAGCCACTTAGACCAGTGATGGGGGAATACAAAACCCTAATAGTGAAGATGTGCGAAGATGCGCCATTGAAAGAGCTTGCCCTCATAGCAAAGCACGCAGCCGCCAGGGAGTCTGCAAAACTGAATTGTGACTTGTTGTGTGATGTTTATTCACAGAATTTTTTTCCTTGTGTGGCAGCAATGATACACTGGAGGGATTATCGTCAATGACGAGGTGTTGGATTGTAATCTTAACTTATGTTTCCATGATGACGGCAAATGTTTGATGCTTGAGGTTTCGCGAACAAGTGTACTAATTGGGTGTGGGGTGGGGGGGACTAGCTGCTGTAATGGGCAGGGCCTTCTTGGCCGAGGTTCAATTCCCCCAGACAGTAAGTGATTATGACATCTTTTTACATGTTGTCTCAGTGTCATGCTTGTGTTTATGTCACGCTTCATTGGTATCATGGGTGTATCTCATTATGTTTGCATCATGTTTCTTATCTGTCGCCACAACGACACTTCAATTTTTTATGTTTGTCGCTAGAGAAGAGAAAATGTGTTCATTGAAGCAGCCAAAAGCGGCGTCATGAAACAATCAGGGAGCCACATTGCTTACATGTTGCATAAGAAAATGTAAAAAAAATTCGCCACTTCACTAATTCTGAAATCAATCTAGGAGCTAGATTTTCTTACTGATTTCAAGATAAAATCGCCAGGATTCAGTCCACACTTGAATGAATGGTAGCCACTCGCACGACCTCCGTAAATCACTAAAAAAATTGCTCCCTCCCACTTTCCAAATTTGTGGGGGTGTAAAAGAGCCCTTGAAATGCCCTTGTGAGCATTAATTGAGGCATTTTTTGCTCAAAGTTCAATGATTCTTTTTGGCCTTCGTGCCATCAAATGAGGAGGTGTTGCCACATGGCACAAAAAGGCTTAGAGAGCAAGGTTGAAGGCCTTTCTAGAGGCTAGTGATTGACCTCTAAAGGACCAAGTGTCCCTTAGAGGGAAGATTTGGATTCTTGACATATTCTTAAAATTAGATTTTTTTTTTTTTTGAATTTTTATACAAGATAGTCCTTAATAAGAGCTTTGTTTCCAACTAACCAATGATAATCCTCAATAAAGTAAAAATATGCCTATCCTTTAGATACCTGGATCTCCTCCATAAAAACTTTTAAAAAGTAAAAGTGACCCAAATATCACCATGTGGTGCATTTTGAGATGCCTAGGTATCGGTCCGGGTATTAGCCCTTGGCCATTTATTTTATATATATATATATATATATATATATATATATATATATATATATAATTCATAGTTTGAAAGTTAATATCCTCTTAAGTCAAGAGTAGGGATGATGGGCAGTCTGGGTAGCGTTGTCAATCAATGAATTATAAGTGTTAAAAAAGGACAGTAAGTAGGGGCTCTAAGGAAGAGTGGGGCAACCCAAATAATGGGTGGAAGGAAGACCAAAGAAGATACCCTTCATGAAAAGTCTTGAAATCCTTTTAAAAATATTAAACACTCTATGTGAACTAGGCCTGCTAGCTGGCAAATTGACCAACACGCCCTTCCACATTGTTTTTAAAAAAAAAATTCCCGTGTGAACAATAGTTCGAGAACCTTGACTTTTGGAGGGAGTGGGTGAGATGACTTGGTCCAGCATTTGATGAAAAATCCCCATTTTCAAAGATAGCCTACCAAAATTTGCTTAATTGATTCAATAAATTGTGGAAAATGAGAGATTTTACTATTTTACCAATTTACCCCCCCTAAATTAGTGAAAAGAGGAATTGCAAGTTTGATCCGTTGGGATTCTCAAATATGTAAAGTTTTATGCAACAAAAAATTTCACTTCATTTTTGTAGTCATTGTCACGTTTTTGTACCCCCATGCACATAATTACTTATTTCAACATGTTTCACTCCTCATTTTGACCTAACATTTTGCAAACATATAGCTAACACCATGTGGGTCATAATGGTAAAGGGTTTGAATAAATTAGTGTAAAATTTCCAAGATATGTTAAGTCAAAGTGGGTTGACCTTGTTGGGCAAGGAAGAAAAATATTTTTTCTCTCACTTCAAATGTTGTAATCTTCACATCTGTTCGGTGGATTGCAACCAAAAACTAATGGCGTGTTCATATAGAAGTCTAGTTTAAGATCTTACGTTTAGAAGTCCAAAATTTTACTTCAAAATTGATTTTCTAGCGTCGTTTTGACGGTGGCAGTTTTGGAATGTTTTTGACAAAAAATGCCTTGGCCCTTTAGGGATTAAGGTGCAATAGCCCAAATGACCACCTATTTTTTTAGACTCTCTAATTGTCCCTTGCTATTGAGGTTGAGGGCCTAATTTACAATGTATGCATTGAGGATGCTCTTATAATAATTCATAAGAAAATCATGTCATTACAATATGCAAAGTTAAAAATAGATTTGAGCTTGTGACTCAATGTTCCACGTGGGAATATTTTTGTGTTGTGGAAGTCATTATTAGAATCATGATGGATGGCTGAAACAAAGTGGGTGAATCATTGGGAGGTTTTGATCGTGAAGCAAAAGATCAATCCATTTTTGTCATGTGCCACACACAGAGCATCCGAGGACCGAGACGCGACGAGTGAGAACGCGTTTACAGAAGCACATCGGAGTGATATCATTGGCATGCGCTCTCACTCCTCATCCTGAGTGATGAGGGGTGCAGTGATGAAGTTTATCGAAAGCTCTACCGTAGGTGCATTGTGTTAAAAGGATCTCTCTTGTGCCTTTGGCACGATCCGGATCCGAACGTGTGTTGGAAAGTGGGCGGCACCTGTCTGATCCAGAAAGGAAAGCACAATTGTTTTATGTGCTTGCTTTTGCAACACGAGAAAGGTGGTGTCGGTGGATTTCATGAGGGGTGCAAGCCTCGTCACTAGCCAGCCTCGAAATCGAGGACTGGCTGTGGCCAATCATCACCGTCGATCTCATTTGAGATGATCCTTGCCCTTGAATTCAAACACTAAGATACACGCAACATACCCCAAGGAAATGAGTGAACCCATATTAAGGTAGGAGACCATTACAATAACCCCTAAGGTACTGTGATAGTTTTACACCAAAAATACTTCAAACTAAATGGATTCTAGTGCAACCAATAAAGAAGGTAACACAAACTTTTATTTTTAGTTCTGACCGTAGGATCTCAATAAAGGCTTATTAAGTAATACATGTTCAAAATTTCATAATCTTTGACCGCACGGATTAAAAGATTATAGTGTTTGAAGTCAAGCAAATGGTTCATTTTCTTCCCTGCGTTTAGTGGATCAGCAGACTTTGACTTCAGTTGGTGTCAAAAAATTTCACTACAAAAGGTCTAAATC
Source organism: Bryoerythrophyllum caledonicum (assembly GCA_963971425.1). Lineage (NCBI taxonomy): Eukaryota > Viridiplantae > Streptophyta > Bryopsida > Pottiales > Pottiaceae > Bryoerythrophyllum > Bryoerythrophyllum caledonicum. The sequence continues at coordinate 19,662,765 of OZ020524.1, read as the reverse complement.
TATTACCATCTTGTTAAGAATGATGTTAGCTCCTTACACACCAATTTTTAGAGGTAGAGACCGGGTGTAGCATATTCAAAACAAGTGTGCAAGGAGTGGAGGCTCGAAATTTGTTAATTCACACTTTATTTTTTTGAACTTAATATGTTTTTGATTGATAATCCGAATGGTTAATATGAAGGTTTACATTACATATTGACGTGGACAAAATAAAAAGTGAAAAATATGAAGATCTCTAGGTTTTATGTGGAAAAGAAGAAGCTTTTTTGGTACCTTAACCGACAATGAGTGACAATGTGTGAAAATGTTTGACTTGGGTTGGTATGCTATTTTTCACTAAAGACAAGAACTTTTTTTTGGACAACATGAAGGGAAATAATATTACTTGCGAGTACTGAAAATCTCACTTTCAATAGAGTGTCCTATCAAAAGTTTTTGGAGGTGCCCAAGGTGCCGACCCTCCCCATTTAAAATTCAAAACCCTATAACTTTTTCATCAAATGTCCAATTTAGGAAAAAATTGTTTTCCCACTAAGGTCTTGGTAATGTCTTTCTATAGTAAAAATTTCAAAGAAGAATGTTGGAAATTGACACCATAGGAACCTGACCAAACTTTCAAAAAGCCCTTTTTGGACACTTGGTACCTTAGGGGTTAAACAATTGATTCATCAACCCTAAGCGCCCTTCGGGTGCAAGTGGCTATTTGGCCTACTGGCCAAGAGATAGGATCTTCTTCTGGCAGCCATCGATGGCCGTCGATCTCCTAGCCAGATCGACGCCCAGATCTTCTCCTAGCCAGTCCTCGATTTCGAGGCTGGCTGGTCACGAGGGGGTGCAAGCCTTTCGTGCGGCCTCGGAAGACGAGGCTATGGACTGCTTCAGCTGCACTCGCCTTTGTGGCGTCAGGGCTAAGCTAAACACTGCATATACTGTGGACCACACTATTTTGAAATACTTGTACTACACTAAAGGTCTCAATTAGTGTAGTGGACACTAAATTTAAACATGTACACTAATTGAGAAGTACACAATTAGTGTAGTGATAGAGTAGTTCACTACTCGTGAATTCTAGTAAAGATTGCAAAGTATAGTTTTTGGATCCGATCCTGACCTTCCAACCTTGTCCAACAAAGCTCAAACAACAAAACTCGAGTTCAACAATCTCAAAGCCTAGTCCAAGACATATCAAGTTCAAAACCAGAAAATGAAATCCTCCAGAAACTAGAATCCTCCAAAAATTAGAATCGCGATGAGCCAAAGGGCCCAAAACGAGGTAGGGCAGGGAAGAGCAGACCGTGGTGGGGCTGTGGGCACAAAATTGTGCGAATGTATCCTTGTTGAACTAAAAAAGGGAATGGAAGAATGGGAATGGGAAGATAAGGGAGTGTGGATGAGAAGGCACCGCGGGTGATAAATGGCATGGCAGCTGGTAGGTGTTTGATTAGGAGCTAATTGTCAATTTCTTACAAAATAGTGTCCTAGGGTAGGCGGTTGATTGGGGGAGGCTAATACAATTTGCCACTTCTTTGCAAATAGTGTACTAGAATAGGTGGTTGATTGGGAGTATTATTGATGGCATTGGCGGCTTAGACTATTTGTCAACTTATTTATGAATAGTGTACTGAGGTAAGTACACTAAATGAGACCTTATGTGTAGTTTCAGTATATGCACATTATAGTAGTCCACCTCAATTCTCAATCCACATCAAATTATGTGCCTTAGAAAATAGTGTGCAATGTTTCAAAATTGTTGATACAAAATTAATGTGGAGTAATGAAGGTGGCGATGAATGGTGGTGAAGAGGTGGTGGGGAGCGGTGATGAAGTGGCGGTGAGTGACAACGAGTGGAAGATATTTGGTAGTGAGTGCCGGCAAGGTGGCATTGAGTGACGTGGCACATATTGGAATGTGTCCACATTAATGTTGTTCCAAACCAAAATCAATGTGGTCGACATCATTTTCACCAATATTACTATTGCATCAACACTATATTCACTATTTACTATAGTTTACTTGTAGGGGAATGGATCATTATGATTACCTCAACATTGAACTTGCATTTGGCAAAGGTAGAGAGAACTATGATCATGAATTGTGACTTGTGAGTAAATTGGCTCTTCTTGGTGCAAAGAGAAAAAAACTTGCCCTACTATGGGGAATCCTACAATTCCCCCCATGAGTGTTGCACCACGACTGATGCTCGAGGTGAGGTTGCTTTGTGTTCTGATCGCCTAGCCTCTGGTCGCCAACGTCGCCCGTAATTCCACGAGCATGGCCTCTAGCACGCTACCGTGGATCCCCGCTCCTTCACCAACTTGACCTTTACCTCCATAATGTGTCCATCTCCACCCGCTTCCTCATCCATTCTACCCTTCTCATCCAAATAGATTCTTGCCATCATAGCTGTCATGGCCATCAATGCAACATATTGTTGTCTGTGCCCGTCGTTATGGCCGCCTTGGCCATTGATTGCAAACTTCAATGACAATTGTGCCATAGTTGTTGAAGGTTTGGAGCCATTGAAGTTTGAAAGAGATACATTTTGGTGGTGTTTTGGAGCTCAGAGAGTGGCGACTATGTTTCCTACCAATTATGCGAAGTAGCGAGTATAGTGTTGCAGGTGTGATGACTGTGGTGTGGTGGAGCCATTGTGTGTCATGCAACCAAGTTTAGTTTTGATCGCTCTCAAGGGATCGGAAGTAGCAAGGCTCAGGGCTGAGCGGGAGTAGAATGGTGTGAGTAGAGGTGGGATGTTGCGAGCCAAAGTGGGAGAGCATGACCACACTCACGCAAACTACGAGGCAAAAATTGTGTATGAGGCAACAACTACTAGGATTCAGCAAGGAAATGTTAAGTTAGGTGCGTAAGGCTGAGAGAGAGAGCAGAGGCATGACCTTTATCTCTATAAGCTTAGGGAGTTGGATAAAGGAGAGGGAAGTTTGTAAGGCCAAATGATGGGTGGCTATGAGAAGGGAGAATAGGTATAGAAGAGTGAAACACAACGTTTTACTTGGCGGAGTTGTAGTGCCAAAGCCTTGTAGTGAAGAGTGTAGGATGGAATATATTAGAGTAGGCGGCAAGAAGCTGTTCAGAAAATTAGTTGGGCTAGAGGACCTAGTAACCAAGAGAGGTGGCATAAATGATGTGGAGATCTTTGGCTCTACCAACCGCAAGCTTGATTTGTCACTCAAATCAAACCATGATTCTATTGCTTGGATATAGTAAACTACTCAGTCCTACAAGATGGGTCAAGATCAACTTTGGCACATATACATGAGGCCCTCTGTAGACTAGATTTGCGAGTTGTACACACAACTTTGATGTTGAAATGAGATTGTGTTCCATCAAAGTGACACATTACCCGCCTTCCAAAGAAATTGGCAATGAAAATTGCAACACCAAGGTTGGACGTGGGAATCATGGTACACCCTGCCATATATATTGGTAAGAAGAAAGATGTTAGGTTAAACGGAACAATTTCTACTGAGTTTTGGTTTAGTGTGTAAACGATATTGGCCAATATGTAAGGGGGTCAAAATAGCCACTTGTGGTGGATTGACCATCAATTCCAATGACGTAGCTAGTGAAGTTCGACACAAATTTAGCATTGCAGAAGGTATTGGCTCTAGAGGAAGCTAGATTTCAGCTGCAACAACGTGCAACACTTTTACCTTAAAGATCGTTTTGCAGCACATTGGTTTCATGACTCTTCCACGTTCGCACCTGCCCATTCTAGCAAATTTTGATTCTCACTATACTATTCAAAATGACTACTTTATTCAAGAAAACCTTGGATGCGCTATCAACTCAGTAATGGAACAAGTGAGGTAGTGTTGATCTATAAATTACTATTGGATATCCAATGTAATTGCCATACAATACCCAAGCTTAGGATGCATTATTACTCTTGATATATGGAATAAGAAAGCATAGTGCATTATCATCACAGACAACCCAACGTGTACATGTCTTTATTTCACAAAGATGGAATTAAAGACCTTAGAAAAGAAGGCAATGTAAATATTGTAAACATACATATTACATCATATGTTACCTTTGTAAGATGGACTACAACAAAGACACATTCATGCATGCTCCAAACTAGAGCTTTGACAAAGATATGCGCATTTTAGAACTTGCCAACATTGCTGAAACTGTTTGTTAATGACCATGAAGTAGTAGTTCATATAGTATTTGTCTTTTTAAGTTGTTAATTTGTATGTAGGATCTTTGATTTGACATAGCTTCAATATTGGATTTTTGAGACTACAATTATTGGACAAAGATCATTATATTATTTTCCATGAATCTTTTTGATGACGTTATCTTTGTATTCTCATGCCTATATCACAATAACGCCATTTGTAGTTTAAAGAAGTCCTCTTAAAACCAAAAATGCCCCTCTATAAAATTTGTACTGACACGTAGATAATTGAATTGACATGCATGAGTCCCTGATACAATATGATGGTCTCCCTATATTCATTGTAAGTCTAATCAAACATGCATTTTCTCACTCGGTTGAGGGGGGTGGATCTCTCAACTAAGCCTCGTCTGCTATGCTAAGTAGCCTAGTATGTCGACCGTCAAGTGATTTTTAAAATTAACTAACAGATAGCCCGATTATCATAGCTACCTAGGAAACCTTTGTAGCTGCTAAGTTCTAATGCAAACGTGACAGTTGATAAGCACGTCTTTAGGATCACCTCATGGTCATAGATATCTGGCACTAACTAAAAATTTAGTAAGGTTAACATCTCCTCCCAAGATTTGGGAACAAAAAGTGCAATCCGAGGTTGCTCATTTTGACACTTGAACCATTTTAACTTGGTGCTGTCCATTTGCATCAAGGGTACCAAACTCATTCATCAACGGACACTTATAGACACTCATCTCATGGGGAAGAAATTGATGCGCCGTCTACATTGCAAATCTCTTACCTCAGATCAGAGCGATGGTGCAGAGTTTTTCGCGTTAGTCAGCAGCCCGCATCCTTGCGCCTACTAAATTCCCGTGCTTTGTGGAGAGTCCTGCTCTGGCAATATCAACAACAAACGAGGGTCGAGGCATGTTCTCGGCGGCCCCTCCGAAGGCTCACACATGGAGGTCTTGCATCCTACCTGAGAAGCCTCAAATGGTGCGCCAACGGGCGGTTGTCATTGCTGGACTCAGCAGCCACTTGGTGTTCATGTTTTTGGTGAGGTGAAGCTTTTGACCCGCCCCCTTACGTGAGATCCCTATCATGCGATGGACGCGGCTTTCGCTCCTTGGAACGAATTGGGGAGTATAAACTTCACCTCGAGACGTTGCCGCGACAAATGCGGTAGTAGTTTGCGATGGAATGATGTCATCTTCATCACAACTCTACATCATTCCTTCCATGGGCAGCGACGGTGGCACCGGCGATGTCATCTCGTCATCTTTAGCTTCAACCTCTCCTCTCTTCATGTCGCCGGACATTGCAACATGCACCGATGTAGCATTGAATTGCCACTAATTACGCAAGTGCCAGTCCATTAGGTCGTAGTTGTCAACCATGTCATTGGCGGGACTCCAGTCACTATTTTCTTCTTGAAGAGGTCCGCCATGAGTAGGTGCATCATCCAACCCCGCTCTATTCTCGGCGTTGGCTAAATCGCCATCACCATCCGAGTCCGACGCCTCCCGATTATTGTTCATTCTGTACCACTCCACCTCTGCGTTGTCCTTAAGCCAAAGCCTATCCCTCTTGAGCTTGGAGTTCAAGTACACATAGACAAGGTCTTCCGCTCTTGCACCGTGCAACCGGTTCCTACTTTTATTGTGCACAAAAGAGTAGTGATTCCAATTACGCTCGTGCAAGGAAGAAGACACCACCTGCGCCAGTACCCGACGAGAAAGGTTTGGTAAATGCTTTCCACGGTAGCCTAGCTGGTTCCACCACACATGTGGGGCAACCTCCAGGCTATTTACATCCCACCCGACATCGTACGGATCAACCTTGTACATGTATGCATGGAACTCACGAAGCAACCCACCAAACACATTCGTGTTGTCGGCTGTTTAACTCTCAAATACTATGTGCATTGCACTCCTCGCATTACAGTTGTTGTGGAGCATCCTGTCATTAATGAGGTGTGGGATCAAGAGAGCCCCAACGAGTGGAGGTCGGTGTGTAGCTAAGACCACCGTATTTCAAGACGCTCTTTCACCTAGTTTGCAACAAAGCGGGGCAACAACACCGGTTCGTTTTGAAGTGACCGCACGTGCTTCTCAAGGTTTGTCATGATGACTTGCACCTTGGCTATGCAAGGGCTCTTCCCGTCAAACTCCCTCAACGCGAGGACGACCGATTTGACGAGCTCACAAAAGTTGTCGCTTGCTCACCAAAACTGCTCACATTACACGGCTTTCTTCGTTTTCCTCGCCTTTTCACGGTGGTTGAACTTCTTCTCGCTATCTAATGTCCTAACATACTCGTCCCACTTTGCGTCAACCGTGAGCTCTAGTGCCTTTTTGACCTTGAACAATCAATCAATCATCTGATAGTTTGTGGCAAAGCGTGTGGCACCTAGTCTGATGAGGGAGTGGTTCTTATCGTCGAAGCCAAAGACTGCAAAGGTATATGCTGCTTCTTTACAAAGTCCATGATGGTCTTTGTTTTTCTTACAATTTTCTTGGCCCAAGCCTGCTTTCCCAATCACGTATAAGTAGGTTCATAATATGGGCCCACACCCCTTGAAGTATATGTGGGGGTACTTCACTTGCGCCTTTTTGACCGCCTTTTTTATCATCGCAACATTGCCAATGCAAATTTGTACGATGTTGGTAGGATCCACAACCTCCACGTACTTTGTCATGATGCTCACCACATACTTGTCGTCCTTAAATTCCCCGGAGGTGTCTACGGAGGCAAAGAACTCCTCTCCAACAAGGCAAATCTGCATGATATTCATCAATGACCGGTTGGTCATAGAGCTCCATCCATCTACGAAGATGGTGCAACCAAAGTTGTAGATAAAGGACCCCATCTCCAACTTCATGTCATTAGGGAGTTCCTTCTTCTTCTTATCTAATAATTGTTTTTGGAGATTGTTGTACGATGGAGGTAGGTAGGGGCGACGTAGGTCAGCAGTTTATATGACCGCCTCTCTAAAACTTGCAGACTGGGCTACTGCAAACAGAATGTTCTGCTCATAGAAGAATGAGGCCCATGCGTGGTCCACCTTCTTTTTTTTGGCCTCGATGAAGTCGTGTTCCAATGTGGCCTATTGTAAGGACCTCTTTGCAACACTTGAGGGTTGCTACACAGGGGGTGTGATTTGGAAAGGACCAAAGTTGTTTTCTCAAATTGATTAAGAGAAGCTCTACTCAAATCCACTCCAAGAGAAGACGGCGTGCCATAGCAAGTGGGATTTGATAGAGGGGCATTGTTTTCCGGCGTTTCAAGTTGCAAAACCTTCGACAAAAGGGCACGTTGATGCGGTACCTTCCCTCGGCAGTTGAAGAATGCACGGTGGATGAGCACGTTTGAAATCAATATTTTGCAGGTGGCAAGACCAACAATTGTGCCACTGGAGATGTATCCGAGGTGGCCAAACATCCTCGTCGGCTTGTTGGCAAAGACATCAGACATGGTCATAGAACTTACAACAAACTCTTGAAATGTCCAGCTCATTGTTTCATGCCTTCCACTCTGCCCTCATTTCTCCAAATGCCTAAAGAGTCACGTGTCGGTGCAAAGGTGGTCAATATGAGATTGCGGCTAAATCAAAGTATACTTTCGACGCTTCCACAACACCAGCAAGAAAAATGCAGCAGCATTCAAGGACACCACCACACCTACTCCCTCAATGCGGCTTCAAACACAACTTTCTAAGAAAAAAACTAAGCCTTTTAAAGCCAAAGGCGACCAAGGAAGTAGTCCAAAAGGACTCCACAAGTCCATTAAGTAGCACTACCACCTCCCGGACGCAAGGAACATGTGGTATGGGATACCCCAAACCTAGGACGAGTGTCACGTGCCCACGTAGAGAGGTAGAAGAAATCAATGCACACTCACATCAGGCCTACCGGGCGGCAACCAAGCAGGGCAACCGGGTAGCAATCGGGCAACAACCGGGGCGATTGCCTAGCAACCGGGCTAGGACCGCGGCGGCGTGCGGTAAAAGGTAAACAAAGTTATTAAAAAAATTCTTCTAAGTTACAAACGTCCCACGGAGCTCCCAGACGGACGTCTTGCCTTGTCCCGTCCATCCAAATAGCTTAGTTCTCGACCGTGGGAAAAGTGACACTAAGGAGAGGAAAAAGCATAGACGCGTTGAAAGTTCCAAAATCCGGAGCTCCAAAAGTAAGTCAAAAAGGAAGCTCCAACCGCTTTTACCGGAAATTATGCTAGACGGTGCCATGAAGGCGGATCTAGGTTGGAGGAGGTGGGAGAGCCGTGGACCTTAACCACGTCAAGGAAGTTTGTGAAGATGTGCTACATGGATAAGTTGTTGAAGGAAGAGCGGTGGTCGCTTAATCACAAGAAAGCAAAAGTAAGCGTAAAGTATTCAACCAATCCTCACTTTGTTCACCATGCGCACGAGGTGCAAAAAATGTTGTTTCCAGGGCGGACATTTCCAAAGGGCGAGATGAGCTACGGATTTGCCACGATGGTCTACGCGGAGTCGAAGTTGGGTCGAAAGGTGGGCTGGAAGACTTTGCCTTGTGCAAGAGAGTCCGCTACTGCGGCAAGTGTCATTCCCGACCTGTATGTGCCAAAAATGGCAGGAGTGGCTACATGAGAAGGACAACCCCCTACACGTTGTATATGAGAGGCAAGCATTGTCGGCCTTGTGTTTGATGCCGGTACTAGCGGAGAACCAATATCCAAAGGTACATGGAATCTGGAGGCATTACGGTTGATCGTCAAACCAAAATTTAGAGAACGATGGGAACTCCCTTGGCCCTCTACCTACAATCAACGCCTCCAAACGTGGCCTCTTTGTTTCTCAAGGCCACCTTATATTGATCGAATTCCACTTTAAACGAGAGGAGAATGCGAGGATTGTCTCTGAACTAGATGCATTGACAGTAGAGAGGGACAAGATGAAGGCATCCCTCGCTATGGTGGAGGAGAGATTAACGCAACAAAACAAAGACTATGAAAGAGTTTGCCAGTCCCTTGAGGATGTTGTACACAACAACCTATTTAGCCCCGAGGAACAATACAAGAAACTTCAAGAAGAGATGAAGTAGGTATTGGAAGAGAAGCAGGCCGTAGAGGTGACCGTGGAGGATTTATAGAAGCACACCAAAGATCTAGAAGATGTAGTAGCATTAAGTCGTGTGAAAATATTGAAGTTGAAGAAAGAGCTGAGAGAGTCCAATGGAAGAAGGGCTATCTTGGTGGAGAACATTGATGCGAGCAAGAGAGAACGCACAAATGCCTTCATGCGCAAGATTTTTGAGTTACAGAAGGAGTCGAATTTGAAAATAATAGACACCATGGTTTTGGAGATCACTGGCGCCGTTGTTGTTGACGACGATGACCTTTCGGTGGACCGGGCAAGGCGTGCGACAACAAAGCGCAAACGCCATTCACGCTTTCCATCAGTATTTGAAATCTCTAGCCTGTTGACCGACAATCTCCTATCGTTGCCGATCGATCGTGACCGCAATTTTTACTATTGGCAGCCGGAGCTCGACGCTTGCCATTTAATGGCGGACAAGGGCGTATAGACATCCTTGCCAGATAGTTTAGCACAAGAGAGCCTACGCTTGGAAGCCAAATTTGACTCAAAGGTGCACGAGGCGGTGGCAAAAACTGTCGATAAAAAGGCGAATGCAGATGAGAGAAAGTTTGATGCACGTCTAAAGGAGGTGGTCAAACGACTTTGCATAGAGAGCATGCCGCTCGACCACGAGCTTTGTAAGAAGGAGGTGGTGGCGTATGCCTTGGAGAAGGCCGAGTCCATCATCATCTCGGAGAAGGAAAAAACACTAGCAGAATTGGGCAGAGAAGAGGCCGTATACAAGCTAGTTGCGCAAGGAATGCAGGAGCGTATGGAGGACCTAGACGCACCAATGTTGTGCCCTGATTCAATTTCTACCTCATCGACTTTCTTGGCCACGATGTTGAAATGGGCTTTTGTTACGGAGTTGAACGAAAAGAGGAACCAACAAGCTTGGCATAAGCTTGCCGTTCGAGCATCGTTTTGCAGCCAACGATATGAAGCGTTCCTTGGACGTTGTGATTCACTCCAAAGTTATCAACTTGACAACCCAAGTGACATGTTAGGCAAATTTCATCACCATGTTTGAGATGCTACGTCATTTAAATGAGGCCTTCACCGAAAACAACGCAATTGAGTGGTTAAATGAGCCGGAGGAGGACTAAGTGCTCTACACGGTGAGGAACTCTACTATTGATCCCACAAAGGCAACCATCACAGGTCCAAAAGCTTTCCAGAGTGGCTTTAAGATGGAACAACTTGCTTGTTGTGTCTGGAGAAATTCGACTCGAAGAGAGCGTACACAATGGGATCTTGTACGCATGTCTTCCACCCGACATGCCTTGATACCATGGCACGCATAAATAGGTTTTGCTCCTCGTGTCAAACGCTATTTCCGCGGCGGTTGTACAAGCTCTTGGCCACTATAGAAGACATGCCAATGGGCTACAGATTCAATCAATGGAATCTTCTAGTCAACCAAGAACCTCATAAAATTCTCAATAACAAAATTTGGGGTGATTCGATGAATTGGGACTCGAGCCTCCAAAGGCAGGGGTTGTATCAATCTGAGCACGTGGATCCGCAATTTAGGATGACCAATGACTTTGAGGTTGAGACCTAAGCAAGAGTGTTGGACAATCCAACACAACCGGAATTATTCTGCAGAAACTTTGGTGGCTACTGGTGCGAGGAGCGTGACCGGTTCTTCAGGTTTCCGACACCGCGATCACCTACACTAGGAGACAACAATATTGCGGAGGTTCAACGGAGAAGGTACAACAACACTCCCATTGGACGAGGCCGCAACATTGCATTTTGCGAAGGAGAGTAAACAAGCAACAACCACCAAAGAGGTTGCAATGATGTCATTCATGACCTGTATGAACTGCATCATTGCAGACTAGATTGAGGATCTTCAGTGTGCAATGGTGGGCATGTTTATGGATGAATCCATCGTGGAAACGTACGTGCAAAGGATTGAAGTTGCAATGAGGGCACTATCTAATCATGAAGAGGAGCTCTCTATGTCCGAGATAGATAGCACCGCCAGGAGAAGGGAGATGAGTTCTCGCCCAGAATGCGACGACATATGCAACGTATAGACGACGAAGTGGAGGCGGGCCTCCGTCGCAGCTCCTTCAACTGCTTGTTTTGAAAAGTGACCGGGGTTGTAGAGGACGCATTGCAAGAGGCTTTAGGGGCTAGCTCCGAGACGTCAAGTGACACTTGATTGCATCGTTGAACCGGAATCCGTGCGTGGATTTGTGGATGGTTAGAGATCTTGAGTGAGAAGTTATGAATGTTTGCCATGAATCCTCTGTATCCACGACATATAAATTTTGAAATGGAATAAAGCGCAGAATTAAATATCAGTAAGGGCCCAAATATGTGAGCTTGGCTAGAAATGTGCATTGCAAAGTTTCATAGATTATGGAAGCATACTTACGCCAATAGGTGCAACATTGCATTTTATAATTGTGCAAGTGCTACAAACTAACAAGACCTTGCCAAAGTAGTCGTCATTTTATTTAAAAATTGGAGCACCATTATTCTACAAAATATGCCTTCTATACTATATAGGCTACAAGATATAGAAGAGTCATGATTGTTGCACACTTGTAAGTCAGTTTCTATCCCCGTGCGGCGTCCACGTCACCTCTCCTTTGACCTCCACACCACTCCTAGCGTTGTCATCATCTTCCTCCGAGTAGTCCTCCTGGTTGCTCACTTTGCTTTCACTGAGGTGCAACATTGTTGATTTTATTTTCTTCCGGTGGCACCCACCATTGAGCTCAGAATCAGGCCTTGGATACAAACCTCGTTTTTTATCCTTTGTGGCATCTGCTTTGCTAATGTTGGAGAGGCTCTCGCCACCATTGTAGCAAGTAGCTGCATTCTTTGTTGCCCATTCGCGTCGTGGGTGCCAAACTCATTTATCAACAGGCCCTTATTGACGCTCCACTGATGAACAAGAAACCGACGGGCGGTCCGCATTGCGCAGCCCTTGCCATGCAAAGGGGCGATGGTGGGAAGTTTGGCATGTTCGTCCGCGGAAGGCATCGTTGTATGATTGCATCTACTAAACTGTGAGACACAACAAAAAGTCTTGCCGCAACGTGCAGCCGGTTCCTACTTTTATTGTGCTAAAATGAGTAGTGGTTCCAATTACGCACGCACGAGGAAGAAGAGATCACTTGCGCCAGTAAGCGACAAGCAAGGCTTGGTAAGTGCTTTCTACGGTGGCCTAGTTGGGCCCACCAGACATGTGGAGCATCTTCTAGGCTCTTCGCATCCCACCCGACATTGTAGGGGTCGACCTTGTATTGGTAAGCATGGAACTCATGGAGCAACCCACCAATGACGTCACCATTGCCGGCAACATAATCTTTGATTACTCTATACATTGCGGTCATCACGTCGCAATCATTGTGGAGTTGCTTGTTGTTGATGAGGTATGAGTTGAGCAGAGCCCCTGCATAGTGAAGGTCTGTACGTAGGTGAGACCACCAAATCTTAAGGCGGTCCTCCACCTGGTTTGCAACGGAGGGAGGTAGCAACACCAATTCATCTAGAAGTGCTCGCACGTGCTTTTCTAGGTTTGTCATGATGTCATGCACGGGCTCTTCCCATCAAACTCCCTCAACTCAAAGACCGCCGGTTTGCCCAGCTCATAGAAGTTGTCGCATGCTCCCTAGATATGCTCGCACTACACGGCCTTCTTTGTGTTCTTTAATCCTACTACTTTGTCCATGTAGGAAGAAAAATTTTAGGTCTCTCATATTATAGGATCTCATATCATTGTGATTGATGAGCATTGAAAATGAAATCTTCATTCTTATATATGGAGTTGTGCTACATATTTAAAGGTAGCTTGTTGGCAAATGAGATGGCGGGTAAAACAAATATACCGGAGACCGAGAAGCTACTTGGTGGAATGATGTTGAAAGACAATAATGAGCATGAAGCAATGAGGGGTTTTTTAGTGGCATTAATGTAGATGCCTCAAATGATATGGTGTATTCAACAAAGTGCTTTCTATTTACATCTTTGAGTTTTGAGAAGAGAGAAGAACATCAAATTGGATCACAAGATATCCCATGCGGTTGGCCATCAATCAAACAACAAGTATGCTAACACGGATGACAATGATGTAGTAGAATCGACTTTGGGATTGATGACGGTATTAGGTATTTGAAGCATAAGACGATATTAGGTACTTTAAAACATGATTGATTGAGGCATTTTGGAGCACCTATAGGGAGGATGTGGAATCATGTCTATTCCTCCATTGAAGTAAAACTTTTAGCAAGATCTTCATTCATCTTCCCCCACTGGCTTAGCTCCAAAAGACTTTATCACCCGTAAATAATTTGTATCTAGAATCTTGCTAAGCGGCTTTAATTAATTATGGGTCATATGCGGGCGCTTTGATTGCACATCCACATTTGGATTCAATTCAATCTTTGATGTCAACTTTTTACTTATCTTATTTTGCCTTGGTGGGAAAGAAAAGGCCGTCCTTGAAGTCAAGTAGAGTCAAGTTAGGGAGGAGACTATGTCCCTAACTTTGGAAACAGTCGCCAACATTAAAAAATGATTCTTAACCTCAAATCAATTATGATGTAATTAAACCACGCACTTTATATAGTGTGAACTAGAATAGCTCAAATTTCTTTCTAAATTGGAAATTAAAACAAGTACCAAATTAGAATTTGATATGCATGTGTTTGATGTAAATTGGTGTCGGTGATCCACATCAATAATGAATCCACACTATATAGGTGAAAGGTGTTGCTTTTATCCATTGAACACATCTATGAGAGCCACTACATATCACAACCCATAAGACTTAACTACACCAAGAAATCAAAACAGGATGGAATGTTAGAATCAAAGCATATTTACAACCCTCACTATAATGTACAAAATCTTAGAAATCCTTTTAATAATGTCCTAGCACATTACCAAGTCTATATACAAGTGAAGAAACTAAATAAATAAATTGGACTTAAATGGATATGGAAATAAATGGGATCAAAACACGACACTTAATGCCAAACACCATGCACTAGTAGTAAAATAAAGGATACTACATATAACATATTTATAATAATGATTTTGACAAAACAAAAACATCGGCACTTAGTAATTGAAGTCCAGTATTTTAAGTTTGAAAAATGGCTCATTATGAATCTTCTTGATAATTATTGATGTAAATGCTTGTCGACCACAATGATTGACAATAAAGTACTCCATATCATCCACCAATCATTTCCCACCGTATTGGTATTGTTTGGATCCATAATTAAGTACAAGGATTACAAGCTAAAGAGTTATACACAATTGCATAATTTGAAAAAGACTACCATAGAGGTTCCACACCGAAATAATAAGGGAAGTTGTCCTATGACCATCAAAATAAGCAATGTTTGTATCTGAAGGAGACGAGCAATAACAAAATTATCTACAAATGGTAGTACTTGACTCAAGTGATTTCATATTTGTCAAATAAAATAGAGTTTTCCTTAAAGTGCTTTCCAAAGAGGCAATAGAAGATGTCAAACATGGTGAGATTTTTTGTACACCAAATTAGATTGTCAACAATCTCATACTCCAATTTTTGCAACTATGAAATGCATGAGTGGTAATAGCAATCAATGCTCTTGGGCCCTATCCCATGCAAGCTGAAGCTCCCCCATAGTACCCCAAGTTCCCAAAAAGTTGACCGGTGGTTCCCCAAATCTTTCCCAAGCCAAGTCACCATGTGCATGTGGTCCTAATTACTAACATAAGACCATAAGACTCAAGGTGACATGCAAGGTCACCTCCCTATACTTTCAAGAAAACTCTAATGCAAACATTGCCCCTCTCTACAGATGCAAACAAGTCAACTCATTGATCAGAAACTAATCACATGCCAAAATCAGGAATCGTCCTCTGAATCTGTCACATGCCAAAATGGTGACCAGGTTCTGAATCAGCTGCTGGTTTTGATGGAAGAGCTCATGGCATCCAGAAACTCAGCCAGTAATATGTAGCAACTATACAGAACCAGGTGTGAGTTTCTACAGTTGCAACCCAGTCAACTTATTGATCAGTCATCGTCCTCTGAATCTGTCACATGCCAAAATGGATTAAATTTTCAGAAACTGCTTTCAAAGCCGCCTATGTGAGAGGTGACCAGGTGCCACTAATCAAAATCCATTGATTTTTTCCCATCTGGAAACTATAACCAGGAGTGAGTCTCTCAGCGGATTTAAATACCCCGGCATTTTTATTTTACTGTGCGTACATTGGTGGGTTGAAGATGCATAAGTACCTGATCGAACATCGTCGCTGACTTTGCCGGAGTTTTGGAACAGCTTCACGAGCATCCGGCAGATGAGCACCCACCAGTAGATGTGCAGAATGAACAGCATGATGAGGAGGGTGTTCTGGAAGTAATACTGGTTGAACTCTTTCCTTCCACCCAGGTTCAGGTACTGAGCTACCTCAATGCTGCAATCAGTTTCACCACCAATGCCGGGCAACATTTCACACATCAGGATCAGTCCAATTTGCAGCTGGAAAGGCCAGTCAACTGCTGGAAGGAGGATGTAGGTAATTGTTTGTAAAGTGAGGCAAAGATGAGTTTCGACCCGTTGCCCATTTTTAATCATTAAAGTCAGCCCTACATTTCTATAATCAGCTCATGAGGGAAAAAGCAGCTAAGATTCATGATCTATAGGGCAACTAAAACTAGTTCAAACTAGAGTTTAGAGACCACCAAACTCTTCCACACTTCAGTTGAGAGACCACCTAACTTTTTCACATCCAACAAATAATAGTAGTGTGTTATCTTATTGAAACTTTGGGTGTCCTTTCAAATAACTCTCTTCTTTTGGCGGGCTTGTGCTTGCCAGAATGAGATTATGAGTTTCATAATACCACCCTTAAAATTCATGTTTAAAGAGAGCCAACTGGTAGAGTGAAAAACTATTTGTGAGGACAAAGGCATGCACATGCACCTGATGCTCCAGATGATCCAGAAAGGGAAGATGAGGAGACGGAGGGTGAACCAAGAGAGCACGAACAAGCCGAAGAGCGCACTGGCGCCCACCTCGAACCCGGAGTACTTGCACAGCTTGGCGCCCTCCAGCAACACGTCGCTCACATCGTGCACCAGAAGCGTGCTCACCCCAGCTCGGTACGTTCTGCAACCAACCACAACAAACCAAATCCACTCACTGAAAAAAAACAAAACAAAACAAAACAAAAAAATAAATCCTGGCACACAAATGAAACTCCAAAAGCCAATGAAACAGAGTACGTCACAAGCAATGTCATTAACCAGTTGAGAGGAAACTAATCTACTGGCACTACTACTCCAATAAATATGAGTGATTTACATTACGAAAAATCCGTTCTCCCAAGGTCCCTCGGTTCTTCTCATTCAGTCCTTTGTGTAGAATGAAAAGAAGAGACAAAGTCAAGGTAATCCCAATCCTAAAAACCAATTGTTAGACTCCGAAGTAATGAGCCTACCCGTCCATGTAGGAGAAGACCATGAGGAGGATGGTGATGACATGGTGGGTCATCATGACGCCAAAGTCCTTCCTCCGAGTTTCCCACACCACCAGCGCCGCAACGCTGTAGGCGTAAAATCCACACTGAAACGCGTACAGCACCTTCAACTTAAACCTACAGCAATGGTGAATCCAGGAACATTTGATTTTCAGAAACTTGATCTGTAGTTACGAGAGATCAGTAACAACTGGTGTTTTCCTTACTTGATAGTTTGGTTGGGCCACCCGATCCAGAAGTGCTCTGTTTTGCCAAACCATGGCTCGTTGGAGGCGGCGGCGAGAAGCATGGTGGTCGAGACAAGGTAGTACGTCAGCTTCCATGCAGACTCCGTGAATTTGATCACCTTCTTCTCGCCTGCCTCCTGCTTTCGCTTCTTCATGAATTTCTGCCCGCTCGGAAAAATAGCCCGCCTTGCAGATTTCTGACCACACCATTGGTTCGTACACACGTTCAGAAAATTAT
The DNA here is from genome assembly GCA_963971425.1 of Bryoerythrophyllum caledonicum. Classification (NCBI taxonomy): domain Eukaryota; kingdom Viridiplantae; phylum Streptophyta; class Bryopsida; order Pottiales; family Pottiaceae; genus Bryoerythrophyllum; species Bryoerythrophyllum caledonicum. The sequence goes on along the minus strand of OZ020524.1, from coordinate 19,645,536 downwards.
CACATGAGTCGACAGTGGCAGTAGCGCTACTGTTGAGTTTTCGCCGAGGAGAGGATAAAAGTCATGGCGTCTTTGCCTCACAAAAAAAAGCAACTTCCGTGTAGGACTTAAACTGAGAATTAGGGTGTCTTATAGAATTTTTTTGCATGTTGGTTTTCCATCTTCTTAACTGCAGAAAGACCTTGCTCGCTGGAATTGTTTGAGTGGCCTTACCTCGAAAATGAAGCTGTCGAGCAGGAGGCGTGCGACAGGGAACAGGGTGGCGAAGATGATAGCCATGAGGTAATCTCGCACATGCGGATGATCTTCGTGCTCCCAAATCGACACCATCTGTGACGTCGACCAAGCTATCAGGGAAAGGTATTCAGGATTACGAACGCCTAGAGCATATACCCCGGGCTCGTGAACAACCCTCTACGTCCATGGAAAGTTCCATTGGACAGTTCCATTGTGATATGGCTGGAAAAAATGTCTGTTCCTCAGTTCCAAGGAAAACTTACACTCAAATATGGACAGATTGAGGCCGAAATTTCTTACAACCGACAGCGACCCGTTAAAAACAAGGATGGGGTTCAGTGGGACTTAAAAAAAGAGTTGAGGTGACGAGACAGAAACTCACATGCCAGGGTCCAAGACGACATTCTCAGAGACAGATGTGGACAGATTCTTGATCAAGACAGAAAGGCTCAACAGATAGATGCTGCATCATGGCTACAGCACTTGCACCAATAGAACACAGGAGCAAGAACAAGAACACGTTACCGGAAAAAGAACTCACCGTTAATTTACTTAGAAACAGGTTCCACTCCGACCGACTCTTGGTCACGAGCCTGGCGTCTTGGTTATCGGTCCCAACCTTCCCACCTTGGTGCATTGATTGCTTTCTGTTGATATACCAGTGTTTACTCATTTGGAGCAGAATCGAGCGAGTGCTCGCAAGTGTAAGATGACACAGATCACATGCGCAAAGAACGAAAACAGGATGCAAAACGCACACTTCACAACGATAACAGGTGCAAATAATGTGGTCTCTGTTATCGCACATTCCCAGACCAGCCACTTTTAGGTGCAGGAAACCAAGTGGAAAAGGAATACACAAGAGTCATAGCATCAGGGAAAACCACAAATCTTAAACTGCAAAATCTCGCACGGTTTCATTAAGATCAGGATTGTAAATTCTACATTTGGGTTCCACAGCTTTCCAGGTCTCAGAACCGCAGCTTGGTAAAAAACCACCTATTCTTGCCAGTCTTGAACCTCTCTTCCAAAACTGCTTTCGCCCCCTGTCCACACCACGTACAAACCACTTTATCAGGAAAACAACCCATGTTGTTTCGATGCACAATCAAGACACCGATAGAGTGAAGTGCCAACCAACCTCAAACCATGATCTAAGGAATCAAATAGTCCGAGAACACAAGAGTAGAAAAAGAATCTAGATGATCGTGTATTATGATTATGTATGATTGTCTGATACTCGAGTAGAGATTACCTTTCTGGCTTCCACGCGGCTGGCGGTAGACTCCAACTTCTCAGCGGTCACAGTGGACTTCAAGTCCACGTCCAAAGTGTACCTGTAACGAGAAAAACATGTGATGCTTTTGAGTTCATGTAAGCAATTTAAAAAGAAAGATACCGCCATTCTTAAAAAACAGAAACTCCTACCAAATCATGCTTACAAAACTCTCCACATTCCGAAGACTCCTTAAACTACATTCCGAGGACTCCTTTGCCATAAAGTTCTGTCTGAGAAGCTACTATCAGATTGCACCCAGTGATAGGGGTGTTGTCAGCGAAACTTTCAGATTACTTTTTGCCTCCCATGAATCAGACAGACACGTAATGTCAGGCTGGGATTAAAAAGAGGCCCACACTCCAAATACATGTGTGAGCAGACATTCCAGATTCGTCACATCTACAGATGGTTACAAATGAGTGGATACCTGGTGGGCATGATGTGATTGTAGTTAACAACTTTTGTGAACGCTTTCAGCCTGGAGCGCTTAGCAATGGTCTTCTGAGACGCCTTCTTGATCACCTGCAACCGAAAAAGGGAAAAAACGTCAGAGAAAAGATATGCTAGTAATTAAGAGATCAAAAAAACCATAAAAGGATCCCTCGTGTAGAATCTGTAGCAAAACTATGAACGGAAGCTAGCAATCCAGGACATTATCAAATCTATTCACCTAGTTTTTTTGCACTACTCTACCACATTATCATGTCTGAGAAGCTACTATCAGATTGCACCCAGTAATAGAGGTGTTGTCAGCGAAACTTCCAAATTACTTTTGGCCTCCCATGAATCAGACAAACAGTTTTCACGTAGGGCTGGGATTAAAAAGAGGCGCTAAACCCTAATCACTAGAAAACAATCCAGAGCACAAACCTACTCTCCTAACCTCAACATACTAAACCCTAATACACACAGCTCCGAACCCTGAGACTGCAACTACACAGAGACAGAATCTTCGACCTCATGAATGAAGAGCTTGCCACTGGGGGCGTTTCGGTTACCTTGCGGGGGTACTTGGCGATGCCAGTGACGATGGCGTGGCCGTAAGGGCGTTCCTTGGTGCCATCGTCGAAGTTCTTGACGATGACGGCCTTGCGCCCGGCGTAGCGCCCCTGCAGAAGCACCACGACCTTATTGGGCTTCAGGAACTTCACCATGGTGGCGGGGCAGCGGAGAGCGGAGGAGAGAGAGAGAGTGAGAGATGGCGAAAAGAGGACGATGGCGGGGGCGGAGAGAGACGATGAAGGCGACCACTGGAAGCGGGCGCCAAACCCTAACCCTAATTCGGGGGCACCATAATCCCTCACTGTGCACCTTAACCCGTTACCGTGCACCTTAATCTGTTACCGCGCACCTTAATCTGTTACCGTGCACCTTAATCTGTTACCTCGCACCTTAATCTGTTACCGTGCACCTTAATCCACGAGATGTATGGTGGGACCCACTGTAGTTTAACTATTTCCGAAATATTGAATTTTGCAACCTTGTTTTTTAAGTTTCTAAACTTACAAAGGTTAAGATGATTTTTCTTTTAATTATGAGATTCTTGAATCTAAAAATAGAAGTTGAGGAAATATTTTCCTATAAACAATGAGAGTGGTAAAGGTGCTACAATGGTATAAATCATTTTTTTCTTATTCGGAAAGATTGACGTTCGGCAATCCAAGACAGTTCCATGTTGACATCTATTGGACAAAATTATTTGGATGAAACTCTGGGTATGAAGTAAATGAAAAATATCTAAAATAAATAAGTGCTTTATGTAAAGTAAATAGTGGGTATATAAGTAATTGTAATGGGTAATTTGATTTTTGCCACTGCATATATTTACCAATAGGAAATTGCCTCTGTTGAGGATGACGGGGGTCTATTCATAAATGATAATTGTTGTCATTTGTACTTCTTCCTTTGTCTCAAAATGATTACAGATGATTGTAAGGTGAGTAGTTGGAGACTCATCATTTGTATATTGTTATTAATCATGGTGTTTGTTATATAAAACATGATGTGATTTTACAAGCCTTTGGCATTTGGCGGGTGTTTTGCAAGCTCCCATGGAACAAACAAGTCGTATCGCGTTCCACAGTGTGAGGATGCGATCTTCATTTAGACTAATGAATATAAGTTACAATAAAGATATTTTTAGAAGGTAGAAGAGTTGTACGTCGTATTTCTTCTTTTGGTCACACTTTGGCACTTATCGTTGTTTTTGGATGTAGATTTAATTATTATTTTTATCAGTATTCAAATTTAAAGATTACAGAGATTGGATATAAAATACAATTGAAATTATAATTTGTTTATATATAAAATAGGGAACCTCTTTATTGTGAGTTTTAGATTTTTTTCATTTAAACACATCCATGTATACTATCATCAATATTTTTCAACACAATTTGTAATTAAAATAGTATCCCTCTTTACTTTGATAGATAACAAAATGGTGACAATTTAGAGGTGGAGTTTAATATTGATAGTCTAGAATAGTTAACAATTATGGCACTTTTAGTATGTTGACATTTGGAGATGTTTTGGAATTAGAAGTTGGTCGCATAATAAATTTATTCAACCTCATGAACCAATTGTTTTTGGAAAGACAAATTTTGGCATCAATGAGTGGATAAAAGTAGTTTGTAATGCTTTTCGTTTAGGAACTCCCTTGGAAATTCAAAATGTTACAAGAAGTGTGGACTAGCATTTAAAAGACAATACCGAATTGATATTATAAAAAAAAATTGTGGAAGAACAGAGTAAAACAAATTATGAGCTTGTAGATGGACTTGTTCTAATAGGCTCATCAATTTGCGGTGGATATTTTAATCCTTTAACGACGAGACCTATCACCGTGAAACTAAAAAAACGACCACTTTATGGCCTGCTTGTCGTTTAAGGATTAAAATTTTATTCTTTCCAAGTTGCTTATTAAAATAAAGATGGTGAAATCATGAAGACTTTCATTGGACAAATTGTGATTAGTGAATGTTGTAAATTTAAGATCAATTTTTTTATCATTGGGGTAGATTAGTCTTTATGAAGAGGGTCCATGCCAAAGAATTGAAACATCATTTGTCTAAAAGTGTGTAATTGGATGACTCAAGTTAAATGTAGTTTCAGTGGCTTTTGAAAAGGGAAAGGAAATGTCATATTGTATCATGAAATATAGTCACTTCTCTCTCCTTTGAATTAAGAACAAAAATTTTAAGCAAAACTGGGTAATGAAATTTGTATAATGAAATTTGAAAATAGATTGCCTAACTTTACAAATAACTCTACTAGTTCCCAAAAAAAAGTGATGGCGATTTTATTCTTGCCTCTCATATGAAACATACGAGTGAAACAAGCAATGTGGTCAGGCAAAATGCAATGCCTCTTTCCTAAGTACAAAATATTTCTATACAATGAGTTCAGCAAAAAGAAAAAATAACCAACTAGACCTACAGTAAGTTTAGTATCATCAAGAATAAATTTAGTACATTATATCCCTCGTGTACCTTTTCATCTAGCCTAACTTGAAGGAAACCACAATATTAATTACACCAAAACTTGCAATTACATGCAGTTACAAGACACTACTATGGTTATTTGTAAAGTCATCCAAATATTCAATCAAATAAAGTACAATCTTTTTTTTTGTTTCATTTTAAATCATTAACTCTTATCAGTTCTTAATATCTGAATCAACCCAAAAGCGAGATATGAGATTATAATTTTTAAATCTCTTCCTTCATTCTCAAACACAACTCAAATTACATGACTTAAGAGCACCACACTCTTCCAACTACTTAAAGTGAACAAACAATAGTGTTAGACATAAAAATGACGGGAACTTGTTGAAACTTTGAGTGACTTTACACATAACTCTACTTTTCAATCTAGAGGCCAAAATGAAAGGATAAACGAAAAGAAAAAGAGAAGAAAAACATCCTTTCCTGCCCTGGTGCAAAAATTCCACCTCTCGGTGTGTAACTTCATGTAAGAACCTTAATAGTCAGAGATCCATTGAGCATTCAGATCATGACAAAGCATAGAGCTGCATCTAGTCGACAATCACAGCAAATTAGTAACTTCAATTAACAACTTTACATGAAAGTTGTCAGTTAACAACTTTACAATATAGAAACAGAAACTTTCTTTCAGCATCCAACTTTCATGGTTTCCACTGGTAAGGTAGAAGACACTGTTCCCATGAATATAAGTCATGCAAACATACAATTTAATGACTTATCATGAAATGTTTAAGTAAATCCTTGTAGATCCCTACAATTGTGAGTACCATACTCCATTCTTCTACTCATATCATCCACAAATCACTTGTCACTATTTTGATTATAGGAAATAGACACAGGTGTATTCTGAGAGGTGAAGAGGTCCCACACAGAAATAGTATCCTCCACCTCACATAATTCAACACCTTAGACATTTCATTGTGAATCATTTTTCTTCTGTCCTCCTGGGATATGATATTAAAGTTCTAGCAATTCTCACACACAGAGAGACAAAGTGCGTATCGTTGAAACACAAAACTGGAACTTACCGAATGGAGAAGGCTGAAAATGAGTTGAATGTCGAAGCTGGTTAACACATGATGATGCTGATGAAGGGAACATTGAGAGTGCCCATCACGACCCGTCAATATACCCTTAATATTGACCGGTCGTGTTAAGCATGCCCAACATCCCATCAATTACTCTCGACTTTGTCTCCACAGATCGTCGTCTCCATCTCCTGCACCAATTATCCCCTAACACATCCTGCTAATGACCATCTAGATGAGCTAAATTCTTCCCCAGACCTGACAAAACCCGGGCTACACAAGTCTACACGAGAAAGGGAGCAGGATAAGTTGCACCGAAACATCAGATTATGAGGAGTCTCGGAGCTAGAACCTAAAGGAATTGAATCCATGAAACCAGGGATTTAGAAACAGCATCCGGTGAATCGAATAACTAGCGACGTTGGAGTCTAGATCTGAATATAAATGAAGTCAACCCCTCATCTTCCTATTACCACTCTCCAAGCTAAAACCTTATCGTGCAAAAAACACAGGCACAATCTGAAAAAAGGAAACGTTGATTTACCCTTATCTACAAGAAAGGTTACAAGCGGTAATCTATCTAGTCTACATAACTACACGAGCTGCAAAAGAAAGCGAATAGAAAACGTGCCACCCTAACACCAGCCTGAATACTGCACACATAATTCCTAACAAACCAGAAGCCTCGTCATGCAAATTAAAGCTCACAAGAGAGTACTGAGCAGGATGAGCTTAGGAGCTCCACACGATGCATCACACATATATATACCAGTACTAACAACTCCCCCCCAAAATAAGGAGACTTTCCTGGTAATTCATGCCGCCTCAACTCCAACAGCTCATCATGCTCCCATACAAGTAGACTCCTCTCCAAGCCATACCCTTGATCCCAAACCATGAGAAGATGCTCGTTATCTTGAGAAACCAGTCTTCCAACAGTTTCGCCGAGGCAGCAATTCCTGGGGTAGAAACTGTAGAAATACGCAGTTTCTGGGAGGAAACTGTAGAATATTGGCCTCGGTCCTTGATCCCGGTGGAGATGGTGGTTCCAGATGCTCGCCTGCCTCGGAGAGCGATCATCATGACTGTTGAGAGCCTGGGCTTCTGCTTTCCGAACCATGATCGGGGAGCCGAGTTTTTTACTCCATCGACGAGGCGCATGTGTGCTCAGAAAAAGGCATAAAAAAGAACCGCACCGGTCTTGAACAGTGTTCCAACTCGATATTGCCGGGTCACTTGTAACTGGCAACTTTGCTGCTGCTGGTGACACACCGTTAAGTATTTATAATCTGTACCCACCTCCAAAAGAATACTAGTGAGAGTTCAGCAAAGGGCCCTAAGTAGACGAATCTAATTAGGTTGGTGTTCAAAATCTAGCAGGGCTTGTGTGATCTTCTAGGAGAATCATGGATACTCGGGTTCGTTACCTTCGGTGATAACAATTAGTTGTTAGTCTAATTTCGCTTGGAGCCTGAAGCAGAGGAATCTACTTTGGATGGTCTTCTAAATAGGATGGAATCTAGCAGTGTTGAATCAGCTCGGATTCAAGTATGTTCCTAGGAGGGTAATGGATACTTGTAGTTATGCATTAGGCTCTGCTTGACTGAAAATAACTAGCGTCTTCTTATTTTACTTCACTCCTACACTTGTTACTCGACGGTGTAGGGAACAACTGGAGCATTAGAATGGAGGAGGTATACCCGGCTAATTAGTAGGCAAAATGGCCCACGAAGTTGGGATGGGCCATGACCATGGTCATGGCAAGTTCTTCCGAATGGCACCACCTAGAGGATCCCCCTAAATCCGAAACAGTGCTGCATGCACGTGTGGACAAAGGAATTGAGCAGCGAACCGGGGCCAAGTATTCGCGGCAAGACAAAGGACAAGTTGGTACACCATGGCAATCAGCGCTCAGATTCCAGATGTGATCCTCCAGCCTACCGAGCGTTGCAGGTCATGGCGTCCCTTTTGTCTGTTTCACGTCTCTTCCTCCCTCTTTTCCTTCTCACCATCTCGAGGAATAATCATTCTCACCATTCTCTATCTAGCTAGCTCATCTGTGTTCCTGCAAAAGGATCATGAGCACATCCATCCCCCAATATTCTTATTTCTCAACTTTCGAGAAGAGCTAGGGAACGATCATATAAGTTGAGCTTTACCTGAGCACTGAGACAAAATCACCGCGCCTCCGGCCACCGACCTAAATATGGCTCCAGCGCATACCACCATCTGCTGAGTCCCAAAGTTTTCAAACTCCAGAAATGAACCTCCACGACCTCAACAAGATAGGATGCTGCTTTGGACCTACCAAAGTACATCGGGAGCCCAAAGAGATGCTCACTTCCTTATGGACACAATCATTTTGCACCAAACTCCGGGAAAAAATCACAATTCAGAAGGGGTAGAATGTGTCATGCTATGGCATCAGAATTCCAAGCATTGCAGTATAAAATTCCTCACGGCCCTGATAGCAGACACTTAGGATCTACTACTGTAGTAGATTTGAGGTGGACCTAGTGCTAGAATTTCTCTTGAGCGGACCGAGTCGTAAGAGGTATTTTTCCTTCCATGAACTGTTCACTTCAAAACTTTACCAAGTCGTCGTGCAAGTGGTCACTCTATTTTATAGAACTTAGGTGTTTTATTTGTTTTGTCAGGTGGGGAAATGCACCTTTTCGGGTGAGCCTCCACGTATCTGATGGTGAGGAATCATCCCCCTCCATCATGCAATCATAGCTGCTTACTTGGATCATGCCATGTATTAGCGCCTAGACAAACCTGCACAGTAGATTCTGGGTAAATAATTTAATGACTAACAATATCGAACGTTGTCCATGTCCTTCGATGCAGTGATTGATTGATGATCTCCAAATTCGATTCCGTTTGCTTGAGGTCACCAGACGGCAGCATGTATCATCTGTAGAGGTGATTCGAGCTCCAGGAAAGTCTTAACAAACTGAGATTAGTCCCTGCGGATAGATCAAAACTAAACCAAAAGAAACGTGCAGCCTCGAAGTTATGTAGTATACTTCAATGCAACATTCTCAGAAAATCCAGTTATGAACAACGCAATGCAATAGATTTTCTATTTTAAGCTTCCTGTCAAATTTTGTACGTACAAATTGTTATGTTATCCTAAAGAAATGTACGTGTAATCTTATCTTAGATGGAGTCTCTTCATACGCGTAGTGAGCCCACTCCCAAGGTTGAGAAGGTGCACACACAAAAGAATTTGCTGAACAAAAATTTACAAGAAAACTTTAATACACAACATAAAGCGTCAGGAACACGACAGTAGGATAAACGTTTCGACACAAGTTGAACACACAAGACTTCTTGTAGATAACTCTTGTTAAACAGAACCTAACCTATGCAGAACGAACAAAATTTACTTTCTTCTTGTCGACACATAACGGGACATTCCCTACAAATCTCATGGAACAGTTGCAAACTCGAGGGGTAATGAGTAACAGGGTCCCTTCGTAAGTCCCAACTTCTTAAGAATACAAACTAATTAGCCGCAACTTAGACGTCGTCTAAAAGATAGATGATACAGAATGACCCTTTGTACTCTTCCTTGTCAGTGTGCTTCCATCCTTGCCAGACTTTGTTCCATTGGTCAAGAACTTATCTGTTCGCTGCTTCAGCTGAGACTGCTGCAGCAACAGACCTTTCTGTATTTGCGACCTTATTGCAGATTCCTGATAGTCACGAACAATTCATGTGGTTAGGATACAGAGGGTAACAAGAAAAATCTCCCGAGATGGATGAGGGAAATTCATTTCTCTACGAATGAGCAATTAGATTAAATTGTGCAAAATAAAAACAGGTAGCCATGATGCAGAAGAATAGTAGTACCATAGCAATTTACTCTGGCCTCAAATTTTTCCATCTTTTCTTAGAATTGTTTTTGGACGACCCTACGGTACTACATGCAGACAAAGTGTAAAATACAGGATAGTATATACCATGACATGACATCCTTCCTCAAATTTCTCCAAGAAGCCGCTGACCCAACGATCGGCATTTTCCACCCACTCATTCAAGTCTGCTACACTGGCCACGGTATTGAGCTGCACAAGAAGCAACGAGTATTTCAGCATTCTAAGAATGTCCGCTTTACGAACTTAGAATCTCAAAAAGCATCTCAAAAGCATAAACCTGTTCAAAAAGAATAATGAAAAAGTGTCGCAAATGAAAAAGTATCCGCCATGATTATATTCCAAGAACATAATTATATAGGATTTGAAAAACACAACCTGGATTCAAGTCCTCCGTTCAATTTTTGCCGAACTCCTCCCATGAAAAGGAAGAAGACCGCAAGTGCTCTCTTTTACGTACCTTCTGACCCACACGCTCTTGTTGTTCCTTCACCTTTTGTCGCAACTTGTTGATACCCATGCCAACTTGTAATTGCTTTTCCTGGAGAGACGAACAGACATTTTGTTTTGGCCAAACCGCCAAGTTCACTAGATAATGGCCATCTCATGAATGCACTGAAGTAGCAATTACAAGTGTCAAGCGAAAGACAGTAAAGAAGATAAACTTACCTTGACATAACTGACGTTAAGGTCCTTGCGGGTGTATCCACGAGTCAAATTTCGCATAACATACTCATTGTAGTCTTTGACAATTCGCATGATGAGATCCGAGGTGGAGACTCCATCCGTACGCTTTGTCTCCTTAAACTTTCCAGCTTTTTTCACCTGTTGAAAAGACCGTAATAAGTAACAACTGAAACGGTATGTAGAAAAAAATCATGAAACCATAACGAAGCTTCTCTGGTGTAATAAGATGAAATGACAGACGGAATAGATGACAATTTATGGAAATACTTCAAGCACCTAAATAAATCGCCCGAAGAAAATCGAGGTCGTTACATAATGAAAAAAGAAGATAAAAAAACCCTCAAAACAGAGGAAAAGCGTCTTACAAATTCGTATACATCCTGGCCAGCACCACTTGCATCCGCATACCTACCAATAAAACCACAGATTTCCACCGTCACATTGATGATGATAAAATTTTAAAAACTCAAGCATCAATGTGTACAACTCAACTACCCAGGTTGCTGCCAATTGATCTCCATAAGGCTTGATTCCAAAGCATGCATACTATTGAGCATAAAAGATATTGCAATAATGCGCAAGAGTTTTATTCCAGTAACATACGGAAGAGCATCGTGAGCAACGAAGTCAATGTTGTGCTTGTCAAGAAACTCCTCTGTAATCACCCATGGTGCGTCTTGAACCACCTCGTCCACCCACCTGCGTATCAAGGAAATAGCTTTAAATCTCGAGCATTCCAATCACCTATCCACGTGACTTAAAACATTGGTTTTCTGTAATTTATCTATGATCAATCCTCAAACTACAGACCACCTGATTCTTTCGAATGATTATCAATGATGGCTTTCCATCTCATGCAATCACTCCTGAATTTTAACCAACTCGCAAGTTCGCATACTGCACTGCGCACAACAGTTCAAGTGGTCCAAATCTGAAATAATATGTTCGTGATCAGAAACCAACTTGCAATGACGAAGCGATTCGTAGCGCTCAGCCTCGTTCATAACAGTTTTTCCTTTGTGCTTGTGCGTTAGAGCATCGCTACAGCATCCAACCAGAAGATACACATTGGGGAACCTGCACAAAAAAGCCACAGAATATGACAAAACTGCAGATTCTCTCACGTGTCATGACCTGGTACTTACATCATAATGCAGTAAAAAAAACAGTCTGGAAACAGATGAACCATTTTTGCGATTCCCGTACCCCTAGATGCATATCAAAAGTTTAAAACGAACGAACGAGAGTTAACCTCGCCACAACTAAAAGACTAGCCAAAAGTATCAGATTGGGAAGAAAACAATGTGGAACAAATTCACCTAACGTGTCAAAGAAGGCAGTTAAGGACGCCGATCTAAGCAATCGTAGTGCTAACTCGAGAGTGACGAACTTCTACAACTAAAACAAGGACAACTCAGAATATCAGTCGTGTCCAGATCCGAACATACTACCATATCTAATAGATAAAAAGTTCCAGTCTTTCTCAACTATTCGTCAGTTCTGCCTACGCTTAAGTGAACTGCACATTCACCATAAATCAAACTCAAGGTGTATTGAACAAGCACCAAACAGAACTAAACATTTAGTATCAAGCCCGGTCCACCAGCGCAATTTCTTTCACCAACTGAAAAACCCAAGGAAAAATCCAACTGAAAATCGCGACCAAGTCATGAGAGAACAAAAGCAAAAGCATATGAACTGATGCCGATTCCACTGAATGTTTCCACGATGAGAGAACTAAAATTCAGTCGACCTCCTCGAATCATCCTCCGTGGTCTAAAAAAACAGATATTCAATGCTCTGCTTGCGTCGCTCGAGCTCTGAAATAACAAACCACGCGACAAGTCTTCCACATTTGAAGCCCTTGCAGTCGACTGTGCCGAGCAATCTAACACACCAAAAAAGCTCTGCGAATTCTCACTCCCTCATCGAAATTCACAAGAATTAACATCCAGCAAACTCGTTTGCAGAGCACATCAGAGTGGAGGAAAAGAAACCATACGACTTCTTCGCCTGCTCGAGCGACCGAGCGTGGCCGAAATGGAAGAGGTCGTAAATGCCATCGGCGTAGACTCGCAGCGGTCTGTCAGAAGCGGCATCGTACTGGGACGGAACGGGCGACGGCAGCGGCTCGTACCGCACGGGTGGAGGCGCCGGAGGCGACGACGGGGGCGAGCTCTCGGGGGACGACGACGCATCATCCCCCTCCTCCTCCGCCAGCACATCCTCGTACGCCTCATCATAATCCTCATAATACTCCTCGTCGTCCTCCTCCTTCTCCTCTCCGTCCTTCTGCTCGTCCGACGCCGTCCGTCCTAGCTCCATCTTCACCTCCTCCACTTCCGCGTCCTCGTCCTCCAAACCTAGCTCAATATTCACCTTCTTCTTCGGCTTCCGCGCCATCGAAACACTCTCGTTCCCGAACGAATCTATCTTTCCCTCCTTCCAATAAATCCGCTACAGCACAATTTTCCTCGATATTTTCCTCACCGCTCCTCCTGGCCCGCGCAACAAGAAACTCACAAGATCCTCCTCCCCGTCATCCACCTAACGAAATTGTTGACCACAACGAGCGCCTCGAGCAGAAATTCTCCACCAAAAAAATCGCAACAAAGAAACAAGCACAGTGCTCTGTATCTGGCGAGGCCACGGTCGTTAGAGAGCTTGAGAGAAGGCGAGTAACAAGAGGAGCGTAGAGAGAATCTGACTTATTTGCTGTGTGTTTGCGAGTGTCTGTTGACAGCATTGCAAAACCCTGGCGCTGGAGGAGTTTAGCTTTTACTTTCTACTTTTTCGCTCCTTCCGGATTGGGAAAGCCTCAATTTTAATCGAATAGTATATTGAATCAGATATTTGTGTAATATTCGACCGCCTTCCATTTCATTTCTGTATCTGATCATTCTCTCCTTTTTCTTTTAAATAGAGCATCGATCCCGAGTTTTTTCCTCTTTTTCTCGTTTTAGATGAATGTAGGATAAGATAATCTCTAAGTTTCAGTTTTTCATGTCAAAGCAGTAAAATAAAGGGCTACAACTAAAGAGTCTAAAGATTTTGTGTCTATTTATGTGGAAGAATTAGAGTTTATTTTGCAAGGTGCTTGGAAACTTTGACACTTCATGGTGTGAAATTTTTGCACTACATAAAGTTTTTTTGACAATCTTGAAAGAAGTTTCATTGATTACCGTACACAAGGATCACTTTTGGCACAAGCCTGCCAAAGTATTCACTTTTTCAAATCGCAATGCTTCAAACATGGTGGTATCACCTAGGCATTACATGGATACCACCTAGACCTTACATGGGTATCAACTTGGCATTATTTGAGTATCAACTTGGCCTTACATGGGTATCACCTAAACAATTTTCTTGAATTTTCCAAAAATTTCAGACACTCTCCATTGTAAAGAATATATGTTCAAAATTGACCACTTTGAAGGGTAGTTGAACATAAAATATCATTTTTTAATTACTTAGTGAACCGCCCAAAATGCTCGCCCTCCCACAAGAAAACCACTTGAGGTATCATAGCATGGAAATATCAAATAGTGTCATTTTCCTATCTATGTAGTGATTCAACATTCAGATAGTACAATCCCTTTTAGAATATTCCGAAACTAAAAAATAAAAATAAAAGATGAACTAGAGTAAAAATATTCTATTTTACTTAAATCTCAAATTTTTAAAGAAAAATGTGGAATAAATGTCTCAGATATGTAAACATGCTCTAAAATATACTCAACGATCCAAGATGACCCCAAACTACCCGGGTGTTCGTGGGAGATACCCGACATACTGTATGTATCTCCAAATGGTCGCAGATTCGATCCCTAGTTGTAAAATCTACCTGAGGGGATTACCACAAGTTGCCTGTGCCCAAAAATAAAAATAAAAATACACTAAGTTATTTAAGATTCTTGGACAATCCAGAGCATGCAGGTGTGTGTTCCCGCTCACTAGGTTCAATCCGTGTTCGGGCTGTCAGGCCCTGTTTTGGTCTTCTTTCCGTCTCCCGCGGCCGTCCCCCAAAAGCATCTTTCCGCCCCCTTGTCCGCGTCTTTTCCTTCCAGCGCCTCTCGCCCTTTCCGAGATCCCTGCCCGATCCATCCCGATAAGCGCCTGCCCGCCCCTGCTATCGGCGCAGGCCCCGAGACCCGATAACACCATATCGGCTATCGGCCTAGGAACGGATCCACGCCCACGTGTACCGGTGGGACCCATCCACCCCCCTCCGCCGCCGATAAGCCAGTATCATCCGTTACCTGTCACAATCATCCATCGCAGGAGGGTTGCAATCAGCCGGAATCCAAATCGATTGAATCTGAAAGCAATCATTTTTTGCATAGGGTTTCGATGGAGCTATCGCGGATTGAATGACAGGGCGGTCTCTTGATTTGGTCGAGGCGATGTGCTCTCATGGTAAAGCGTGTGATGGTTTTGATAGCTATAGTTCTGTGGTTGGCGGCTGGTAGTCTCGATAGGAGAATTAGAGTCTCATCATTGTCGCCATCAATTTCAAATGTTCCGGCGGCGTTGTTCAAATGGCGAAGGCTGCTGTTGGCTCGTTTTCTCTCTCATTTGCAAACCCGTTTGTTTGTACTCCCTACTATCGTTTGCGCTGTTCTTTTGCGAGCTCGATCTCAGAGAATTCCTTGACATCTTCCATCTCCGACGACGCCTTCTGGTAAGCATGCAAACCCTCCCGCTCTCATTCAGTTTGTAAACCTATAGGCTCATATCGAGTTGGGAAGTGGACGCAGGAAGTTGATAGTTAGGGTTTCTGGAACTCGATATTCTCAGTACTAGTTTTTCTGGAATCATACTGAAGTTTATCTGTAGACGATAAGGATTTTGGGGTTTAGCGATCTGTCGGATTTGTTTAGCCGTATACGATAAGGCACTCAGGTGATTTTCTATTCTTACGTTGTCAGTGAGCGTGAGCGTGGAGTTCATGATAGAATATACTGTGTCGATTGGAGTACGAAAGGAGATAACGATTGGAATTCCAAGTGCCGCGCTGATAGGAGTACCAAGGGAGATACCGTTTGGAATACTAAAAGGCTTAAACTTCTCGGTTTTGGTTTAGGGTTTATAGCTTCTCATGTACCACGTTTCATAATAAGTTTCATGACTGATTTGCTCTGTATGCTGTAGGTCTGCAAAAATGCCGAGATGCAACTGCGTCAGTGAGTTACCGAGAGGGGTGGAGGCTGTTCCCACCCACCCGATTTACAACGATAGGCTGAAGAGGATAGAGCAAGTTTTCAAGGTGGAGGGGCATTACTGGCAAGACAGCTGGCATCCTCTGACGGCCAGGAGAATGATTCTGGCGATGCACGGGCCAGACTCGCAGATTTACAAGACCAGTGAACTGTCTCCGGAGAAGAAAGCTTTTCACTGTCCGTATTGCAAGGAGGTCGGGCAGAAACATAGGATCAATCTGCACCTGAATCACGCGAAGTGCCCTGGGCGACCTAACAGGAAAATGCCTGCTTATCCGAACCTCGACATCAAGAATCAACCTCAGTTCATACAGAAGATGGTGGATTGTACAACAGTGGACGACGTCATTGCTGCGTTCCAGCATATCGTCCCACTCGATAGGTCTAGCAGGAAGCCGAGAGGCGGCGGGAAGAGAGCGGCCGGGACTGGATCTCGGGACACTCGCGCAAGAAAGCGAGGTGCGTCGACCTCTCGGGCATCGAGACCAGTCCGATTGGAAGCCGATGACGAGGAGTCGTCATCGGATGACGACGATCAGTACGAGGCGGGCGAGGATGGCGATAGGTCTGAGGACCACGAAGATGTCGATGCTAGGCCCATGGACATCGTCGCCTACAGCGTTCCAGCGACATCGGAAAGTGGGCACTTCGTTTCCGGGAATGTCGCTTCCAGCGCCCCGATAAGCCAGGCGATTGTTACATCAAGTGCTCGTGGTCGGGACATGCACTCGATAAAGCGAGGTGCATCGTCCTCTCGGGCATCGAGAGCAGTGCATGCACAGCCCCCGTCCGATACGACCACATCGGATGAGGAGGACCAGGACGGGTCGCGAGAGGATAGCGAATCCTCTGAGGCGCGCGAAGATACCGATGCGCGTCCCAATGAAGCGATCCCGGTCAGGCATCCAGCGACGGCGAAGGGTGGGCAATGCAGCTCCGGGAACGTCGAGAAGAGGCCTACGATAGGCCAGGAGGTTGCAACACCCTCTCGGCGTGCGAGGAGCCCCAAACCGAACTTGAAGGCGCGTGCGATGTGTCCCTTTGACAGCATCACTGCCCCGAATTTCCATGGAGAAGACGATCCATATTCCGTAGGGAATGCAGCGGAAGTGCGCGAACAGTACAAGGTGGTGCGGAGGGACGACGGACCTAGCGCGACTCTCGCCGATATCTCCGACGAGAGGTTAAGTATCAGACAATACCTCGCGGGGGGCGCTAGGCCGAGGTACAGTAACCCGGACAGAGAAGCCAGGGCGCGGGAATTGGAGGAAATGCGCATTCGCGAAATAGAGCGCATTCGTCTCGACGTGGACGAAAAGTACGCGGCGTCCATCCAAACCGACATACCTCCAGTGAGGCGAACCCGAACCCCTTTGTGGATTCTCATGAACAATGGTTTGCTGTCTGAAGAGGAGCGTCGCAGCATATCGTCCGAGAATCATCTACTTCAGATGATGCAGGACGTTGTGGCGCAAGGGCAGTGGCGTTTTACGTCTGCTATCGGGCAAGCGTTCTGCACGCAAGCCATCTCCACCGACGAGCTAAATGAGTGCAAGCCTATCGTGGAGCTGGCGCAGTTTCCGTGGAGCGAGAAGCTGAGAATTCGGTGGGTGGCTACTGTGAGGGAGACGTGGCTATTTCTTCAACGAGAGAAGGAGGCGGAAGAATGGGAGGTCTCGGGAAGAGCTAGGGCCGCCAGGATCCAACAAGACCGCGAGGCGGAACTGGTCTCCCGAATTGCCTCCTACGACAAGGAGCGGTCTGTGGAATGGGAGGCCTTGGTGTGGGACTACAATCTCCTGTTCCACTTCTGCGCCGATAACCCCTTCATTCGCGAGCTCTTGCCGCCCATGCCATGGAAACACAACTCCGAAGAGGCGAGAGTGGTGTTATCGATCTTGAAGGCAGCAAGTATCGATCCCATGCGTCCTCCACGAGAAGCGAGGCTCCTGAAGTGCTGGTTTATCGCCAACGGTTTCAGTAACCGGTTTGTCCCCCCTCTATTATCGTCATCTCTTTTACCAGCTATTTTAGGGCTTCAATGCTATCGGACTCTCGTTCCAGTTCAGAGTTTTTTGTCGTTTTAACAACTACTAGATTGGAGGTATCGCTTATGAGTTATCGGCTGACTGTTGTTTGAATTGCAGTGGAACAAATATGTGCCATCCCCACGCGCGAATGACGCCGCTGATGATTGATAGGAACTCCGATAACGCACATTCGCCTTGGGATGGCGCATTATTTCTGTACGAGAAGCTAGGGAGGTTTCTCTTCGGGCATGTGGAGTACGCGGATGAAGATCCGGAGGTGGTAGAACTCCATCAGATGCTCGTTAACGAAGCGCGTGAATGCGGCAGAGCTCTAATACAGTTCACCCATCACGTAAGAGCGCGGACAGTCATCGACATGGCCTGTAGACACGAGGTCCAGTTTGAGCTGAGGTGGTGTCAAACCGATCTGGCGTCGTACATGCCATGGGAGCTTCTCGAAGAGCAATGCCTGTTTCGGGAAGACATCGACTTACTATATGTCGGCAGTGGATCGAGTAAGCCGTCCGCCACATCGTTTACGATCTTCACTTACAATTTTATGCATATCGTGTGTGAGTACTTATGTTTATCCAATGTCACGTGTGTACAGATATGGTAGGTGGTCACCTTATCGGAGTCCATGACGGGCCCGAGATGCAGGCTTGTCTCACGGCGATAACAAGTTTCTGCCGGAAGCAATGCGCAGCATCGGTGTCACGTATTCGATCCGAAGACGTCACGGAGGGTTCTTCTCGGAATACTCGAGACATCGAGGGTGCCCAGGCTCTTATCGCCGTCCACGAGGGAACTCCGATTGGGCTCGGAGAGCGACGAGAACCTGCTCAAAGAAGGGAGCACGTAGAGAAGGTCTCTCTCCCGCCGCATATCGTGGTGGAGGACGTCGCCGATAAGAAAGATGAGAGTCCTTCAGAAGCTGCATTTCGGGAGGGGGAGGAGACGATGGACGTTGACTCCGAGAGGGAGGAGATCTTGGGTAAGGAAGGAGATGCCAGTATCCCCGACCCCGGGTTCGATGTCGTCCCGAATTTAAGCCGTGGGAGCGAGGAGCGAGAAGCCGATGTCACACCTGACAACGCCGAGGTCAGCCAGGAAGCTGGTCACCTAGCTGACCGGCGCACTACATCTGCAGGCGATATGTCAGGCGTCCCTTCTTACATGGTCCCGGTTCCTATCGAAGCCGATAAGGAATGTCGGGCTAAGGAAAACAACGATCCGCCTATCGTTGAGAGAGATTCGCAGCCATCGGAGCCTATTGTGTCTGAAGAAGAAGCGGCAATGCCTTCGGAGCCTACCGTACCTGAAGAAGGAGCGGCAACGCCATCGGAGCCCCATGTGGCGGACGACGGGGACGAAACGCCTCTCGGATGGACCCAGGTAATGGCTGACCTCACGCTTGGAGATGGGTTGCTAAACCTACACGGGAACGGAACCCCCGAGGACTTACGATCATTACACGGGGTAAGAACACAACGAGCCGTGAAGGTTGCCGAGGGAATAAATAGACAAAACCGTCCTTTTAACCTATCGCGATATCCGCCTATGTATGCTATGTTCTTTGCTTCCCCTCGAATCCGTGTCATAGAGACTACGCCCCTAACGACTATAGATTCTGTGTTTTTGTAGGACGGGTTATCGGAACAATGGAGAGAGCGAACTCTAGCGCAAGTCATCGAGGGCGTGATGGAGAAGAGGGAGTCCATTGTGTATCATCCAGGACTTCTGGAATCGCTCGCGAAACGCGTCCCTGATAACCCACCCCCGTATCAGTGTATGTTGCCCGAGAACCGCCACATCTGCACGTCTCGGATGCCCGACTGGAATAGAGAGCCCACTCTATGCTTCGAGGCTGCAAGTCACTCTCCGGAGCTGGTCGAGCAAAGTTTGGGTCTTATCGTCGAGCTTCTGAAGCACAGGTTTAGTTTTTTTACTCTTATCGTCCGATACTTTCCGATTTGCGACCTCAAGTATAGTTCGTGTTCGATATCTTGTGAACGATAACCCCTTAATACGATATGACTTGTACTGTACAAATGCACGTATCGTTTGCTAACTCACAGTGTCATTTCTGTCCCGCAGACCCCCTGGCAAGAAACTCGATGACATTGTAGACGATATGCTCGTCTTCGGCCCGGACAAGAGGAAAGCTGTGACCATATCGCTCAATCGTGCCGACTGGGGCTGCATTCTCCAGGACGGGCGAGAGCTCGACGGCTCTCTTATGGACTTCCTACTCCGGCATATCGTATACCGCGCTGACCCGGAGGTACGACGGCACTACGCGTTGACTCACAACTGGATGTCTAATTGCATGCAGTCGAAAATCGATGACGCAAGCACATGGGACGAAGTCGTGTATTACATCTATCGTACCGTGCGTACCGTATCTCGACTCGAGGACACACTAGTGGTGCCCTACCAGAACATGGGTCACTGGAGCATATTTGTCGTGGAGGACTCCCAGACGATACAATTCGACACGTTGAATATGCACCGGGACGAGCGAGCGGGCAACTTCGCGTTTGTGTTGCACATGGCGTGGGCGATGGCGAGGGGTGTTTCGCCTAAGTCGGCCATGTGGAGGAAGTGGCAAGGACGGAAGGTGAAGAGGTTGCCGATTCCAAAGCAAGCGTTGTCGTGGGAGTGCGGTTACGTGTCGTGCTTGGCATTCTGGCAGTACCTCGTCATACGTGGGAGTAGTCCATCCGCCGATCCGGATTTGCTGCAGAACCACAAATGGCAGGACTGGGCGGGGTCAAAAGCGCGACTGTGGTTAGTTCAGGCGTTCTATCTCGAGCTTATTTCCCCGCCCAATGGGTTTTCTAAGCCTACAGTTGATGTCTGGAGTCCTGTACAGGCATATGTTCTCGCCAGCGAGAACATGGAGGGCGATGATGAAACCATGGAGGTGAGCCCGGAAACAGGAAGGAGGAATACGACGAGGGCTGCTATCGACTTGGGTATCGAGAAGACGATAGCATTGCAGCTCAAGGGATGTCGTGTGAGGCAGCCTCTCGGCGAAGCACCTAGGGAAGGGGTGAAGAAGCCGGGCACGAAGAGAAAGCCGAAGAAGAAGTAGGCTCAGAGCTTCTTCTTCTTGTATTTTACATGTACGATAGGTTAGGCTCAGAGTTAGCGGTAGGACGATAGGTGTGTATACATTCATTTTCCGATCAAATACCGGACAAATCTGTACTGTACATTCCAAAATGTACAAGAATGTGTTGGTAATGAAATGATCTCCCGTTGTCTATCTATCCTGGCTATCGTTTATCTATGCATAATAATGTGTATTTGTCCTACCAATCCTGTTTGTATCCTATCGAGGACTATACCTCCCGCGATAAGAACTATAGGAGCGAGCGCAGTATACCTCTTCCGATAAGATGAACATATGTAGGAGAGGACGATGGACCACAATATGGCAACCCGATAACGCGGTGGCGTTATCGGATGTCTAAATTAAGAATATAGCCTATTGGCTATGCTTACTGCGTAAGGTTCTCGGGAGCACGAGCCGAGGAATGTCGGTAACCTCGCGAATCTAAGAAATCGCGCAGCCTTTGAAGCCTCATTCCGAGCCCGTCTCGGTTACAAGGGAGGGAATGAGCAATCTGCAGCAGTGGATGAAGCATGCCGGCATCAATATCTGCCTCGATTCTGGACAATGTCCCATCCATACTTCGTAACCCGGCGTCCAAGTGCCGCGCCAGTATCGGTTGCCGATACGCCTTATCGAGGAGCTTCAAAATGAGTTGGTGCATGCGGTCGAAGTCATCTGACCACACACTTCCCAGTTCTCGTGTTGGCGATGTCTCGAAACATACATCTCGGTCACATGATCTTGAAGGCAACATATCGTTGGCGTCGATATCGAGAACAGGCCGTAGGATTTCCGATCTCTGGTCGTTGGAGAGCAGGAGATTGGTCATACCTCCTTGGGCCGTGCCGCGTAGAGAGCCGAGGTATCGGGCAATCTTGCCCGAGGCGAGGTCGGGTCTCGTTAACTCGAGTACTTTAACTTGATGCTTGCAGATGTTCCCTTTCTGGGAATACACACACTCGCAGACGGCCCACTCCGTACAGGGATTGTATACAGCGTACGCAATGTGACCTCGTTTCGAAGACCTAACCAAAGCCGGTCCTCCAATATACATTGGCAATACGACGTTCTCGTTTGGGATAGAATTGGCTTGGATAATGGAGTTTACCATAATCTGCCTCAGCTTCTTGTTCTTCACGAACCCGTTCTGTTTACTCCAGTCGGTGTAGTCATATTTCTCAATGACATTCCCAGTGAGCTCATAGATAAGCCAGTCCATCCGTCGGCCGATAAGCTTCCTTTTCGACTGTCGCAAGACGGATTTCATGTTCGAATGGAATGACTCTATCGCAGCTGTGGTATCCTGGCCCGCATGAGGGATCTTTCTGTCTCCCACTACCCACATATGGATTTTCGGCATCCATTCCTTGTCAAAATACTTCCAGTACTCCTTTGCATCTGGAATGCGTGCCTTTGCCTCCATATAGACGTGTTGAACCCACTCTAACAACGTCCAGATCCTCGTAGGAGGTCCTCTCGTAGCAGGGTCATCGCAATCACTTGGTGTCTCCGACATGTACATAAGATCCCCTACAGTACGCAATGCAGCAGCTCTCGTCTCCATGTCTTTCAACTTCGCACAAGCGTTCTTTTGCCAGGCTCGACGCACGTGCCACAAGCATAGGAACAGAAACGACCGAGGCCAAACTTCCCTGCGATAAGTAAAAACACGATAACCCATCAGATAACCCGGCACGATACGAGAAAGCCGGAACGCCGATATGTCGGATCATCCCGACCTGAACCTGACGTACAAAAGGCAAGATATGAAACCAGAGGGGGTATTCTGCGAGTCTCTATAGTTTCTTACCGGAGTGAGTTGATCTCGTTATCGGCGTCGTCGAGTACGAATGCTGTAGGTCTCCATCTTGGGTTGATTTGCTCTAGCTTCTCTTTTAGAGCGTGCATCCAAGGCACTAGATCACTTTGTTTTGATCTCGCGGTGATTATAAAGGCGACGGGCACGCCATTCCTCCAGTCGTCGAACACCATCATCGTGAATAGAGGGTACTGTAAACAATAGGAAATATTAGTACTAGAAGATACGAATCGATGTTGCACAAGTTTGTAGATCGGATGAGTAGACACATTCAGAGCGAGTCGTAAAGGCACATACCTTCTTGTTGTTTGTAGCGAAGGTCCCGTCTATCGCAATAATGCTATCGTGCCCATAGTTGAGCATCATCCGCAGCTGAAAAGGGGTCTGAATCCCTATCACGAAGGGCACGTTGTCAGAGTTCAGGACCCCTTCTATCTTAGTCCCCGGATCCTGGTAGTAGAATACCATCTCTCGATTCTCTCGTACCCACATTCTAACACTCTCGGCATCATTATGGTGCTTCATGTAGAGTTCTTGCGCACGGACGCCACAAATGTTCCGAATATCCTCCATGCTCAGGAAACAATCCCGAGAAGGTGTGAGCGTGCCCTCATCGCGTCCTTTGAGTACCAACCTCTGATGCTTTAGTTTAATCGATTCCATAGGAACGAGCTCGTCGTACTGCCGTAGAACCCAATCTCTAACCTCCTCCGATATGCACTTTCGGAATCTGAGTCTCCCCCTGGTGATGTTTACCTTATCGTGAACGATATTGCCCTCTCTATCAACGTGATCTTTGCAGAAGTACCCTATCTCGGCGATAGATGGTAGAAAGTAGTACCTCTTTACATAGAATCTACATTGGCAGCCCACCTTCATAGACCCTCCCTCCTTCGCGTCAGTAGCACGAGGGCCTTTCTGACCACGTCCTGAGTATATCTGTTTTCCTTTCCGATTGTATCGTCGTGCTGTGGGTGCCATATCGGGAGTGATATCGTCGATCTTGTCTCTATTGTCTTGGGGACCGTATTGACAACGCCATCTGCAACGACAGCCGAGAACTTTTTGTGATGGATACAGTGCGCAGTAGACGATATGACAGTAATCCTCGTAACAGCAATGACCATCTTACCGTTGAAGCTCGATGGGGCAGTTCCAGCGATAGTGGGTCTTATCTCCCACGTTCGTGGGGTCGAATTTATCCCGCACGAATGTGGTCTCGACGTCCTTTCGGCATGATTGCTCACCGTTCACGAAATCCATTACTCTATCCCATGGAATGTAGGCGATAAGCTTCGATTGCTTTCCCTCACCGGGGTCATGATCAGGAAGACCATGGAGGTCATCAACAGCGGACTTCGTCTCCCTCTCGGCCTCAAAATTCCACCTCAGATCTTTCCAAGTTAGCAAACCAGGTGGAGGCTTATGTAATGCATCACGCATCCTAAGAACCTTGTGACCATGCTTCATGAGGTACCGAGCGTGCGGGCCTTCTCGGATAGCTGTATCTAGATCTTGCACACCCTCCTCACGCACACCAGCAGGCTTCTTTCGACCCTGCCGCCTCCATCCTCTCGCTGCCACCCCGTTATCGGCTCCACTCCGAACTGGTACCTCACTTGCATCCACACCTGGGAAGACCGGCGGCAGGAGATTCAGATCCAGGAACTCCATTCCCGCTGCCTATCGGTGACACTCTACTCTCCCGCGAGCACAACAAATGGCGCCGCAATGAACACGGGCTGGGGAGACGTTGCAAGCCGAGTCCAACATAAATCATCTACATCATCTCCGCTCCTCGGATTGCCCGGATGATACTGGCTTATCGGCGGCGGAGGGGGGTGGATGGGTCCCACCGGTACACGTGGGCGTGGATCCGTTCCTAGGCCGATAGCCGATATGGTGTTATCGGGTCTCGGGGTCTGCGCCGATAGCAGGGGCGGGCAGGCGCTTATCGGGATGGATCGGGCAGGGATCTCGGAAAGGGCGAGAGGCGCTGGAAGGAAAAGACGCGGACAAGGGGGCGGAAAGATGCTTTTGGGGGACGGCCGCGGGAGACGGAAAGAAGACCAAAACAGGGCCTGACAGCCCGAACACGGATTGAACCTAGTGAGCGGGGTGTGTGTTGGCAATGGTGGGCTGGTAAAAGGCCACCAGGTGTTGACTGGCAAGGCTCCAACAAGTGTTGAATGAAAGAGCACCGAGGGGAATCAACACATGGCACCTAATCACATGGAATTTGAACAAGCAATATCACTATTACTAAGTTACAGTACAGGGCTGTACTTGTGTAAAGTAGAGAAGGGTGAAGGCTATCCAGTAAGTTCCTGGCACTCCACTCATTGAGCAGGGCACATGCACGAGACCATGCTGACTCATTCAGCACCACAGATGTACAGTATGAGACCATGCTGACTCATTCCGCGCACCATGCGGACATGTGCAGTCCATGTGTCACATTGCCCCAAAAAACAAAACCAAAAAAACTCCGGTCCCCAAAGAGGGGGCCGGAGTGAATAAAGTGTTTGATCATTCCACTACACTATTAACCCCTAAGGTACCAAGTGTCAAAAATGGGCTTTTTGAAAGTTCGGTTAGGTTCCTATGGTGTCAATTTCCAACATTCTTCTTTGAAATTTTTACTATAGAAAGACATTACCAAGAGCTTAGTGGGAAAACAATTTTTTCCCAAATTGGACATTTGATGAAAAAGTTATAGGGTTTTGAATTTTAAATGGGGAGGGCGGGCACCTCGGGCACCTCCAAAAACTTTTGATAGGACACTCTATTGAAAGTGAGATTTTCAGTACTCGCAAGTAATATTATTTCCCTTCATGTTGTCAAAAAAAAGTTCTTTTCTTTAGTGAAAAATAGCATACCAACCCAAGTCAAACATTTTCACACATTGTCACTCATTCTCGGGCAAGGTACCAAAAAAACTTCTTCTTTTCCACATAAAACCTAGAGATCTTCATATTTTTCACTTTTTATTTTTTCCACAACAATATGTAATGTAAACCTTCTTATTAAGCATTCCGATTATCAATCGAAAACATATTAAGTTCAAAAAAAATTAAAGTGTGAATTAACAAATTTTGAGCCTCCACTCCTTGCACACTTGTTTTGAATATGCTACACCCCGTCTCTACCTCTAAAAATTGGTGTGTAAGGAGCTAACATCATGTTTAACAAGATGGTAATAGATTTAGACCTTTTGTACTGAAAACTTTTGACACCAATTGAAGTCAAGGTCTGTTGATCCACTAAACGCAGGGAAGAAAATGAACCATTTGCTTGACTTCAAACACTATAATCTTTCAATCCGTGCGGTCAAAGATTATGAAATTTTGAACATGTATTACTTAATAAGCCTTTATTGAGATCCTACGGTCAGAACTAAGAATCAAAGTTTTTGTTACCCTCTTTATTCATTGCACTAGAATCCATTAATTTTGAAGTGTTTTTGGTGTAAAACTGTCACGGTACCTTAGGGGTTAAGGGCCCGGTTACATTAGGCTTGGGGTCGGATGGAAGGCCGGTCGGATTTGCCTTCAATCCGGGCCTTCAATCCGGCCTTCAATCCGGCCCCAATCGCCCCAAATAATGTAAAGCATTGAAGCCGGATTCTAGGGCCAGATTTCAGATTCATCATCTTGGCCCTAGTCAATGTAAAGTGTTGGGGCTGGATTCTAGGGCCAAATTTTCAATTTTTAAGTGTCTTAGATTTTCATAAGGCTCAACTAAAAATTATAGAAGCACAATTGTCAAGCCTTTGTCTTTGTTTCTTTCCTAGTTTAAAGAAAAAACAGGTTTCATATATTTACTTTACATGTTCTCTTTCCTTACTACATTTAAAATTTAAAAATAAATAAGAGTATTTTTTCTATTTTCATTTTTTTCCCCCTTTTTCTCTTGTTTTTGATAGGTCTAAAATAAAAGAAACTTTCTTTTTCATATGTGTGCAACTTTAAATTCTTCTTCCTCTTTTGACTATTGGAAAAAAGAGTTTTATTTACTTTATTTGACCAAATCCCTTTTTTGGATGCATATCCAAAAGGAAGGAGTATTTTTACTTTTTCAAAATTAAAATTAAAAATAAAAATAAAAAACTTCAATTTTATTAATTGACGGTATTTATTTGAAGGATCCAACGAAGGAACCAAATCCGGCCCTAGATGGGAGTTGGGGCCACCCCAAACCTCATCTCGATTGCTCCCTTGGGGCCGGAAGGTTTGGCGCCAAAACCATGCCACCTAAGGCGACACGTAGGATGAAATGTAGTTCATGTGGGCCCCAAGTATAAAGCTCTTGGGTTGGATTTTGAGAGATTGAAAGACCCTATTGGTTGAAACTTGGAGAGTTCCGGCTGGCCCTCAATCCGGCCCCAAGTATAAACCGGCCCTTAGGGGCGGTTTACACTACGGATCAAGAACTCGTCCCATGACCCTCTAAAATCTGTGATTGGCTCCATCAACTTGTCCCGGGATGACTCAGGTTTACACTAGGAGGAAAAAAGAAAAGTGACCAAAGGAGTTGAGATCCTGAAAAGGCCTAGAAATAGGCCTTGTGGATTATGTTGAAGGGTCCCCCGGATTTTGCGGCGAGAGAGGCCAAAAGGGTTCTCTCGTTCTAAAATGAGGAGACCATGGGCCAAAAAATGCAGTTTTATTATTTTTAAGTCGTTTTTTTAGGGGGCCCAACATTACTGTAGATACAATGGCGGTCACCCTTTATTACCTCATGCTGTTAGACTTTGAACTCAAAGTAGGAAAGACCTTCATTGTTTTCATTGAATCATTCCCTCATTTGTCTTCTGTGCCTTGTTCTTGCTGTATTTTGTCGTTGTGGCTTGTTTTTTTTTCTTTGTTTTTTTTTCAAAGCATGGAGGGGTACAGCTCGGATAGAGACTCCTTTAAGGAGTTGCAAGGACAAGAATGGTCCCAGAATTCACAATGGATGCAAGAAATTGCAGCTCCAATTTTCAGGACCACTCCTACATTGCTTTCTCAGATTCTACATCCTCAATTGCAACATAGTCTGAATCTTTTTAGCTCTTCTTCTAGTGCATTCCGACCTCCTTCTCTTGTGCCTTCTTCTACTATTGGAGCTGAGATTTTACAAGTGAAGGAAGAGGTGGCTATAACTGCAAAGGGCGTAGGGAAGAAGAAGGGGCGTCCATTTAAAGAGAAGGCTGCACCTATAGGGAAGGCGAAGTAAACAACCACCAAAACTAACGTAATTGAGCTTGGAGAGTCGGATGAGGAGGGAGTTGCTTCAGTCAAGTGGAGGGATTTTGAAGTACACCAGTTGATTGCTATCCGAGGAGAGATAGACGATGAATTCGCACGGACAGCAAATAAGCAAGGTATTTTTTTCCAATTTTTTTTTCCGTTTCAATCCAATTAGCGAGGCAAATGCGGGCGTATGTGGGCCGTATGATGAGGCCGTAGAAGGCCTTAGCCGTATGCCCATGCCCATGCCCCTGCTCCTGCCTCCCTCCCCCCAAAACTAGGTTTTGCTACCACGGAGGCTTTGCGGGTCTAGATTAGGGCTCACCATCTCCTCGCACGCGTGGGGATTTGAACCCCGGTCCTCACCGAGCAAAGAGATTCCTCCAAACACCTCTACCGGTCCTCACTGTGCAAAGAGATTCCTCCGAACACCTCTACCATCCTACCAACCTCTTTTCATGTGTACATCTCTTCATGTTGCCTATTTGAGCTTGAAACTGTCAATTCCTAGGTGCTGGAATTATTTTTCAATCACCGTTTTTGAGCCCTTAATGCATCTTTTTCTATGTTTTGATCATCTTTCTGTATGCTTCTTGCAAGGGTTAGTACGTGGATCAAATTACAGATCCGTATGGTGGCAGCAATCAAAGGTTTCAGCCGTACATGGTTATCATGCAAGAAGAAATACAAGATGATTCTGAAGGAGTATAGAACGGACAAGAAGGCTAATGAGGTTTCCAGGACGGATAGGAAACAAGAGTGCAGATGGTTTAACGAAATGGACGAATGGAATAGCAACAGAGCAAGTGTACACAATCAAATTCCAGCAAGTGCAACCGAAATTATTGAAGAACATCTCACTCCGTCTTCACCTACATCTGCTCAAACAATTTCAACATCAATTCCAGTCCCAACAACACAAGAGAAGAAGAAGAAGACTCAAGACAAGATAGAAGGGCTTTTGGAACAAGTGGTTGGTAATTCCAGCGCCCTTTTTACTACATTTCAGGAATCCACCAATTTCTTGAAAAACATGGATAGGAATTTTGCAGCATTGCTAGAGAAGTTCTATCTACTCTTCTAGATGATCTGATCCACTATCACTATCCATATCAATGATGGTGGAGCTAGTGCGCAGTTTATACTACCACAAGCTTTCAGCTATTAGTTCATGCATCATTGTAGCTTCACGAAGCACATCATTTGTCTTCTCATTTTCTTTGAGTAAAAAATTTTTAGTTTCACCATTAATTACATCGTCCGGAATAGGCACATCTTCCGTAGCCGCAATTCGTTTTCTTACTTCAGCAATTCCTGTCCTTTCACCACGTAATTCGCTGCCGTCCCTAATCTCTCCTTCGTCTACTCTCCTCCTCAATTTTTCCTCGGTTTCAGCAATCCTATCATCCTTGATGCCATCACTATTAATAATGTATATGTTGTGTAGAACTATACAACTTGATACAATATCAGGCATACTCCTCAAGGGCACTTCAGATCTTTTCATAATTAACCTCCATCGTCCCTTTAATATCCCAAATGCTCTTTCCACACACATGCGAGTAGATGATTGAATAAAATTCCAATTTGCCTCTCTACCAGATAATGTTGCCCTTCCCGCCTTTGAATGGACAATACATCCAAGGTCTCACCGGATATGCCACATCTCCAATCAATTTGTAGGGTTGAAACCTGCCTTCAATGCAAGCTCGTCCTATTCTTGTAACCTGAAGTACAGCCCAATCATGAAGACTACCAGCCCAACCAAACTCATAATCCCAAAACACGCAATTTGGTCCAACAATCCCTTGTAAAATTGTTGAATGAAAAGACTTTCTACAATAGTAATCTTCTCCACCAACGACAGGAACTGATACAAGAATGTGCCACCCGTCAATTGCTCCAATAATGTAAGGTATTCCATGTAGTTGTTCAAACCTTGAAGCTAATGCCCTAAACTGTGATTCATTTGGAGTTTGAACAGAAAGTGGCTGAAGATGCTTCCGAACACATTTACAAAACTCTCGTACAACTATTGAAAGTGTACTCTTGTGAACTCCATACAAATCTCCTATGGTCCGCAATCCATCACCAGTATCCAACCTGTGCAAAGACATTGCAATCCTATATTGTATAGGCACAGTTGGCCTGAAACGAGTATCTTCTTTCTTCAAATATGGCCCCAATCTCTCACATAAAAATCTGAAAGTATCGAAATTGACTCGAGTCCGACTCCAAAAATCCTTCTCTGTCTATGAACCCAACAATAAACGGTCCACAAATCCAAACATTCGGGCTTGATTCCATATGCTCCTCTCTCTACAACCCAAACTTTCATGAAGCAAGCTGAAAAAAACAAACTTCTTCCATTCTCCTTGCAAGATCAAGGCTTGCATATCTGCAACATGCTTTGCAAGCATGTACAAACACATGTGTAACCCTAAAACTAAGACAAGACTCCTTCTCCTCTCCTCCATTGAAACCATGGTTGCGGCAATTTTAGGGGAAGAGAAGAGAAGAGAAGAAAGAGAAGGAGGAGAAAAAAGAGAGACGGTAAAACATGACAATTTTTTCCAAAACTGCCCTTTTTCGGCCTTCATAAAAATATCAGCACGCCCACTTTTTAGTACATGGTCATTCCTCCCGGTCCAAGTTCGGATTACACTTAATGAGAGGCCCAAGGGCTTTAAAAATGACATTTTTATGAAGTGAGACCATGGAAGTGTGACCATGAAGTGTGACCATGGAATTAATCCATTTTCCTTGGTCACGGTTCTTGGTCTACAGTGTAGACCGCCCCTTAGATCCATGTCCATCAGACATAGGTTTAGTAGTATGGAACTACACTAAATATTGCATTTAGTATACTAAACACTAGATGCGAACATGTACACTAATTGCAAACTACGCAATTAGTGTAGTGGCAGAATACTATATTGAATGCCAACTACTACACAATTTGGGAATTCCAGTAAAGATTGGAATAAAAAATTTCAACTCGTGGTCATTTATTGTATCAAAAGTAGAAGAGAATTATTTGTTCATTTGGTGTATCAAAAGTGAAGAAGAGAAAAAATAAAAACTTTTAGAATTTTTTGGGGGAAAACAACAATTTGGAGAAAAGAACAACATAGAAAAGTAGACAACTTTGAAAAAAGAATAATTTAGAAACACCAACAACTGAGAGAAAACAAAATTTTGGAGAGAAAACATTGGAAAAGAAGAACATAGATATGGAAAGAAAGTGCATCTGCAATCTATATCTATAATAGAATTTGATGGTGCTCAGGATAAGGCTCTCCAATGAGGCTCTCGGGTGAGGCAACACTCACACTTCAACTGAACTTAAGAAAGATAAAGCTAGAACTAAACTTTTGATTAGTCAGAACTGGAATAGAAAGTCGACTTTTGGAATAGAATGTCTACTTTTGGAATGAAAGTCAAACAGACTAGAGATAGAGTTGGTAGTTGATAGAGTTGGTATATAATGTATGGGAACAGTGGGCGCACACACAACGTTGTCTACACCGAAGCACTTCATTAATAAGCATGTCGCCCCTGTTGGTACAACGGGTACATAACCTCGTCCAAAAATAAAATAAAAACATCTGCAAGAAAGAGATTGGAAAATAGAAACCGAGGTTCGAAAGACATTAGATTTTTTTATAAAAAAATTATCTGTAAAAGGGATCATTTGAAAAAGGAAAGATTTAAAAAACAAAAACTATTAAGATGGAAAAACTTGAAAAAGAAAACATCTGAAAAAGGAAAACATTTGAAAAAAAATAACATTTAGAAAACATAACCTTTGAAAATTTGACTTTTTGAAAAAGTAACCTTTTGAAAAGTAACCTCTTGAAAAGTAACCTCTTGAAAAGTAACCTCTTGAAAAGTAACCTCTTGAAAAGTAACCTTTTTAAAAGTTAACCTTTTTAAAAAGTTAACATTTGAAAAAGTAAACATTTTGAAAATGCAACCTTTCAAAAAAAATATCATTTTGAAAAGTAACATTTTGAAAAAGTAATCTTTTGAAAATGTATGCTTTTGAAAATGTAACCTTTGGAAAAGTAACATTTAGAAAAAATAAGCTTCTGAAACAATAACCTTTTGATAAAGTAACCTTCTCATTAAGTAACATGTTGAAAAAGTTACCTTTTGAAAAAAAAATGTTTAAAAAAAATTACCATTTGAAAGTAATATAATTTTGAAAAAGTTACCTTTTGAAAAAAGAAGTCTTTTGGAGGTGTCTATTTGTTTTTTAATTTTATCCAATTAAGGTATGGCGGCCGATAAGGGGTTGATTGGAGGTGTCTTTTTAGTTCATTTTATTTTACTGGCACAAGAAAGTTGATTGGGAGTATCATGAATGCCATGGACGGCTAACACTATTTGTCAACTTCTTTGCAATTAGTGAACTAGGCTAAGTACAATGTTCATGTTAGCACACTAAATGCAATATTTAGTGCATTCCCTCCTCTTGAGGGTAGACACTATGTAACCAAGGAACCAGTAACTAGTAACCAACAATCGAGGACCAAGAACCAACCAGAGCCACAAGGCCTTGTTTCAAGGAGTGGTATGTAAATATTGGATGGGTGTTTTTGGGAGGTTTTATGAGGTACTATCATATAATTCTGGGAGAGGTTGGTTGTTTTCCAATTTTCGTTGATGTAGAAGTATGGACATAGCATGTTGGATAGCAATGGTGTTTATAATTGTGAATGTCTTTTTAATTGGGTGGATGGGAATATTGAATGTTCTTTTGAGACTTTTCATAGAGGGGATAAAGGTAGTAGCTCTAGCTCCAGCGGTAATGACAATGGTCAACTTTCCATCCAAGAGTTGCGATGTCATTAATGAGTGGTTGGTATTTATTAATTTTATTTTCGATCGTTTCTGGGGAAAATCTATCATTATAGTATTTGAATTCAATAAATTGGATAGTATGGTTTGTATTTATGTGGTCGGGTGGGGGGTCTTTATATGGTAGTCCTTTGACACATAATATGTCTGGTTTAAATCTGGCATTACACTAACATCTTTGGAGTAGCCATGAGAGGACCGTATTTTCTTGTGGTTTGTTGTTGAAGATCCTGGCGTTCATAAGTACAAAGCACCATGATTTATTAGAGGATATTATTAGTTTACGAATTTTTCATACCGCATTATTGTGCCTTCTGACGGTTAGGGAGTGTATGTGCTGGTTTTGGCATTTGAGGAGTACGTGTAACCATGTGTCCAATTCCGTGGAGGTGCATATTGGGCATGATATGGATGGAAATCATTCTGTTCCAAATAAGAGTTGTTTGTGGGCGTTTCCCATATATTGTCATGTACGAAATTTACTAAGGCATGTTTTTTGTAAGCCGGGGGTTGTGGGATTTTTCCAAAAGTTTGTTCTCAATGTTGTTGTTACCAATCCATTTATCTATGATAGGAAAACATTCTCAGATTCGATCAAGGTTGTTAATTAACCCTTGTTTTTTGAGGTATTTATCTTAAAATCTAATTGGGCCTTTGTCCAAGGTGACTTCCATAGAGGACCAACTTTTGCTTTGGAGGTAATATGGGACAGTGTGTGCGTGTTTATGTGGGTGTTTGACATTTTTATTAGATTTACCTAGTCCTTCTTTGGCTACATTATCTGCTTGTTCGTTTTTTTCTATATTGATGTGTGCTCTAACTTTATGAAGGTTTGTAGTTTGTGTACAATTTTGTAGCATTTGAACCATTGATGTAAGTATGGCTTGGTCAGGGTGGCTATTGTGGAGGGTAGGGTGTGTTATTTTTGTGTTCAATAGACACAGTACATTTGTACAAGTTGTAAAGATGCGTGCCGGTTCATTAGCATATTGTGTAGTCATAATTTGGAGGGTTTTATGGAGGGCCATCATCTCTGCTTTGAGGATATTTTGAAGTCCATGGAGTCTTTTGGATTTTTTAATTTCTTTGATTGAATTGTATATGCCATATCCCGCTTTTTCTCTATGCCAGTGTCCTAGAATGACTTCTCTTGGTTCGTTGAAGGAACCTTCTATATAGTAATTATATGCAGGGGCAAACTTTAAGGGGATATAATCACAATATGTGGGAAGGAGGTAGTGTAGCGAGGTGGGTTTATGTTGTATTTGTATATTTAAGATGGACCATTACTTGCTACGATTCATTGGGGTTGAGGGAGGTGTAGGTGGAGCTATTTCAGTATATATTCGGCTTACGTTGAGGTTATTTATTATAGAGGTAAGTAAGGCAAGTTGTTCCAAGGTACCAATATTATTATTTTGATGGTATATGCATAGTGTTTGGATGGTAGATGGTTCAAACCTAGATTTATTTAATGGTTCGGGTGGTAAAGTGGGTTCTTCACATGGTACCGAGTCTGCCTCAAATAAGGCTATGATGTCAAAGTCTGGGAATGGTCCTGAATGAGGGTTAAAGTTTTGGTATCGCTTATTGTCCGGTGTAAAAATAAGAGTAGAAGTAGAGTTTGGATCATTTTTGGCTACAAATCTCGCCCAATGTATTGCTTGTTGTGTTTCTTCTATATTGTGCGGGTATCCAATACCATTACCAATCCATTTGTGGTCAAAGGTGTTTCTTAATGAGCCAAAGATTTTGTTTCTTTTGAAAGGTGAATAGAACTTAGTAAGTTGGGTGGAGCATGTGGCGGGGGATGAAAAGTATGAGTGTTGGATGTTGAAGGATGAGATTAGTGAGTTTAAAATGGGCGTGGATAATGTATATTGTGTGAGTTTAACCCCTAAAGGACCAAGGCAATTTTTCCTCAAAAACACTCCAAATCTGCCATTTTCAGCGCAATCAACACAAAATGATACAAAATCATTTTTTTGAAAATTTAACCGTAGGATCTTGTACTAGACTTGAATGAAAGTGTGTGGTGAAAATTTTGGTAAGTTTGATCGCACGGATTGAAAGATATTAGCCTTTGAAGTGAGACATAATCTCTTTTTCAGGTCATACTATACACCTTCAACAAACTTCGACCACCTTCTATGGCAACTTTTTGCACTACGGGCCGTGATTTTATTGTCTTAACTTTAAAAGGATCATGTTAGGCACATGTGCACCAAATTTTAGAAGTAGAAGAGGTGTAGAAGATGTCCTAAAAAATCCTGCAATGCACCTATGTGCCGAGAATCAACAATACACTTTATATTTTGCATATATCATATCCTTCTCAAATATTTGAAATTCACAAATCCGTACGATCGATGCAAAGATCTCAATTTCCTTTCCAAGAGGACATTTTCAGTCTTTTGAATGGACAAAAACTCGAATTTCTATTGAATTTAGAAGTTATTAAAGTTTGGTGAAAGTATTTGTGATATGTCACACTAAACTGCTGCACTATTTGTATATGTAAGTGAAAATAAATTGTAACTTTTGAACCGTAAGTCGGAATTCTACGAAATTTGTGTCTACGCAAAGCTAATCAAAAGTTGTTCATTCAATAAAAAAATCTCAAAAAATAATGCCTAGAATTGAGAACGTGGTACCTTACCCAAACTCAAAATGTCCCCTGAGGGGACTTTGGTTCTTTAAGGGCTAGTGAAGGGAAGTGATTAGATATCTTCCGTGTTCTTCATATACATGTGCGTGTTTTCATTAATTTTGATTGTATTGCTTGATGTGAGAATGTCTTTTTTGGGGTTGCATTTGGTTCTGTGCATATTGAGGAGGGGAATGATTATAGATGTGATTACTGATTTTGAGTCAAAGAATTGCTCTTGACGATGGTGTGCTTGAATGATTTCTAAGTAGAATTTGTTTTGTGTGTTTTGATAGTATTGTGTTAATTGTGTGGAGTTATGGGTTGAGGTGGGATGGTCATGCCATGGGAAGAGGTTCCGTTGGGGTAACCATTTGTTGACATAGGTATTGTTATTGTATTGCCATTGGCATAAATATTTGGTATAGTTTTTATAATTTTGTTTGAGTCAATATGTTTTCTATGTTTGTGGTCAATCACAAGACTAATAGGATATGTAGATGGGTTTTTGAGGATGTGTATTGGAACGAAGGGAGGAGTGGATGCGGTGGATTAGGGGGGAGGTGAATTGGCGGGGGGTTGTTTCTTGGTTGAATGTTGTTGTTGGTGGTAGTATATGTGTTTTTGAGTGTGTAGGGGTTCTAATGTGTTGGGCATGGTGAAGAGCATGTATTAGGGCATGGGGGTAGCAGAATAGTTGTTGGGCAATTTTAAGGGCGCTCTTGACTAATTTGAATGGTGTAGCATGAAATGGTTTGAAGTCATCTTGGTTCATAATATGTCTTCCGTTTGGTAGTGTAATTTGTGTTAAGTCCGTAATATTTACTGAAAAGAGTTTTTGTAAGAGTTTTTGGGAGAGGTGTGGGTTCAGCCATGTGTCATTTGAGTTTTTTGTAGCCATGTTTGTTCCAAAGGTGAGGGTTCTGACAGGAAGTCAGTGAGTGTGCTTTTTAGATACACTTTTGCTTCATTTTTTAGTAGGATTAATGTTCGGGTAATTGGTGATCTAATGCAATCCGTTTTTTTTATTCTAGGGATATTTTTAGCACCACCGTATTTGGCAAGGATGGAGTGGGTGAGTCCTTTGTAAATCTTGCCAAGTCTACCTTTATCGTTTAGTGCATTTTTAAGTAAGCATTTTTAAGGGAGAAAGCTTCTAGTCCAAATAAATTTTGTGGGAGTTAGGTTATGACATTTGACATACATTTAGGGAGGCCACAAATGGATTTTGTTATGGCTATGATCTTTTTGTCCAATTTTTTAATAGCAAGCATGGAGTATAGAACTACGTAGAAACCGTATGCTACTCTGAGTCTAAGTACTTTGTCTACCATTTTATTTTTTGTTTCATGGTGGCTAGGCATGTTATTAGTTCTTTGCATTGTTTAGTAAGCTTTGCACTAGTGATGTGAATTTGTATCTTTCATTTTAGTGAGGGAACAAGGTTTGTGCTAAGGTATACGTATGGTTCATTTTGATGTAGTATATAGATGGGTTGGTTACGGTAGTTAATGTTGGCGGTTTGCATAAGTGCTTTGAATGCAGTGGGGTTCATTTTTGATTTGCTTGGGCAACCCGTGGCGGCACATTTTTGGATGCCAACATCCATTCCAGACCAATTGCAAAATTTTTCAATTTTATTGAGTTGCATTTGTATTGATTTAAGTTTACCGGCTATAGCGGCAAGGTTGTCGGCGCAGGCGGCCGAGTTAATGGTGACTTGTGAAGTTCCAAAGGTGCATCCATCTTAGTACACTAAAGATGGCTTTTGGTGTAATGGTCCGAATAGTGTAGTTAACCTAGTACACTATTTGTTAACAAGTTGGCAATTAGTGTTAGCCGCCATTGTCATGATAATTATCCCTTGATTGTCCACCAACCCTAGTACCTTTAGTATTAGCCCCCAATCAACCAACTATCCTAGCACAAAAATTTGTTAACAAGTTGATAAATAGTGTTAGCCCTCAATCAACCGCCTGCCAGCTGCCATGCATTTATTCTCTCCGTCTCATCCTCAACCTCATCTCTTTATCCTCCAATTCCCAACTATTCCCATTCACATCTCTTGCATTCCTTGAAATTTTTAATGAATATCCAGTGAATATTTAATGAATTTTAATGAGTTTTAAAGTTATATTTTATGACAATTTAATATTTATTAAAAATATATAATGCATATTAAATGTGTATTTGAATATTTAATGTGTATTTGAATATTTAATGTGTATTTGAATATTTAATGTGTATTTGAATATTTAACGCATATTTAACGCATATTTAACGCATATTTAACGCATATTTAACGCATATTTAATGCGTATTTAATGCATATTTAACGCATATTTAATGCATATTTAATGCATATATGATGATTATTTAAGGTTTATTTCTATATTTCTTGTACATTTCTTGTATATTTCTTGTATATTAATGTTTTTTTCCTTTTCCAAAATTCCTTTTTTTTCTCACTTTCCTTCTAAATCAAAGTTCTTATTTTTCCAATCTTGTACTTGTAGTTTCATTTTTCCTCCATATGTACATTCTTCATTGTCCAATTTTTGGGATTTTCCTTTTGTTCCGTATCTATGTTCTATTTTCCCCAATATTTGCTTTGCAAATTCTTGTATTTCTAGATGCACCCAAAATCTTTTGGCGGATTGTCTTGTGCTCGTGACGGAGCTTCGTTCCAAGCTTGCGGGCTGTTTTGTGCTCGTGACGACGTCTCTTCTACAATTGCATGTAGTGTATACAATGATAATCTTCTAACCCGAGCAATTTTTTTGTTGTGTGCAGGTGCCATGAGGTTTGAGAAGAGTGCACCATCAGCAAGTAAAAGTCAGCTAGTTTGTGACC
Source organism: Bryoerythrophyllum caledonicum (assembly GCA_963971425.1). Taxonomy (NCBI): domain Eukaryota; kingdom Viridiplantae; phylum Streptophyta; class Bryopsida; order Pottiales; family Pottiaceae; genus Bryoerythrophyllum; species Bryoerythrophyllum caledonicum. The sequence goes on along the minus strand of OZ020524.1, from coordinate 19,607,138 downwards.
AATCGGAGTACAAAACAACAAACTTTGAGAGAAAGGAGTATGTGGTTCATCACAAAAGCGGGGCGTCTTCGTTGGCTGTGAGCGCGGCGGCTCCCTCTTTCACTAGTCTCCTCACATGTATGTGTCCTTCTCGCGGGCTGTGCAAGTGGTTCTTTGTTTCCGAAAGGCATGGAGAGTGTATCTGCGCAGTAGAACAAAGTGAGAGGATTTGAGAGGAAGGTAGAAGCGTGTTCTACACCTCGTGGCATGTTGATGTTTGGTGGATATTGTTGTGGTCGATGAACGTCTTTTGCTTTTGGGCTTGTGGTCGTTCGATTGCAGCTTGACAATTGTGATGTGTGGGGTAGAAGTTTAGATCTTGATCACAAATGGATTTGTCGATTTTAGCTTTGTTGTGGCGGCAAGGGTTACGTTGCAGTACTAGTTTGCAGTACATTTCTGTGAGTTTCGTGTTGCTCCTGTATCATTTAGTAAAGACTTCCAAGAAGGGGAGGGCAAAGATGACAGAGTGGTGAGGGCACTTACTTGGATGTGCACGTACTTGATTTTTGTATGATGTCTTCAGATCTTGTTTTCATGTTGATATTGGTGTGTTTGGAGCTGCAGGCGGTGGTGGCATTGTGGTGGTTGGTGTGCAGAGCCTTTCAAGGTGTGGAGCTTGAGGGTTAGCGTTCCTTTTTTTTTTTTTTTTGGTTTCGGTGGATTTTCATGCTCCTTTGTCGTGCCTTCTGTCAACTAATGTCAGCTAAAGGATGGGGAGAATGAGGACTGAGTGAGCTCCGAAAATCCTGGTGAGGGGAGGTGGGACTTAGCCTCAGAGAAGAAATTGTGGGCGCCAAGAGGTGGCTGAACTTGGTGTGAGCCCCCGCACATTTTAGATCTGAGATGTAAGAGAGGTTTGGGAAGCAGATTACGTTGGAAAGGGCTCACAAACATTAGATCTGGAGACTGAGGAGTGATCGCAAGAGCGTTAGATCTATGGTGTGCGTTTTCTGAGCAACCTGGGAGCAAGTGTTGGCACATAGATGCAACTTAGCTCCATGCCACATGATCAGTACCAAATCTGAAAGTTGGATACCAAATCTGTAGGCTTCTCTTTTAGTCGATGCACCTCCCCAACCCAGTTACTCACCTTTACAAAATAGCAAGAAAGACAAGACCAACTCGACCACATTACAAGCAGCAACTCTCCACAACCCAAGATCCACAACATTGACAACCTGGAGCTCAAGCAGCTGCACCCACAGCCCTGGAGAGCACCACATTCAGCAACAACAAGTGCATAAGGCAGAAACCTCAACAACAAGAAAGCATCCACCTCTGTAAGTCTTACTACCCCATTATTTTGATTAATGCACTAAATCTGCAGCTCACACACCATTAGCCAAGCACCTTTTTCTTATAACTTTCTTCTTGACACAAGTTACATATAGATCACTAGTAGTGATAGGCATAGCCTAACCAAATAAATATAACCTAACCCTAGATCACAATAACCTGTGCACACACATAGAAATCTCTACAACTACAATAGAGCGCGGAAGCGCTGCACAATTTTTCTAGATTCTTGCAGGCCCCTAAAAGACACTGCGAGAGCACAAGATCACACCTCACGTTCGACCCAGCACCTTCCAACCACTGGCCGAGCAGGGAGTGACACTCTCCTGTGAAGAACAAGATCTCGTGGACAAGGCGCATACTCCAAGTGAAGAATAACCACCAACCTGTAGAAACACAAAACTTAGTGCCAAAACATGACCTTAGTACTGACCCAAACTCACTGGAATCCAACAAGCAACAACTCCCTACGTCCCAGCTCCACCTTTACACACTTAGTGACAACGACCCAAATACAAGAGAGACTTAGACTTCATAGGGCACAAGACTCACTTCACAGGACGACAACACAGAGCGACTTTACTGGGCGACTTCGACTTCACAGAGTACAAGATTTACTCTACAGGGCGACTCCACAGGGCGAATTCGACTCTATCGCACGTGAACACAGACCTAGATTTGCATCCTCAGATCTTGACTTCGACTCTGACCTAGACCCACACACCTTGACTTCGACTTTGACCTAGACCACACACCTTGACTTCGACTTAGATACACACCTCGACCCTACATACAACGATCCTGACTTCACAAGGACAAGGACCAAATCTACAGCAGAGTGGACAGCATAGACCCGCACAATTACCCCGATCCAGCCCAGACACGAACATGACATAGGATACCGAAGATCAAGACATACAGCAGAAATGATAGAAACCCCTCTACCCGACTCAGAACTTGACGAGCTAAACAAAGCGAACCCAGGAACCGTAGACTCAACCTCGACTCAAGACTTAGCGAACCAAACATCGCGGACCCAAGGACCCCCAGACTTAACCCCGACTCAGGACTTAGAGAACCAAGCACCGCAGATTCAAGGACCTCCAGACTCAACCCAAGCAAACAGAGAAAGCTAATAGACTCAACAAGATACGAAGACCTGACTTGATCAGCAACAACAACCCGGAGCCAACTGCCACAATAGACTGTGGAACTCAACACGAAGGAGCTTCGACACAACAAGACTGCGGAACCTCAATACAATTGACCCCTGGATTCAGCGCCCGCAACGCAACACACTGAATCCAAATCAGCGCAGCAGGCACAACAGGAACATACCCCTGGATTCAGCGACCGCAACGCAACACACACAGCCCGAATCAGCGCAGCAGGCACAACAAGCATAGGCACGAAGAACCCAAAACAAAGAAGGTAGAGGACCCAAACCCAACCACAGCAACAACAAGCGCAGAAGGACATCACACCATCCCCAACAACTAACAAACGCAGCGGACGAAGACCCAACCGCGACAACATAACATACATCAACAAAACATAGAACGCCCTCGGGCCAGACCCAACCTCAGCCCTCTATCGACCTCAGTCCTCTAGCAACCTCCTTAGTCGGCAGACTAGCATCCTCGGCTTAGACCCAACCTCAACAATAGAATAGAGAGCGCCCTCGGCTGAGACTAGCGTCCTCAGTTCAGCCCATACAACGTGCTCCTCCAGCCCGACCTGCGATCCTGGCAACATACACAAAGACGTGCTTCAATAGTCCACGACCCTGAGTAGACAGACCAACGACCCCCTCCCAACCCGTCCAGCGACCCACCTCAGACCTCTATCGACCTTCCCTAGCCGACTAGCAACACCCTACACCCCTCACCAACCTTCCTCAGTCTGGCTAGCGACCTACCCACCTGCTAGCAACCTACCCCAGCCCAACGACTCCAGACCAACACCTCAAACCAATTAGTACCCACATGGACGCAATGGACACCGAAAACCCACAACCAGGAGCCATGAAGATCACAGGGACTGAAGACATAATCTCAATGGCAAATGGAGGCCCAACCCCATCCAAAAAAGCTAGAGGTAACTATCCCACCTCCATTCAAGTCTCCATCCCTGACATCTCATCATTTCGTTTTTGGTTAGGCTTCTCCACCATGGAAAAGCTTGTGATGGATGTAGGACACGAGCCTCTGCTTAGTGGAGAGAGTGTCAGAGACATGATCACTCGTGGAGCACCCAAGGAAGAAGCAAAGGAGGCCCTTGGCGCCACCGTGGCTTACCCGAGGATCCCGCAATTATTATACTCCTCGACCCGCAACGACAACATCGAAGGCCAACACTACAACCTTACACAGGTACCCTTCGATATCCCTACGCACCCTATCACAGGACTCTCCTATGACTTCCATGTGGCAATTCACTTCGAATTGCCACCGCATCCCATGTACCATGATGATGTGAAGAGGCTAGCACTAGCTAGGCTTGAACACATGCACATCCTATTAGGCACCAACCTAATGGACCCCATAGCCGTTCTATGCAAAGAGGTCAAAAAAGAGGGGCAGAAGGGTATATGGTCAGGAATTATTAAACTATACCTTCTCAGGCCAGAGGTTGATGCTATTGCCTTCCTTCGTGGCACTAGATACTTCATTCTTCACTTAGACCCTATAGGACAGGCCTCCTTAGGGAAAGTATGTAAAACTTTCCATGCAGTAGCAAGGAAGAACTTATCAGTGCGAATCAAGAGCGAGGCTCTCAAAGGTGTGACTGCCCACACCCTCTTCCAAGATGTGGTGACAAACAGTTTCTCGAGAAACTTGGAGTTCGAGATTACAGATGTGCAGAAGGTGCAGGTTGACTCACACGCCTTCATTGTTGCCCCAACCCCTCAACAAGCCAAGAAATTCGAGCTCCACCAAATTACCACACAACATGAGGTGATACTAGCACGTACAAGTAGTTCTGGAGGCCTCTCTCCAGTTGATAGAGCCAAGAAGGACGCATTGACGGTCACCCTCTCACATCTTCCCATCCTTATGAGCGTGGTAGAAACCACGGCAGCCATTCATCAAACCTTCGAGGCCAAGAATGTCATCTCCTTATGGTTCCACAGGCAGCAGAGAGGAATACACAATGGTAGTGCCAATGTGCAATTCCCTAACCCCATTATCTACCGCCAATTTTTACACAAGACATTCACTATAGGGCGACATCAATTGGAGATTTCTCCCCACCGTTGCAGCCTCGAAGGAGAGGACCCACCCACCACCGCATTATTGAAGAAGTGGGGTTTCAATGACATCAACAAAGCCCTCGTAAACACCGTGGAGTCCCTCCAAACTACCCCCGCTCCCGCGAGCATCACCACGTCAGAAATGACCTCCATTATAGATGCGGGAAACAAAAGACTGCATCAAGAGCTCTCTATCTTTAGAGAGGATATCATCAAGGACACAAAAGCCTACACCGATAACCGCACCAGTAAATTACAAGCCAAGCTATCAAATGTGGAGCAGTTGATGACCTCAACACTGATGGCTATACAACAAATTACAGGATCGAGGCCACCAAACTCTCTAGCCTTGGAAGACCACTCAAACGTGGATTGACCTATGACCCCAGCCGAAGAAATCACCAATATGGCAACACATGGAAGGACAAGGTTAGCACTCCTCCCCTCCATACTCTTCAATTCTCTTCGAACATCCCTCTACCCATTGAAACTATTATCCCCTCTAGTATGCTCTCTTCTCCTTACTACTATATGCTAGTTAGTACTCTCACACATAATATACTAATACCCCCCACACCACTACAACTAGATATAAACTTTCAAAGGCTTCATTCTCTCAGTACCTTGCCATTAACAATGACATACCTTCTCATTACTATAGTTGCAATATACTTTAGCCTTACCATAGAATGTACCTCCTCCTCACTAGTCACCTCCTACTCTAGGCACACTCTCTACTATTTCTACAAAATACCTACAACTAAATACATGGCCTGGAGACCTCACGATGGATACATGTATTGTTTTTGGGGTTTCACCCCACATATCTATAAACTTTGTTATTGCACATACCATTACAGTATGAATATCTCTTAGGAAAAAACATATAAGATACACACACTCAACACTCGTACATTCTTACGACATTTCTACACCACAAACACACCTCATACACCCACACACAACACACCAATCCTAACCCCACAAACACCTACAACTAATAAAAACACCCACCACCTTGCATGTCACCGCTTACACACACCTCCCAAAAACACAACCAAACAAACTACCACCAACACAAACTCACCAAAAACAACCATCATAATTACATACACACCCTCATACATACACACACACAAAATCAAGACAAACACACAAACACCCACACACTCACACACATACAAAAATACTCAAATCAAAACCACAAATACACATGTACACACATACACAAAAACAAAAATACATCCACACAACCAAATAGACACACATAAGACCAAAACCACACATAATAAGAATACACACATACATACACACACACTCACACGCCCACAATCGCAAACACAACCCCACTTACAGAAAACCACAAAGACACACACAAAAACACACCTAAAAAAATATAAACAAGCCCACACACACACTAAAAAAAATACGTGTACAAAGATAACACTTAAAACCATAGAAAAAATCAGAACCACAACAAATCCCAAAAACAAAAACATACACACAAGTATTAAAACCAAGAACATAAAAACAAGAAAATACAAAAAATTTATACACAATCTAAAAATCCAAAAACAACACCCTAAACCCCTACACTATAAAATCCTATTATTGTTAAGTGGAGATATAGAAACCAACCCGGGACCCATGCCTAATGTACTAAAAAGACATCCCACAACACATAAGAAAAATGCCAAAATGTACTTCATACCAAATACTATAAAATTACAACCGGAATACAAACACATTGCTCAGAAATTTTCACCCCTTCTCAAAACCACACACATATTACATCAACTACACAACATAACACACCCAAACATTGCCCAATCTATACAACAAAAAAATACGCACCCATCAACACATATTTTTTATGCATTAGTAATTACCGCCCACCCAAACATAGACGAATGTAACCGTCTCCTAAATCTACAAAACCCGAATATAACTACATGGACTAACACATTATTACAAACTTTATCAAACTTACAAAATCCATCCAAAAGACATATTCACACCACACACCCCTATAAAAAATTTCTAGAAGATAACCTAAGTACCATAAACCACGGAAACTCAATACATAAAGAATTATACGACTTTATACATAGTCAAACCGCACCCCCCTCAAGCAACACAATAAAACAAAAATTCCCCTACCTCCCTGATAATTTAATTAATGAAACACTAAAATGTTTTGACCCCATAGTAGAATACACACATCCACCCCCTCCCTCCTCTTCCCCCCCCCCCATCGAACCAAAACACCAACACAAACAACGAACATACAAACATCATCACATGGAATGCATCATCTCTAAACACGGCTCTCCCCAGCTTACAAACTTTGGCCACATATGCAGAAACACCACTGGCCCTTATAGTCATCCAAGAAACAAGAATATCCGCCACAAAATCTACCAAATACATACAAAACACATTCCAAGACTATAAACTAATTCTTAATAACACGCATACACTAACCAGATGCATCCAACAACGGCGACCATATACACCAAGCCGAGGAGGCCTACTTACACTAATACACAAAAAATATGCCTTCCCGGGCAACATCACAAAAATTCCTACTCCAATGATCATATCCCCCTATCTTCAAATAATTAGAATTACTAACCAACCATTACAACCATGGATAATTTTTCACATGTATATGCCATCTCACCCCGAAGATACTAGATTTATTATAGATATACAAAACACTATCACATCCCAAATAAATCAAAACCCTAATCATACTTACCTGTTGTGTGGAGATTTCAACAGAGACATAGCATTAATTGGTAGACAAAATGGAGATCATAGCACCCCACCCCAAGCCATAGACTACCAATGGCGCCACTTCACAAAAAATCTAAACTTCACCTACATAAACACTAATAGACAATACTCCAGACAAGGAGGCTACAACTATAATGATTGGAGCTTAATAGATGGATTTTACATAAATACAAATAAGAGTACACAATACACCTCCACAACAAACAAAGACATTATTCTCAACTCAGACCACACGCCAATACAACTCAACATCCCAAATAACAAACTAATAAGTCGCACCCCCACAACCGCAAAAAATACTACTAAACGCATACTTAATCCCATCCCAAAAGATAACTTAGAAAAATTCAACACAAAGTTCTTCGAAGAAAACTCCATATCAATTGGCTCTCTCATAAACACCCTTGACAATAATAATCAACTCTCTCAAACACAATGGCACGAAACATGTCACACTCTAGATACAATTATAAACAATATCTCCAATACACTGGAACAGACTTGCAAAGCCCAACCAATACCACAAATGACAAATCGTACAGCACAACAAGGTGGCTATTTACCCCGAAAACTCTCAAAAATATGGAAACAACACTTAACCATATATCATACAATACGTAAAACAATTAGAATCGTAAAAAATAACCCACAATGGCGTAACCATCCCATATGTAATGAATTACTAACTTTACAACATACCCATATTCCCGCCCCACCTCCCCCAAACCTACCCCATGACACATGGATAAAAGACATTGCACTAATCGCAAAAAATGCCAATATACAAGCACGGAAAGTAACTACAAAATACTCAAAAGACAATATAAAAAAAGCCATCTCAAATATACAGACAACTATATGAAACGAACCCTAAGAAAATAAATAAAAAAGTTTTTAAGAACTCTGAATCCGCACCATTAGATTGTATCATCGACCAATACAATAACATCCTAACTAGTCCAGAAGACATCGCAAACGAAATATTCAAACAACAGACAAAAAATAATAGACCCACAGTACCAACATGCAATTACCAACAACAACATCCACTTAAATGTACATGTGCAGTACGCCAATACCCATGGCATGATCTAGATGGTTTTACCCTAGACAAACGAGGCGAACCTGAAACACCATTACACACATACTTCAACAGAGCCATATACGATACATGCCTACGCAACCTCGGAAATAACAAAGCCCCCGGATCAGACCGCATACCAAACTCAATATTCAAAAACATGCCCCCAAGATTTCACAACTTATTATTTCTATTTTTCTCTCAGTGCTATAAACAAAAACAAATACCAGCCTCATAGAAAACAAGTGCAACTATCTTACTATACAAAAAAGGAGATTCCTCAATACTACCAAATCATAGACCAATAGCACTAGCCAATACAATATATAAACTCTACACCAGTACACTTACCTCAATATTATCCTCATATGGTGAAAAGTTTAAAATCCTGCACGATAATCAAGAAGGATTTAGAGCAGAGAGAAGCACCTCTAGACAAATACAAACTATAATAGCGGCACTAGAAGACGCACGATTCACAAATCAAGTCATATACATTCTATATGTTGACTTCAAAAACGCCTTTGGCTCTATAGACCACGCCCGATTATTAGCTATAATGAATGATATTGGATACCCAAAAGATGCAATTGCACTAGTTGGTAATATCTATTATCAGTCATCTACTTACTACATCGGTGAGCACTTTGGTCAAACTAAACCCATCTCCATTCATAGAGGCACTATACAAGGAGACACCCTTAGTCCATACCTATTCATCATATTTTTAGAACCACTACTTAGATGGCTAGAGCGAGGCAATAATGGATACACCTTTGGTACATCACAAATTACCATAAACTCCGCCGCCTACGCCGATGATCTTGCTACTATAACTAACAAAATAAATTCATTACAAATACAAATTGATCAAATCGACAGATACTGCAAATGGACTGGTATGGACGTAGGCGTCCCAAAATGTGCGGCTAGAGGATGTCCAAACAAATCCAAATTAAATCCAACCACGTTTAAAGCCCTAATGCAAGCTTCTAACATCAACTACCGTGGTCAACCAATCCCCATACTACACCAAAACGAAGCATATGCTTACCTAGGCACAAATCTTGTTCCCTCTCTAAAATGGAAAATCCAAATTCACACTACAACCACAAAACTCATTAAACAATGCAAAGAATTAACAACATGCCTGGCCACTATGAAACAAAAAATTAAAATGGTTGACACCGTAATACGCCCAGAGGTAGCATACAGCTTCTACGCTGTACCATACTCTATGCCAGCCATTAAAAAACTTGACAAAAAAATTATAGCCATACAAAAAACCATATGTGGTATGCCAAAATGCATGTCAAATGCAATAACCCAACTCCCACATAACCTATTTGGACTTGAAGCTTTCTCCCTAAAAAATGCTTACCTAAGATGTATCGGGGAACAACTACAAAATGCTCTAAATGACAAAGGTAGGCTCGGGAAAATATATAATGGACTAACACAATACGTTCTTGCTCAATATGGGGGTGCCAAAAATATACCCATAATCAAAAAAACGGATTGTATAAGATCACCTATAACCCGTACATTTTTCTTATTAAAACATGAAGCTAAAATTCACCTTAAAAGTATCCTCCCAAATTTCCTATTTGATCAAACATCATTAGAAACAGTATCGCGTCAAGAAACACGCAACCATAACACACTCAACGCCCAACTCTCCCAAAAACTTTTACAAAAACTCCTCTCAAAAAACATTTTTGAACTAAAACAAATCACCCTACCAAACGGCACATACATCATGAATAATGAAGACTTCAAAACCTTCCACTTCACACCATCCAAACTGATCAAGAGTGCCCTAAATGTTGCCAAACAATTGTTTTGTCAACCAACATGCCCAACTACATGCGATACCCCTTGTAACATACACCCACACTCCTACATACTCCAAGTCCCATACATCATCATCAACAACAACATCCTCCCAAGAACCACCCTACCACCAATCCACCCTCCCAACCCCTCGTACCCACACCACCCTAGCCCTCCAACATACATCACCAAAAATCCCACCACATACCCTATCAATAACATCATATGCCACAAACACATACAACAAAAAGATATCAACAGAATACAAAACACCTACACAAAATACCTCTGCCAATGGCAACACAACAACAATACATTTAACAAATGGCTCCCTCAAAGAAACCTTTTCCAAGACACGACTGTAATACCTCCACATTTAACACCAAAAAGCTAAAACAATACTATCAAAAAATCAAAGATAAATTCTACTCGGAAATCATTCAAGCACACCACCCACAAGAACAACTACAAGACTCAAGATCCGTAACTCCACCTATAATCATCCCACTCCTTAACATCTATACAACGGAATGTAATCCCGAAAACGATATTACCACAACCTCGAACACAATAAAAATAGAGAACAATCAAGCCCATCTATATGAAGCAAATGGCCGACATTTACACACTATCCCCACTACTAGACTCCAATGGCTATGGAATCAATATAATATGAAACTAAAAACCCCTACAAACATTGAACCAACTACCCAACCATTTGAAACCGAATTAGTTTGGTTATACCAAAGATATAAATATCGCATCCCAAAAAATAATCCCCTCAAAAATGCACAATACACAATACCCACATCTATTCTAGACTCATTAATTACATCCTTTAACATTGAACAATCATACTTCTCCTCCCCCGTCACATGTTCCACCAAATTAAAAAAATTCTACTCACCTTTGAAAGAGATAAAGTATTCGACTCCTTGGGAAAAGCATTTGACTATAAATGGGTTGGTAATGGTTTAGCTCATCCCCATAATGAAGAACAAACTCAACAAGCATTACATTGGGCCCGCCTCGCTGCTAAAAACGACCCACAATACACAACTACACTCATTATCACCCCAGACAAAAATTGGTACCAAAACTTTAATCCCCAGTCAAGTCCATTCGCAGACTCCCACATCCTTGCAATATTTGAAGCAGACTCAACTTATTACGAAGAACCTACTATCCCACCCGAGCTAAAAAAGCCTAGAATTGAACCATCTACATTACAAATAATATGCGTTCACCACCAGAACCAAACCCTTGGCACCCCAGATCAACTTGCCGAACTCACCTCCATAGCAAAAATTCTTAACATAAACCGGATGCATACAAAGATAGTCCCACCAACACCTATACAAACATTAGTTAATAAAAGCAAAAAATGGTCAAAACTAAAATACAATAACAACACATTAGATCTTTATTTTCCACTTCCACCCCTCCCGAACTACCAAACTAACACCACACCAAAATTTCACCCCGCATATAGCTACTATACCGATGGCTCCTTCAAACCACCAGAACAGATCAGTTCGGGTAATTGGTGCAGAGAAAAAGCCGGTTACGGAATATACAACCCTATGAAAGAAATCAAACTAGCCAAAAGACTTCATGGACTACAAAATATCCTCAGAGCAGAACTCATGGCCATCCACAAAACACTGGAAATTATCACAACAAAATTCAACAACGAGCCAGCGCACATATTCACAGACTGTATTAACGCACTATACTTATTAAACACTCAAATAACACACCCTACCCTCCACAATAGCCACCCCGACCAAATTATCATAGAATCAATGGTCCAAATGATACTAAAACGAAGACAAATTACAACCATCCACAAAGTTCGAGCCCACGCCGAGATTGATGGTAATGAACAAGCGGATAAACTTGCAAAAGAGGGCCGGGAAAAATCACACAAAAATGCCAAAGATCCACACAAACATGCCCACGCCACCCCATACTACTTCCAAAAAGAAGATTGGCCCTCTAAAGAAGACACCCCCGATAAAGGCCCGGTTAGATTTTTAAATAAATACCTTCAAAAACAAGACCTATACAATAACCTTGACACAATCTCAGATAACTTCCCTAACATAGAAAAGTCGACTAACAACAACAATATCGACAACGAACTCTCTACAAATTTCTGGAAAAATCCAATCATCACCGACTCACAGATAACATGCCTTATTAAATTCCGCATAGGACAATATATGGGCAACGCCCGAAAACAACTCTTCTTTGGAATAGAAAGATTCCCATCCATAACATGCCCAATATGCACTTCCACGGACCCAGACACATGGCTACATGTTCTACTTAAATGTCAGAACCACCACATACACTCCCTAATTGTCAAAAGACATAACAAAGCCATATGGAAAATCCGTAAATTAATCACCTCCCATAGCAAATCTAGATGCTTTATCCTCATGAATGTCGGCACCTTTAACAACAATCCACAAGAAAACACGGTCCCACCATGGCTACTCCCATATACATGTGAAACCCAACGATGTCATTGCAATGCTCGACTCAAACCAAACATACTTTGCGTTAGAGGCCTTCCATACAATGACCCCCCACCCGACCACATAAACCAAAACTATACCATTCAATTTCTCGAATTTACATATTGTAATGATAGATTTTCCCCTCTAACAATCGAAAACAAAGTCAATAAATACCAACCCCTTATTGATGACATCACCGCCCTCGGCTGGAAAGTGGATCCCCTTATAGTAATCACTGCCGGCGCTCGCGCCACCACCTTTATCCCATCTATAAAATCCCTAGAAGATATCTTCAAAATTCCCATTAATACAATTACAAACACTTTCAAAAATATTAACATTATTGCCATACAACATGCTATGTCCATCCTTCTACATAAACGCAAAATTGAAAACAACCAAACTCTCCCTGATACTCAAGACACCCCATGAAATTACCTCTCTTCACTTCTATGGTTTTTGGTTACTTGGTACACAGTGTCTACCCTCGAGAGGGGGAAGTAGTCCCAACTTGCTAATTCCTTGTCCAGGTGGACATGGTCTTTGTAGTGGAACGAACAGACACTTTACTCACGCCGGCTCCCTCGGAGACCGGCGTTCTTCTTCCTCTTCTTCTTCTAACAGCTAAATCCTTGCTATGCTCTGTTGACTCTTGTTGCCCAACCATGGTTATCATTGTCATTTCTGTTGATAAGACATTGAGATGGTGTGAGGTTTGAAAGAAAGCAAAGAGTGCTCACCTTAGTCTAAGGTGATGTGTCGTCGTCTTTTGGGCCTTGTGTTGAGTGGTTTGTGATAGTTGAGTTGGTCATGGCTTGTTGATGTTGGAGTGGTGTTGATGGTGCAGGTATCTTGGGAGTGTACGTTGATCCTAAAGCTGATTTTCATTTATTTCGCCTCTTCTAGGCCTTTACTAATGCTCATGCTTTTGATTTGGCCAATGCTGTTGTTCTTGATTTGGTTAGTGTTGTTGCTCTGGGTTGGCTGCTGCAGAACTTATTTGTGTTGGCCTTGGTGTTGCAAGGGAGATTTGTTGTTGTGTGATGAGCTTGGAGGTGGTTGTCTTGTTGTGTTAATTGTGTTGTGCTATCGCTACTATCTAGCTCTTTATGAGCGGGGTTAGGCATGAATCCTATTGTTTCAGCATTTACTTATGTATGTAACCATTGTTACAAAAACTATATTGAAGCATTGCAAAATGCAGAATATCAATGAATAACTTAGCTGGTCTTGAAGATTGTTGGTCTTTGTAAGCGAGTCTTGTATCTTGGCACTCGTCTTGTGTTTGGTGTAAGCAATAGACTTTCTTCATGATGGTGCTTGTATCCTGATTGGAGGCGGATTTGGTGTGCTTTGTTTATATCTTGTTGTAGTATACAGATATAGATCTGATTGTTTGAGGGGTGAAATGGAAGATGCAACATCTAGATCTAAATTTGAGCCAACACAGAGCACGGATCTAGAGTCCCTCCTCACCACAGCCCCTCCTCGCCAGATTTTGCGGAGCTACTCTTCTCTCATCTCTCCTCTTAAAAAGTATGAAGGAGAGTGTAGCATATTCAAAACAAATGTGCAAGGAGTAGAGGTTCTACAAATGCCAATTCAAGTTATATATTTTTGTGAACTTTATATGTTTTAGATTGATCATCCGAATGGTTAATTAGATGGCTTTCACCACATATTGTTGTGGAAAAAATAACCAGTAACAAATATGGAGATCTCAAAGTTTTATGTGGAAAAAAAGATGTTTTTTTTTGTACATTGTCCGACAATGTGTGGCTATGTGTGAAAATGTTTGACTTGGCCTCATTTTCTATTTTTCACTAAATACACAAATATGTTTTGGACAATATAAAAGAAAATAATATAACATGCTAGTATTAAAAATCTCACATTCATTAGAGGGTTCCAACAAAGTTTTTGAAGGTGCCAAACATGCCGGTTCTTCTTGATTGAAATTCATAACCCTATAATGTGTTCATTAAATGTCGGATTTAGGGAAAAACTGATCTTCCTCTCAGGTTTTAGTAATGTCCTTCTAAAATAAATTTTTAAAAAGAGGAATGTTAGAAATTGACACCATAGAAACTTGACGGAACTTTCAAAATCCCATTTGTACACTTGGTCCTTTAGAGGTTAATATCATGCGTACATACCAAAAAATTGTTGAAATCTACCACTAATGAAAGGTTGGAAGTAGAAAAATAAACATTAGTCAATAACTATATACGTAGGCACAATTTTTACTCAATTTAATACAAAAACTTGTATGAAAGTTTAGCAAGACTTACACCTTTGGATTGAAGATTATTCAACTAACATCTTTCAATTGGAAGTCATTTCATTTAGAGGTCATTTCACATAGAGGTCGTCTTTCATTTGGAGGCCATTTCATGTGGAGGGCATGTACAACAACTTTTAGAGATCACACAAAGCTTTTAGTCCTGCCCATCTACTGTAAACATTTTAGAAAATAATGTTAGAATTTGACGCAAGAGGTACCTG
This sequence comes from Bryoerythrophyllum caledonicum, assembly GCA_963971425.1. Lineage (NCBI taxonomy): Eukaryota > Viridiplantae > Streptophyta > Bryopsida > Pottiales > Pottiaceae > Bryoerythrophyllum > Bryoerythrophyllum caledonicum. Next base: position 19,591,804 of record OZ020524.1, on the reverse strand, counting down.
CCCGAACCTTCTAAAGTCCCCTGAGGGGACTCTTGAAAATTTAGGGGTTAATAAGGTGTTTACAATTTCGAAACATCCCACACTATTTTCTGAGTACATGATTTGACGAGGATTGAGAATTGAGGTAGACCACTCTAATTTGCGTATACTGAAAATTAGTGCATGTATTTTGAAATAGTCTAATCCACAGTATATGCAGTGTTTAGTGTAGTGGAAATATAAATGACTTAAATCTCCCCCTCTTTTACCTTCACTTCCCTCACTTCCAATAAGGTAAGCCCCCCATAACCAACAAAAACCCACAACCAACGCCTATAAAATTGGGGTATATCCAACCTTCTTCCATCCCATTACCACCAACTCACCTCCAAATAGAGGTTTGCTATTAGTCAAGACCCTTACTTTTGGTTGTTGGTATTGGGGGGTACCTACTACTGGCCACCCACTAAACATGTCTGCACAATTTGAAAATTCATAACTAATTCAATTTTCATCGAAAAAATATGAAATCACATGGGTTGGAATTGTAATTCTATTGGCTATCACTGAAAAATAATAGTGCAATTATCTCCTCTCCACATAAGCTCATTCCTTAACTTGTCGGTTTTAGGGGGGCTTACCATACATCTTCTTTCCAGATCTGTCACCAGGACGAGACTCGGTAACTTCATGTTAATACCCGCATTGTTCCTTAGACACATCCAGGGTATCGACCGATCATCAACGAACGAAAACCCACAACAACGAACGAGAACCCACAACGACGAACGAGAATCCAGGTCGTCGAACGAACCGGAGCTCACGAAGGAACCCTCCCCTCGCTATCCGCACCACGAATTCGCCGCAGACGCCAGGAATCTCTGCGCGGGGAGCGCACGGATCGACGTCACGGACGCCATGGGGCACTCGCGCACTCTGTCGCCACCGATTCCCCCTCTTTTTTGACGTTTTTTGGAGGTTTTTCGCCCTTCTGGACACCCAGTACGGTGTTGGCGCCATGGCCGCGCCTCCGGCGCTGCTCATCATGTGCCAGCACGTCCTGGCCGACCTCCTCACCTCGGGTACAGTCCCCGAACCCCCACTGGCACACAACTTCGACGATGATCTGTGATAGCATGTAATTAGGGTTTCGATTGTGGTCGTGCTACTTGGATTTCTCGGTGTCTAGATTGTACATAAGATCGCTGGCGTATACATGATACGTTACCTCGATATTTTGAGTTTAGAGATCCGTGTATGTGTTGATGTTTCAGGTGTGGTGCAGTCATGTTGAAGTTATGTTGGAGTTGTATCGAGAATTGGTTTTGGATGTCTCGGTGTCTGGATCGTTCAATTTCTGTGTGTTGAGAGATCATTGTCGTCAGGCATAATGAGGCTGAGGTAGTTTGATCTTTGAGTGTTTCTGTATGTGTTGATCTTTCAGGTTGTTGTGGAGTTTATTTTGAGAAATCTTATCTGGTTTTGGATTTCTCGGTTTCTGAATCGTTCATTCTTTTCTGTTGAGAGATCATTGGTTAATGGATCATCTATTGTCTGACATTGGATTTAGAGAGGTTGAGGTAGATTGATATTTTGTGTATTTTGTTATGGATGAGACTGTGGTGCGTTTCTGTTGAAGTCCTACTGAGAATTGTTTATTTGATTGTGTGGCATTGGTTTTGGAGTAAGCAGAGGTCGACCTTGAATTAAATTGTGTGTAAATTTTGTCTTTCTGGTGCAGGCTCTCTACACATCAATTTCTGTTGATTGTTATGATTGTCTTGCATTTGACGCATGGACAATTGAGTTTGAGATGCAGTTGCCCTATGGAGTTGAATGTTTAGGAAGGGTTTAACAGATGCTGACATTGTTTGTGTCTAAGTTTTGCAGATCTGGATCACTGGAAGTCTTTCAAGAATCTACCACCGCATGTCATCAATGGCGTTTTGCTTCATTTACCGCCTCTTACTCTCCAAGCTGTCAACAATGAGCTTCTACTGCATTCAAGGTAAGAGAACAACATGATTCTTGTCATGCTCTCTTATGCTATTTTGTTGAAGGTATTCAGGATGCATATGTTGAAGGTTTGAGAATTGTTTGAGTTGTTTCTAAAGTCACCCAAGGTTTCATCAAGATGCCCCTTTTCTTTGGATTTCTGAAGCTACTCTTTCCTCACTCTCATTAGCTATTAGATCAATGTGGTTGCTACTCAAGTTAGAACTAGTTTTAGCCGCCTTTGAGAGGGAAAGAGAGGTCATGTTGTAGCCGCCTGTTTCCCCTTTGAGGCGATTTACTTGAAGCTTTTTAGGGCTGATTTTAACCATTCAAAATGATTTTATTGCTTTTTTCAAAAACTGGTGGCATTGTTGCTTCATTGTGGTCTGAGGTTTGTGTCAACAGAGAATGGAGGGATGGATGCGTATCAGAGACACTGTCTGGGTCTAGAAGGGAGCAGGGCGAGTCAAGTGGCGAGGAAGGAAGAAGTGACTCTTGCATAAGGAAAAGGGGGTACAATGGGTCTCCAAGACCGTTGGATTGTTCAGGCCTGAAGAAGGGCATGTCCACGGCTTGGGAGTCTCTCTTCAGCAAGCGTTGGCCAGGGCGCTTTCAGCATATGGCGTCCTCAGAATCCGGTGGCGATATTGGTCATGGAGAGGCAGATTGGCAGCAGCTCTACTGGGAAGAACACTTGCAGTGGTAATCACCATGCCATCTCAATGTTTGCATCTGTTGCCTATCATTCCACTTATGATGCATTTTGACACATTGTTGCTGGATCCATGTCTTCAGTTGTTTTAACTCAGCTGCTCAAGAACCTTCAATTTCCAGTCCAGATTGTCGATTTGGCAACATTCTGCTTCCTGGTAAGTCGTATTTTCAACTCTCTAAATAGGGTTGAAGCTTTGCAATCTATTGACATGTCTTTCATGTGGGATGACTTGTTTTTTGTTGTAGGTGACTTGTTGAAGAATTTGACCGACAAGTCTGGGAATGAAGAGAATGCATTCGCCACATTGCGTGCAAATTGTACATATTTTGGTCGCTTTGCCAGGTTTCTTCCAGGACCTAGATAATTTTTTCCGGTGTCCGATGTGTTTGGGCTCTTTTCCTTGCCAGATAAAACGATTTGGCATTGACACCACCTCTATTTTCTCATGTAGAAAGTTGCGGCTTCTTAGCATATTGTGTTCTCCCGAGCTGGTGGTAAGTAATAGTATTGTACTGTCTGAAGTTTTTTTTTTTGTTCTTCAGGTTCAATAAACGGCGTCTTGAGTCCAATATTCTTTGCTGATTTCCACAAACATATAATCAGTCAGTGGAATCTTGAAACTCGTTGTCTGAAACTTCATTTTGATTGGATGGTTCTTCGCTGTTCTGGTTTAGTCATTTCCATTCTGTACTGGAGTAGTAATTTTTGACGGCGTTGCTAGTTAGTAATCGTTAACTTTGTCTCACCAGCTGCTAGTGGGTTTTCAGGTACTCCTCAAACAAGCAGAACTACATTCAGTCACATTTTGCAATGTCAGAATCAGATCAGACGTAAGTTATCCGCGTATGAATCTGTCCAAATTCTTACGAATTAGTGAATTCTTTTCTCATTGGTGCTGTTTCATTCTTTAGATGATCTAAAAAGCCTCTTGTTGACTATCAGGATAGCTTTGGTTGCAAGTAAGAAAGTTGCTATCTGTTCACAATCACTTCTCAATCTTTTCACATCAGAGAAAGTGATTAGATGATTCTTGTTGCCAGCTTACAGGCATCTGTCAGTTGTTGACATCCAACGGGAGAACATTGCGTTCTGTGGAGTTTTATCATTCAATGTTTTCTGGTGAATCGTTAAACAAGATTGGTAAAGCTATGTGCCCTACCGCAGGCGCCCGACATCATCTTCAGCACTTCGCATTAATATCCTCCAGAGTATTCGACCAAGCAGATCTTTTTGCAGTCAACTCGTCAGCTAACTTTTTTCGGTTTTTATGCGCTGCCAGGCAAGTCCTCATAACTCAATCAAAACCGAGATCGGTTGATTCAGTGTGTGTGGATTACTGATGTGTGTGAGTGTTTTACAGATCTCTTCGATCGTTAACACTTTGGGACAACTCGTTGGAGCAAGAGAATGTCGTTCTTATCATGAAAGTTATTTTGCAATATGCTAAAAACATTTGTCGTTTGCATCTCGTAGACAATGAGGTATGGATTCAAGCATGCCAACTTTGTTCTCCAATCTGATTTTGTTCTGCTTCATGCACCATGCCAAATTTGTGGTCCTGAACAACCTTCTTTTATCAACTTTTCCTCCTTTTTTGCAGCTTGGAGAAATCTTCACAAGATTGTTTTCAAACTCGATGACTATTGGCAATCTTGCTCCATCAAAAACGATGCTTATATTTAAGCGCCTCATTACTCTTGATTTAAGGTGACTTTAAACTCTTTAATCTACAAATTGCATTCCATATTTTGTTTTTTTCTTCAATATCCTTATATTAGCTGCATCACTTACTATTAGCACGTGGGCTAACTTTCAGGTCAAATTGTTTGGATGGTGAAGCCGTTGGAAGTTTGACCCAATGCCTGAGTAGAATGTTATCATTACAACACTTAGATGTGAGTGAAAATCCTTTGGAGGATGGTGGCATCAGGTACAAACATTGCATCTCCAACTAGAAAAATGTAATGCATGTTATACTATATTGTTTGACTGAGTCCACACAACAAAATAATTTGCTTGTTGATGGATTCTAGTGTCAATTCTTTTGCAGGCTTTTAGTTCCGTATCTTTGCAGCACGTTTACTGTACTGGAAGAGTTGTCTTTGGCAATGTGTCAAATGACTGCGGCTAGTGCGATAGACATGTTTAATGCATTGTCCAATTCACAAACAAAAATTCGACGACTATCGCTCGGTGGCAATCCTCTTGGCAGGTACGTCAATGATGTCAAATCTTTGAAGTTTTTCATCGTTTTAAGGGTATCTAACTTGAGAAATCTTTCTCCGTGCAGCTCTGTTGTACCAAGCTTGATCCAACTTCTCAGCAAGTGCACTTTGGAGACTCTGGATATCAATGATACAGAGTTGGGTCCAATGGGATGCTCTCATGCACTTGAAGAGACACTGGCTAATACCAAAACCCTTCTTCACATCGATATCAGGTATATTATCCACCTTGCGCACTTTTCAAGTAAAACGGCCTTTAACATGTCAAGACCATGAAACTTCATATTTCCAACTCGCATTTTTAATATTTGTAGAGTCACCCAAAGCTTCAATAAGACACTCACTCTTAATATACATGTTTGGGTGACCTTACAAACAACTCTTTTGTCTTCTGGATTGCCATGCTCAGAATCGATATCTGCTTGAAGATACATCTGACCAAATTTTTTTGGTTTTCATTTCTGCAGTAAAAATCGTATGAGTGCGCCTGGGGCTGCCATGTTGGCTTCCGTCATATCTGCAGGGAGCAGCAGTTTGACAAGCATCAATGCCAGTGGCAACTTATTCTCCGTGAAGTCTATAAAATCCATCGCAACAGAAATCGAAAACTCAAAAATATATGGAGAACCAGCAGGTACATTTACTTGATTCCTCTGTTGAGATTAAGCCAGTATCTTACTGCGCTTGTTGGTTGGTGATCCATATGTTTAAGTTAGCTGGAAAGTCACCCACAGTCTCAATCAGATACCCTTCTTTTGCTTCATATTCCTACTGCTTCAGTATTAGAAGAAAGAGGAGAGGTTTTGTTACCATACCATGAATCTTAGCCGCCTTTTTCCTTAGAGATAATTATTAGAGATTTTTAGGGCTGATTTCGATTACCAAGGAGGTCAAAACTCACGGTTTCTTTGCCCCACTTTCCACTGGTTTCTTAAGATTTGTGTTTGTGTTGGACAGGCAAGAGCATATGTATTGACTTACGGAGTAATCCTGGGAGTTTTCTGTGCAAATTAGCCGGCCTCCACCTCATCGACAAGATTGGAAGCTGCACTTTGTACCTCTCTGATTCTACTTGTGAGACACATTCCGTGCTTCATGATGATGATCCATAGAGCACATTTCATCTTTCAAAGTTACATGTGTGCAAATAGAGAAGATAGGGAGGCTTTTTTTTGGGTACCTTACTGGTCATCCAAAACACTTGATTTCATCAACATGCATCTTGAACCTCTGGATTTTCTAAATCTGGAACCTCTCAGAAGGTATTTTATTATTCCCCATCTGATTCTCTGAATGCTTTTTCATTACCGTACACTACCTGTTGAATTAATTATTTTTCTAAATTGTAGTGGTTTGGACACAATGGGTATCACGTGTGTATTATACGGGTATCACCTATATACTACACGGGCATCATCTTGGCGTTACATGGGTATCACCTTGACAAATCTCTTGAAATCTCCAGATTTTTTTTGGATAGTCTCCATTTTGGATCAATTATGTACGGAATTGACCACTGTGTAGGGTAATCTTGAGTTTTACTTTGTTTTATTTTACTTTTACTATGATGTTTATATTCTACTTTTTAATAGGTATGAAGTTATGTAAGAGTGGAGTTATGTTGTAATTACTTTACTTTTGATGCTTTTACTTTGAAGGGGGTATAAGAGAAGTAGAAGTAGTTGTTTATTCTCATAATTATTGTTTATAATTGCAAGACATTGTCAAAGATATTGATCAACGATGGCAATTTTGAAGGATATGGAAGATGACAACAATTTATACAATGGTTCTACTTTGGAAGAAATATCATCATCGTCAAGTGTGAATGAAGAAAGAATTCAATCAACTTTTATGGAAGGTAAGGAGGATGTGGCCAAATTGCAAAATGAAGGAAAATCTTTAGGATCCTTGTCTTATGTTGATTCTCTTGATATTGAGTCTCAATGTGAGAAAGGAATGGTTGGCAATGTATCTAAGTTACCAACTACAATCATTCTCAAATTGGCATTCCAAAGCATTGGGGTGGTATTTGGAGACTTGGGAACCTCTCCTTTATATGTCTTTAGTAGCACATTTGAAGGAGGTATAAAAAGCAATCAAGACATATTAGGCGTTCTCTCCCTTATTATTTACACAATCATTGCTATACCTCTCGTAAAGTACATCTTCATTGTCCTCTATGCCAATGACAATGGAGAAGGGGGCACGTTTTCATTATATTCATTGATTTGTCGACATGCGAAGATTGGATTATCACATGATCATCAAGCAATGGATCATGATATTTCAAGCTATAAATTAGAGGCACCATCTAAAAAATTGGCAAGGGCAACACATATGAAGGAATGGCTCAAGAAAAGTATGATTTGGCAAAATTTGTTACTTGTGGTGGTGCTCTTGGGGCCGTGTTTAGTGATTGGCGACGGATCCTTGACCCCGGCTATCTCAATTTTGTCAGCAGTTGAAGGAATAGGAGTGCAAGTTAAAAACCTTTCCCACAATATCGAAGTGATCATTACTATAGGCATATTACTATGCCTCTTCAACCTTCAAAGATTTGGAACCCATCGAGTGGCATTCTTATTTGGCCCAATTATGCTTCTATGGTTCTCATCCATTGGAATTATAGGACTTATAAATATTTTCCGATGGGATCCTACTATCTTCAAGGCCTTTAATCCACACTATGCCATTGCATATTTCATACGAAATGGATATCAAGCATGGGCTTCGTTAGGAGGTATTGTTCTTTGCGTCACTGGAGCGGAGGCCATGTTTGCGGATTTGGGCCATTTCAACATCAAATCAATGCAAATTGCCTTCACACTCTTGGTGTTCCCTTCAATAATGTGCTCATACATTGGTCAAGCCGCCTTTCTTATGAAGAATCAATCTATTGAAGATGTTGGATTCACATTTTACCAATCTATCCCAAAGCCCATATATTGGCCAATGTTTGTGGTAGCGACATGTGCAGCAATCATTGCGAGCCAAGCTATGATCTCTGCTACTTATTCCATGATTCGAAATGCCATGGCTCTTGGTTGCTTTCCCAGGGTGACAGTCATCCACACTAACAAGAAAGTTAGTGGACAAATCTACGTCCCCGAACTAAATTGGATCTTGATGGTACTAAGCATTGCCATTGTAGGTGGATTTCGTAACACAAAGCAAATTGGAAATGCCTATGGAATTGCGGTGGTGGGAGTATTTTGCATATCAACATGTTTGCTCACATTTATAATGGCCATGATATGGCAAACCAACATTATAATGTGTGGGCTTTTCTTTATTATTTTTGCGGCAATTGAAGGCACCTATTTTTCGGCAGTGTTGTCGAAGGTGGCAGATGGTGGGTGGGTGCCTCTAACCATCGCAACGAGCTTTTTAATCATCATGTACTCATGGCATTTTGGAACACGGATGAAGCGGTCATACGAAGATGCACACAAACTATCTTCGAGGTGGTTATTGTCCTTATGCAATGACTCAACAATCACAAGAGTTCCCGGTATTGGATTAGTATATACAGAGGTTCCAGAAGGTGTGCCATCTATACTTGCTCACGGGGTAAATAATATGTCAGCTATGCATTCAATTGTAGTGCTCATATGTTTTCAACACATCTCCATAAGTACAGTTCCGGAAGACGAACGCATTCTCATTTGGAGGTGTGGTCCACGCAACTATCGTATATTTCATTGCGCTATACGGTATGGATACACAGACCACATTGATGAGCCCAATTCTCAACACACCCTTGAATCCATGCTCCTTACAACTCTGGAGAAATTCATATCAACCGAGGAAATGGAAACGAGAATAATAAAGGATGATGCGAACAAGGAGAGTTGTATCTTGGACAATACACAACAACAAAAAACAGGTGTCGAAGAACAAACAAATAACTATAATGCAGAGACAATAAGTGAACTTGTGGCATTGAAAAAGGCTGGAGAAGCAGGAGTTGTTTACATATTGGGTGACCATGATATCCTTGCTATAGAAGACTCATGGTTCTGCAAGAAAATAGTCATCAACTACATCTACCATTTCTTACGACGGAATTGTAGAACAAATTCTTTATACTTAGGAATTCCAAAACAAAGATTACTTAAAGTAGGGATGGAATACCATGTCTAATTCCACCTTGATTTCTCAATTTTTTTGAAATAAAGTTATATTCATTTTCATTTTAGATTTAATGTAAATATACCTAGTTTGAAAATATAAAAAGATGGGTCCACTAAATTGATGCTTGCTTGTTTTCTAGGACTGAATTACTGTATTACCCATCCATTCTTTTTCTATGTGGTCGTCAAGGCTACAACTGCAGTCATTTTTTTCCTTTTATTTTAATATTTTGCTTACTCAAATGAATTAATTAGTTAGTTTCCACCGACATTAGCCTGGTCTAGTGCTAGGCCCTAAAGACACGCATGTAACGCATGTAATTCATGGAAAAGGCAGGCTTCATTATTTGATCCTGTCCTTCACATTCATGGCATTTCCATCTGTCAATAGTTATTGCCGGAATCCTATGTGGCTCTTCAGAGCCTCATCATTCTCAACAAAATGAATGGTTACCCTACATCTACTGTACTCAGTATAAATCTTTTGTATCACCCATTAACCCCAAAAGGACAATTTGTACTTGCGGGGTACAAATCAATTTTGGGCAGGTTTCTAACAATCCATTTTTGAAGATAGGAATACATGTTATCTCTGCGGGGATTTTTTTTGGTGCATGTTACTGTTTTTGAGAAATACGGGTTGTCTTTGCTGGTTTTGAGAAATATTTTTGTCTGTTGTTAGAAGAAGTCATAATAATTCATTTCACTGCTCGGGTTATAGATCCAATAATTCTTTTCCCTATTTTAAGAAATAAAATTTCTTTCCTACGTAAAGGGCCACTTTCAGTACCCCTAATTGTTGTAGGTCCATTTTTTCTTATGATAAACACCTCCTATACTTGTGATTTTTGGCGTGCGATGGCCTAATACAAGGTAGAACATAGATCCATTGAGTGTATGCAACGTGTAGTCAAAAAGTATGCCATTATCTTGAGTCAAAGTATGTTGGCCTTGTATGGGCAGAGTGGAAGCAAACAAGTTTGCAGTCTTCAAGTGCATGTATCTTACAATCCGCACAGTCAAATTTTACGAAATTTTTTGGGTGTCTTCTTGTAGTAGTTAGCTTGAAGATCATACCATTGAAAATATTAAACGGTTGATTGAATTAGACGGTTTTAATGAAACGGTTGATTGAATTAAACATTCATTAAATATTCATTGAATATTCAAATATACATTAAATATACACTTGAATTTTATTAACTATTCATTAAATACAGAAACATACATTAAATTGTCATAAAATATACATTTGAAACTCATTAAAAGTTCTTCATATATTATTTAAATATTCTTTAAATATATAAATATACATTAAATATCATTTATATATACAAATATATACTAAATATTCTTTTAATATACAAATATATTATATATATATAAATATACACTAAGTATTATTCTAATACACAAATTTACTTTAAAAGTTCTTTATATATTATTTGTATATTCTTTGAACATTCATTAAATTTTCATTAATTATATAAATATACATTAAATATTCATTAGATATTCATAAAATGTTTCAAGGAATGCAAGAGATGTGAATGGAAATAGTTGGGAATGGGAGGATAAGGAAATGTAGTTGAGGATGAGACGGGGAGAATAAATGCATGGTAGTCGGTAGGTGGTTGATTGGGGGCTAACACTATTTATCAACTTGTTAACAAATTTTTGTGCTAGGATAGGTGGTTGATTGGGGGCAAATACTAAGGGTACTAGGATAGGTGGACAATTGAGGAATAATATTCATGACAATGGCGGCTAACACTAATTGCCAACTTGTTAACAAATAGTGTACTAGGGTAACTACACTATTCGTACCATTACACTAAAAGCCATCTTTAGTATAGTCTTGTTGGTATCAAATGTTCTCCTAATGTTTGGATTCATCAGCAATCTGGCATGGTTTTGAACATTGAGAAAAGCGTGACGCATTGTGGAAGAGCTTTGTCAAATGAAGTGTGTACTTGTGCATCACATACATGTGAAGGAGAGTTTACATGACGGTTTTGAGTGGATGGTCATGCTTTGATAAGTGACGCATTTGAACACATGCTAGATTCTCACATGACATGGAGCCCCACAGTCGTACCTTTCCCTTCTCCCCCAAGTAATCACGCCCATCATCAAACCATTCTTGCTATGCCTTCACGCACCAGATTCGCACAATTATACAAACCATGAATGTCACACACCCTCTCTAATCATTCACTACATAACAATATTTCCCACAAACCTATGAGGAACTACTGTAGAAGAAAAAATGTAATCCTTCAGTACTGACTACGACATGCAGGTGCAACAACAAGTGCAATAACACCTCACTGGCCAACCAACATTGACTGCACCACATGCAAAAAAACCCACTCTTCCACCGCGTGCAATAGAAAGAACGTTGCGAAAAATGATTGCCGAACCACATGTGCCTTGTAATTTGACTAACAACCAGTCCGTTTCAAGAATCCAACCAACCAACCAAATGATCACTTACCACAACAACTCCCCCAAAAGTAAATATTGTGAACCTTTTACTTTTATGAGAACTTACGCCCCAATCATCACTGCATGAGAACACCCTAAAATATGCCATCATAGACGCAAACTTATCTACAACTTCCAAAGATTTCGAACTCAAATGTTCGCCGGGGGTAGATCTTGTGGTTTCAGGTCCCGATTCGGTATCCGATAACCGACAAAGCCGTAGTATCTTCTGTTTGGGAGTTAATATACCCACGGTTTCTGATTCCCCCTCGGTTTCTGGTTCCCCTCCCCCGTGGGACCAATAACCATCGATACTGCAGCACCTGTAAGCCAGCAGTTGATTCTGGAAATGAAATGTACGTCGGTAGTAGATCCTGCAGTCCCCAGCCGGTTTCTGGTTCCCAACCACTCACGCTAGTAACCGTCCGATCAACCACTTCATCGCCGTATCCAGACCGTCCAATGTATTGGCTAGCGACCGTCCGATCTATCGACGAGCGGTAGTGGAACCAAATACCGCTGCTCCTGTACGCGAGCTGTTGATTCTAGAGATCAAATGTACGTTTTAGTCTCCAGTCGGTTTCTGGTTCCCCAACCACTCACGCGACCGCCTCGCGCTAGCGACCGTCCGATGGAATGGCTAGCGACCGTCCGATCTGTCGATCCACCACAGACCTCGACATCGATGTCGGAGCCGGCATCGACGATCGGAGATCGGCACTGTCGATGAAGGCATCGGTCATCTGTTGCGTCGGGATCGATCACCTCAGGTTACGGCGCCAATCGACAGAGATCGGTCTTGCAGTCACAGAAGTGGACGGCTGCTCTGGCAAAGGGTCTGCGCACATGCGGGATTGCAGGACGCCACTTGGTCCCCGTCGCGCAGGAATCGTACAAAAGCCAACTGGCGATGACATTGCAGTAGTACTGCTGGACAACTGAAGTCGTACTTGGCCATAACTGCAGGAGCTAGCAGCAGCAGGGGCCTCATCCATATCAGACTGGTGGTCCTTCTGCACGAGCGCATTGAACTACTACAACACCAGCTCATGCGTGCACCGGTGGAGCCAGCAATCGCCTTGATCGTGACTGCAATGCAGCAGCTGCTGCTGTGTCAGGCCAGCTAGCGACGAGTCTGGTTACTAGTAGTGCTTCCGGGTGATCGATGTGGGTGTAGAGCTGCAAGGGAGTGCGTTTGGAGAGCGAGGGCGACGATATGGAGTTTGGGAGCCGCGATTCCGTTGCGTTGGATATGGACATTGCGCCGTGGGGTGGTCAGGTATGGAGTATGGAGCTCGGTGGATGATGCTAGCGTGTTGTGTTAGTTTGGTTTTCGGGAGGAGGGGAAGCTGGAGAGATGGGTCGGACTAGATGGTTTGGGTTTCGGGACTTTGGGTTATTAGGTGGAGTTGGTCGGTGTGTTGTTGGTGAGCCGGGGAAGACTTTGGACCAGGAGCTCTGCGTTTGTTGCATGAGTGAAGAGTTTTGCATTGTGAGGTGGTGGTTTGGGTTTGGTTCTTCCGAGAATTAAGGCTTGGCTATGGCGAGAGTTGGAAATGTGGTGAGTGCAGGCGTCCAATTCTCGGGGGAATTGGACGAGTAGTGTGTGGGAGAAGCGATCATTTTCACTGATTTCGTGTTGTTTGTGTGCAGGAGTATTCGGTGCCAACTTCGTTCGGTCACATTTCAGTCACAGTTTGCGGAGACCAAGACAAGCCCGCACTCGTCACTTACCCTGACGTTGGACTCAATTGTAAGTGCCCGAAGGACTTAACCAGCCATAGTGATTGTAGTGAACGCTGACTCTAAATGCACACTCTGACTCTAAACGCATGATGTTCTTACAGATTTGTCGTGCTTTGAGGGCCTCTTCTCGTGCTCGGAAGCATCGTCAGTGCTCTTCCACAACTTTTGCATCTACCACATCGACCCTCCTGGCCACGAGGTTCGTGTTTCATCTCGAGCTTGCCACCATCTCACTGAAGAGTTCAGAGTTTCATCTGGTGTTTTGTTCCTGATCAGGTTGGCGCTCCTGAGGTTCCTCCCGAGCAAGACCCTGCCTTCGTCGACGACTTGGCGGACCAAGTGGCGGAAGTGCTGGACTACTTCGGGTGAGTGACTCAACACGGATACCACACCGATTTTTGCAGTCATTCATCTCTGTTCTAACAACAAACTCATGTGTCTTCAGATTGGACGAGGTGATATGCCTGGGCGCCACAGCTGGAGCGTACGTCCTCAGTCTATTTGCGGTACCACCTCTTTTACGCTCCTCTTGCTTTATTATTCAACAATCTAGAGTCCTTTCTAAAGTCACCCAATATTCCAGTAAGATGTCTGGTCTTTTGATTCATAACACTACTCTTTTCCTCGCTCTTTATCGCCATTAGATCAATGGAAGAGCTTGATGGTGAGTCCTGATGTCAATCACATCTTCTGAGTACTCACAGAACTGATTTTTCTTGAATTGTGTGCAGTGCAAGCATCCAGATCGTGCATTAGGCTTGATCCTCGTCTCGCCTCTCGCTCAAATCCCATCCTGGGCTGAGTGGCTGCACAACCAGGTATACACATCAAAACCAACAATATTCTCGTCCTACCAACAACCACACACTATCAATGTACTCACCTTTCGGCCCGTAATTGCAGGCCATGATCAACATCCTCTACTTCTGCGGCATGACGGAGTTCGTGAAGGAAAGGCTCTTCAAACGGTACTTCAGTCCAGTAAGCACAAAACCACCTGCTGCTGCTTTGGATGAGAAAATATTGTTGATTTGAAGGGAAATATTAACGTGGTGTGCACTTATATATTCCAGGAAGTACGAGACGCAGTTGGAGGAACAGATGTTCTCAAGACAATCCGCCGAGTAAGAGCCCAGCAACACACGTGATTGTTGTTTGTCTACTGTTGTAAACCAGCTCAGTGCCTGATCTTTGGGTACTAGTTTGTGCAGAACATGGACGACAGACGAGGTCCAAACCTGATGCGTTACCTGCAAGCAATCAACAACAGACATGACTTGACCGAGCAGCTCAAGGACTTGCGGTGCCGGACGCTGATCCTCGTTGGCGATCAGTCACCTTTCCACTCCGAAGCCGTGTACATCAGCGACGCCATGAATAGACGCTACAACGCCTTAATCGAGGTAAAAATCTAGGCTGTCACTACTACTCTTTCCTCACTCCAAAGATCATGAGTTGAACATGAGGTTGCATCTGTTTAGTACGTGATTGTGTTGTGTTTACTGCAGGTTGATGGATGCGGGTCGCTGGTGACGGAGGAGCGGCCGCAGTCCATGCTGGTTCCGATCGAGCTCTTTCTGACCGGGTACGCGTTCTACCAGCCGTCCATCAAGTCGCTGACCTCCAGCCCGCGCAGCCCGCTGAGCCCGCTGTGCGTGCCGGCCGAGCTCCTGTCGCCCAAGAGCCTCGGCCTCAAGCTCAAGCCCATCAAGACCAGGGTGTCCACCCATGTACACAGCAGTAGTACCTGATCCACACTTTTGTACAGTAATTGTACCGGTTCTAGCTTGTGATTTATCATGTAGAGATTGAGATTGGTTGGTAGCCAGCTGCGCAATAATTCATTCCTCGGTGCGGGTAGCATGTCCCTACTGATCTAGTGAAGACATGCTGTCTGCACGTGACTGCAGTGTCCCATTTTTCCAAATAATGAAAAACTTGTACACTAGTTGTTGCTTTCCTCACACTTTTTATGTGTGTCTGTTTATTTTTATTTTTATTTGGGAATCTGACTGCTGTTGGTGTGGCGGTGAATATAATATGGGTGGCCACGTGAAGAGGGTGGAAGGGGTCTTTGTCAAGGGAGGGGAGTGATAGCAGAGGGACTGGGGCCCAGGTGGGTCAATAATGCAGCACGGCACAAGCATCAAGGTGGAATCTGGAGGGTCCTCTTGTTGCTTCTTCTTCATGGTTTGCCGGCTTCTGTTCCTGCCACATGGAGCCATGGAAAGGACCTCCTTTCCATGGAATTTTGGAAGAGGAAACTAGAAAAATACTTTTTCCATTTGGCATCGACAGTCAGCTCTCTTTATACAAGCATCTGATACAACAACAATTTCGTTATAACAGCCAGTTGAAATCAGAACCAATCTTCTCCCTAACACTTGGAGTACACTTATTTCCACCCCCCCCCCCCTTTCCATTATAGCAACCTCTCAATATAGCAGGTAGAACCAACGAGGTTGTTGTAAAGGGAGTTGACTGTATAGCATTGCCGGCGGCTCTCTGAATCGGCAGCAACATGAGATCATGATAACTGCTTCCCACCAACGTCCTCAACACACTTTCAATATTTTGTGAGACCATAGAGGTTCACAACATAGGGAGACTAAATTTGTAGAGTGCCCTTGTTCCTGTAGTCATTGTCCTACTCATTGTTCACTTATTCTTGTCATTCATTGGCCCAAAGAGAATTTGGAGGCAAGACTTCGAGAGTTGATGGAGTGAGCACCTGCCACTCCCTCCAATAGCCCAAAAATAGGCTCTCTAAAGTTCTTGCTAAGTGGCTCGCCGCCACAATTGCTCGGCATGCTCTAACTCAATATTGTCCAATCCAATACTTCCTATAATCCAATATTGGTCACCAATTCCATGCCTATACTCTGCTATAAACTACCTAGGCCATTTGAAAGAAGCTCTTGATGCCCTTCAATAACCTCTCTGAACCAATATTCCCAACCATATTACGTTTTAGAGTATAACTATCATTTTGTATGCCTCTTATAAATTGTGCAGAACATTCAACAATTGGATAACCTACTCTTGTTTTATGGTGACGAGCGGATCTACAATATAATTGAGTTGGATAAACCTACTCCTATTTTATGGTAACCGGTTGATTTAGGATGTGATTGAGTTGTTCTCAGAGCGTCCGCACTCGACACTCCACCCACCACGCCAATGACAACGCCAACGCCAACAACTCCCCACAGCACATTCCATTCTCCACTCCAAATTTGTCGTCCCGCCAAATTATGATGACTTCACTCCAATTCAAGGGGACACTTGAGGGAGCACCAAATTTTCTCATCAATGTGGGAGTGGTGGGAAGTGGTTGGGATTGAAGGTGTAGTAGCATGCGGCAAATGGCAGCTCATAGCCCAAGTTTTGGGGGGTTGTGGTGTGGAAATCATCACAATTTGGAGGGACAAGAAATACCTCTGAATTCTATGTTGGGCTCCACACTGTGAGGAGTGGTGCAGATGCTCTCATGATTCTATTTTCTTAGGATTTTTAGCTGAAGTTAAGCACAACAAGAAGAATGATTTTGATGGAATCCGCCGTTTCTTGTGGCTTTTAGTCCACCACTTCTTTTGGCTTGTGCTTTTCTCCCTGCTCCTTCTGCTTTGCTCCTCTGTCATCACATTTTGGACAAAGGCACATCTTGTGATTAATGTTGATCCAGCTGCTACTGAACATTACACATTGAGAGTGGGTGGAATGATCCACTTGGCAGCGATCTCCAACAGCAACTCGAAGTCAATAAAGCCTAGGGCGAATTGATCCCCTCGTTGGTACTTACCCGAGGGGGCCACGAGGTGGTGGGGCCAAACTTGGCCCCTATTTTGTTTTTGGATGGGGCCCTAATTATAGCAAAGTAGGGTCCCATAGAGTAAACAATGGCCGTGGGCCTCAAATTTGTCCAAAAAAAATCCAAAAAAAGCCTCTAGACCCCCCAAAATAAGAGGGCCAGAAAAACGACCCGATGCAATTAAGACGGGGCCCACCTCGGGTAAGTACCAACGAGGGGGTCAATTTGCCCTGGGCGTCAATAAAGGACTCTGCCATGCATTGCGACTACTATGAATTCGGATAAATTGGAATTCTTTCATCAACTAAGGTAAGTCCCCCTAAAACCGACAAATTAAGGAATGTGCATATATGGAGAGAGGAGATAATTATACTATTATTTTTCAGTGATAGCCAATAGAATTACAATTCCAACCCAAGTGATTTCATATTTTTTCGATGAAAACTGAATTAGTTGTGAATTTTCAAACTGTCCAGCCATGTTTAGTGGGTGGTTAGCAGTAGGTACCCCATAACCAACGACCAAAAGTAAGGGTCTTGACTCACGGGAAACCTCCATTTGGAGCTGAGTTGGTGGTAATGGGATGGAAGAGGGTTGGATATACCTCAATTTTATAGGCGTTGGCTATGGGTTTTTGTTGGTTATGGGAAGGCTTACCTTAGAGTCTACGTTCCAGCTCCGAGTTATGTAAGTTGGTGTTGCTTTTTGCCAAGTGTTGCATCCTGAGAAGCACCACACGATCGGCCTTTCACGTTCTCAAGATAGGTTGCGTTTCATGGCTTTGCTCATGACTCTGTCAGTATGGGACCATGTTCGGATAAATTCAACGGAAATTCATTTACTCAACCTGATGTTTAGGGGCTTCCCCGGATGTTCTCTGGTACTTCGTCGAAAGCAAGTGTCGGCAAGTTCACTTAGTCGGCAAGCAATTGTCGGCAAGGCACCGAAGACACAGATGCATGTTCACCGGAACCTGCAAGGCACAAGTTCGAAATTATTCAGGCAGTTTGAGAAAGCCAAGAGCAAGTTTAGTGGCACTAGAGGTGCAGACTGAATTCTAGTATCTAAGCAATGGAGTGTACTCGCAAGAAATCAGTCCCTGTACATCAAACATACGAGATTCATGCATCATTCATCAACTTGGGCATAGCAACAATTGCTTACGGTCACTAACGCCGCCTCCGCTTTGCGCTTCGGACCAGCAAGTGGCTCCCCAAGTTGCCTTTAGAACTTTAAGGAATATAAATTGAAGGAAGTCGACTGCCTCTCGAAGGAAGTTAGAGTCTGCTAAAAATGGCAACCCAAGTTTGCACTTGAGAGTTTGTCGCCTTGGTGCCAAAACTCTTTAAAAGTGCTGCCATGTAGATACAATGGAGGGCAATGGCCTTTGGGCTTTTCGGTTTCCCTAGCTTTGAAACATGTTTCTCACATGAAAAACATGCCTTTTATTGTAGAGTATTTGTAGTTTGTGATTTACGATTTTATGAATATGCGAGATGTTATATACTTCAATTTGCCACAAGTTTTTTTTCTCCTTCAACATACTTCGTTAGTTTTACTCGTTTTAAGCTCTCTTGATTTGGCTTACCGTCAAGAACGGACCACCAACTACATATATTCCGAATACATTCATTCATAATACACACGTATGGAATACACATATAAGTATACTCAACAAGACTTTGACTCTCACCGGACTTCCAAAGGAATGTAGAAAAAATTCTTAATATCTGCTAGATTGTTTGTATTCCTGTAGAAGTAAAAAGATTATGATCTTTAAGATTGATAAGTAAAAATAAAAATCTTTCTATAGTGCAAAGATTCCATTTTGAGGCGAGTCAAAGATTTTCACACATAGTCAAGCAGGACACTAATAAGTTCTCCTTTCTAGTATATAAAACTTAGAGACTTGAAGTTGAAAAAGAAAACTCTACATTAACATGCACTGTCATCCTTTGGCTCAATTGTTTAGATTAATTTATTGAAATTGCTAAGTCTATTAGAAAAAATTATAAATGTGTATTGGCAATTTTTGAACCTCTTATCTTTTTAATATTTGAAAGTGATATTACATCCCTTTCTTATCTCTTAAAAGTGGTATACAAGGGTTTAACATCATATATATCATATTTGTGACACACTCAAACCTTGTTTTATTAAAAAAAAATTGATGTTAGTAGAAGATAGAGTTTGCTGATTTTATTTATGCAAATATGAAAAAAGTTGTTTATTTTCACTTCAAACACTTTAATCTTCCAATCCATGTTGTTAATATTAAAAAAAAATTCCTTTTTAAGATCAAGATCCTCTAGCTGAAAATAAAGTTAACATTCGTTTATCTTTTTCTCTCATTGTATAGGAATTGGCAAATTTTGAATTTCAATGCTTTAAGGCCCCTTTAAATTTGATCGATTTGAGGCCTTTTCACATAAAGGGATGTTTACCAATTCTTCTTGGTATGCTAATTAGAAGAAATGAATCAATTGAAACTTTTCATGTTGTCTAGATTTATATCTATTTTGACATTCTCAAGTTGCTTAATCCCTACAAGACTGAGACTATGTTTCACCAAAACTACTCCAAAACTACTTTCTAAAGATGAGACGTTGAAAGTCTAACCATAATGTTTTTACTATTTTAAACCATGGGGGCTTCAAGCGCACTGCTACAACGAGTCACTCAAAAATTCCATAAAATTTGACCGCACGGATTGAAAGATACATGCATTCAAAGAGTGCACGATGGTTTTTTTCTTCCCTCTGCGGACAAGGTCAATGCAATGTTTTCTTACAACACATTGCATAAAATATATGGATCTATACTCTACGTTGTATTAAGTCATAACACGCTAAAAAATGCAAGTAATGGAGGTGTTTAGGATAAGAGACATGGACTTGCAATGACTAGGAATATAGAAAGTAGACACTTACTAAAAGAAGCAGTTTTATTTTTAAACAAAGAAGTAATTGTTGGATCTAAAATCTAAATGGTAAGTAGAAGTATTATGCCTTAATCTATTGATAGATTTTTTAAAGAAAAGGTTTTTACATTTTTGAGTGAAACCAATGAGGATTGCCAAACACTTTTCTTCATTGCTACCCGCCTCAAAAAGTGCACTATTAATTTCTACAATACTACTATTTAGCTCTATAGTACTCTGTGTAATAGCCCCAAACTTGAGATTTTAAATTTGAAGCACCATTTCCCTACAACCCAAAAAAAAGAAAAAATATCTTCACAAAGATAACTCATACTCCAATAATCACTAAAACTTTCAAAACTTAATCTTTAGATTTAGATATTTAGGAACTTGCCCAAACTCAATCTATACCTTGGAGGTACAAATTGTCCCAGCGAGACAAATTTCTTTATTGTCTTAATATTTTTCAAAGAACTTGTTTTACTCATCTTAAATGATACATATATTTAACCACTAAAAGACAATTTGACCATGTAGGGGACAAATCAATTTTGGGCAGGTTCCTAAAGATTTTTTTTTGAAGATAACTTCTTGAAATTTTTAGTGAAAATAGGAATACGAGTTATTTTTGCGGGGAATTCTTCCTTGAGATTTTGGACTTACAGTGAAAAAGTTATGGTACTTCAAACATAAAAAGCTCAACTCTTTTGGCAGTTGGGTAGGGTACAACATAGATGAATGGTGCTACTATGAATGAACAATACAGTTGACAATTGCATTTTTTGAGGCGGATAGTAGTGAAGGAAAGTTCTTGGCAACCTTCATTGTTTTCACTTAATAACCCATAGAATTTAAAGATTATACTTTTTTTGAAAAGTATTGTTTTTCTGTTCTTAGGAGTGACAATAATTATATTCATTGTTTGGATCTTAGATCCAACAATTATTTCTCTATTTAAAAAATAAAATTGCTTTACTAAGTGAGGGGCCACTTTCTATATCCTAAGTTGTCGCAAGTCCATTTTCCTTATCGTATACACCTACATCACTGGTGATTTTTGGCGTGCAATGACCTAACACAAGGTAGAACATAGATCCATTGAGTTTATGCAATGTGTAGTGCAAAAATCTGCCATTATCTTGAGTCAAAGTATGATGAAACCTTTCTACGCACGATGGAAAAAGACAAGTTTGCACTCTTCAAATGTCTTTTAGTCCGTACTGTCAAAATTCACAAATATTTTGGAGTGTCTTTTTTAAGTAGTTAGCTTGAAGATCCAAAGGTTGAAAATAGTTTTTTTTTTGAATTATTCTAATAATATCTCATCTCAAAGTGGTAGTTTTGGGGTGGATTTGGTGAAGCACAAGGCCTGGTCCTTTAAGAGTTAAACAAAAAACATGTCATGGTCCCTAAAACCATTCAATTAACTTGGCTTTGAAATACACCCTTTTATCTCCAGATAATGACATATAATGTATTCGTTTGAAAACATCAACAAGGACATCCATGAAACATCCAAAACAATAACATCAATTAACCCTTTAAGGTATATCCCTCCATGACCGCCACCTTTTTATCACTGCCACCCTATATTTGGTCCCAATTCCACCCAATATCTGCCCCATTTCACCATTCACTCTTTGTTAGCTCCAAATTAAGGCTTACTATTGGTAAAGACCCCTAACTTTTGGTCGGCACTAATGGGGGGTATTTCGTGACATAAATATGCTAAACAAGGCTAACCACTTTTGAAAATTCATAACTAAATTCACATCTCATAAAAAAAACATGAAATCACTTGGATTGAGATTGTAATTCTATTGGCTATCACTGAAAATAAACGTATTATTATTTGGGTTCTCTGTATATGCACATTGCTTAAACTGTCGGTCATGGGGGTATACCTTAACGCCAGAGTGGACCATGAGGGTAACTCAAAAGAGTATAAAACTGGATTCTAGAAAAGCAATGAAAAAGAATAAGAAAAAGAAAAGTTTAAGATTAAGAGCTGTCCCAATACCCGATCCCGGCGCGAGACCCTGTCCCAGCGGGTCTCGACCACCAACCCGATAATTTGTCCTGCTCTTTCTCAAACAAATATACCCGCTTGATACCCGCATGATACCATCATGATGACACGCGTGATACAGTTGTGATACCCACACGATACCAATGTGATACCTGTGTGATACCTGTGTGATATTCAGGCGTCCATGTCCTAAAAAAGATAAGATGACGTCGTCGAAGACTGGTTTGCCTCTGTCATAGCTTTCGAGCTAGCTCCGGCGCGCCATCGCTAACGCTCCGCTGCGCCGCTTCCAACACTGCGTGACGCTAATCTCCATCGTCGCTGCGTCGCACTCCCGACGCGCTTCCCATCGTGACAAACGCGGCGACATTTGGTGCCGTATCCAGAATTCCCGAGCATTCCCGGAGTCATCGCTTCTCGCCCCCGCATCAGCAGGTTTTGCGTCTCGTCTCGGTTGCGTGCTTTTCGCGTCTTCTTCGTTCCTGTCTCTCCACTTCGGAGGATCTCATTACTTGTTCGTTTTGTGTCTCGGGGGTTGATTTCTAGGGTGGTTTTGTGGAGGAGTGTGGTTCTTGAGGCTTTTGTTCTGGTTTCGGAGTGGGAAAGGTTTCACGGCTTGCCTCTTCCATCAGCCTCTTCCACTCTAATTCAAGACCTTGTAGATATACCGCCTGCACACTTGGAGGCCAGGTTCATCGCCACAATTAGCTGCTCGGGGGGCTCACTCACCTCAGCTGGTGGTCTTGGGAGGGATTCCGAAACGTCCACAAGCTGCTGCTCCGTCTGCTGCAGCCGTGTACGACTCCTCAACTGGACATCTTTCACAACTAAATCACCAGGCAGCTACAGCCGCTCTCCCTCAAAACCACTACTTCGCTTGCATCAGCAACGGCGCCTCTGGAGTAGCAGCAGCAGCAGCTCCAGTGCAGATGCACCGCCAACCAGGTTCTCATGAGCCTCAACAAGCTGCATCTCAGTCCCAAAGCACACCTCAGGTAAAGAACCAAATCCTTCAACAATTTAAGGGCCCTGATGTGTGTCTAAGAGGTCTAGATGTGGGCTTGCTTGTCAGGCACCAGGGTGTTTTTCACGAGAATGGAGTGGAGTATTTTCACGACAATCTTTAGAATTTCATTCATTTTCCTTCTCCCTGCTTTTTGTAGGTTGCTCCCCTGTCACTACGTTTGGACATAGGCACACCTGGTGATTATTGTTATGGAAGTTAATCCAGCTGCTCCTGAATATTACACATTGAGAGAGTGGGTGGAATGATCCACTTGGCAGCGATTTCCAACAACAACTCGAAGTCATTGAAGGACTCTTCCCGGATGTTATGGCGCCATGCATTGCGACTACTCTGAATTCGGATAAATTGGAATTCCTTTAACCATTTCTACGTTCCAGCTCCTCGGCTCTGCTACACCTCGTTCAGAATGTGAGTTGGTGTTGCTTTTTGCAAAGTGTTGCGTCCTGAGAAGGACCATACGGTCGGCCTTTCACGTTCTAAAGATGGGTTGAGTTTCATGAGTCTGTCAGTATGGGAGCATGTTTCGAATGTAACAGGAATTATCTAACTCTACCTGATGTTTTTTAGGGGTTTCTAATGCACCTCTGTTCTGCTTGAATCATCTTCAGAGCAAGTCCAAAGCGTTTAGTTGCTGGCTCGCCGAACTAGCTCCGACGAAGTCTTCGAGAATGATCTTCACATTGTCGGCAAGCAATTGTCGGAGTCATCGAAGACGTTGACCAGAACCTGAAAGGTACAAGTCCGAAAACCAGGCAGTCTGAAGAAGCAGAGCACCTCAAGTCTGAAAGAGAGCAAGTCAGAGGTGCAGACATAGTTTGAGTATCTATGCTATGGAGTGCACTTGCAAGAAATCAGACTCTCCACATGAAAGCTACAAGACTCGAGATTCATGTAACGTTCACTTACTCGGGCGTCGCAACAATCGCTTTGGGCCACGAGTGCCTCTGCTTGGCGCTTCTGGCCAACAAGTGGTTCCCCAACCTGCCTTGAGGAATCTTGCTATGGAGTACGCTCCATCTGCGGTGCTTCTCTCATGCTCTGGCGACCATGAGTGCCCTTGGACTCATGTGGGGACGATCCACCTGCTGCTGCCTTTTCCGGTGTGTGCACTGTGTCCCTTGATTTGGTTCTCGAGCTGGAGTCTGATGCTTTGCGATGGCGAGTTGGTGAATGATACATGAATCTCGCATGTTTGATGTGGAGGGGCTGGGTTGTTGCGAGTACACTCCATAGCCGAGATACTAGAAATATTTCTGCACCTTAAACTTGCTCTCTTTTACGACGGTGAGCATGACTAGCAAGTCAGAGTGGTGTGCAAGGGCTTTGAGGAACCGTTGGTGGCGTTGTGTAGGAAGTGAGTTGAAGGCCGCTACTTGAGGGACTTGTGGGGTGTGTGGAGGTGTTACACCCTAGATGGAGATTGGTGGGTGGTGGTGTGAGGAGGTTGTGTACTTGCATGACACCTTTGTCGTATAGTTGTTTTCACTTGCAAGTGGAAGGATCAAGAGTTTGGTCATGACCTAACTCTTGGTCTTCCCAATTGCAAGTGAAAACAACTATATGACAAAAGTTTAGCCCTTTTTCGTTCTATTCTGAATGATTTAGTAAAAAGCAATTGTGGTAGTGATTCTTATTAGTAAGTGTTTCAATTGGTATGTAGTTCTATCTAGGTATTTAAGGTGAGGTGGTTAAGCCTTTAATGTTGGAGAGGCCCAAAATGGGCCTAGGTAATCCAATGTGGTGCTAGAGGTGTAACTTCATATCATTTTCACATAGTGAAAGAAAGTGTCTTCATTGACTTGTTTTTTTCTTTGCATTTTTAGGAATATATGAGATAAGTAGTTTTGAAGAGCTACAAACATGGCAATTTTGTTATATGAGTGTTAATAGTCAGGATATGCACTATTTTTCTTCTTTGGGTTGCTTCTAATGGAACGAAAATGACTAATTGTGAAGTTTAACCAATTTGAACTTAACCCATGACTTAAATCTAGTAAACATCCAACTCTTGATAGAATGGATAATAATGTTGCCGACAACCAAAGGTAGTGAAAATCATAGATCTAGGAAGGTGTATCATTACAACAATCAATTTAATCTTCCAAAAAAATCTATACCCTAAAATGTTTAAGGTGCCACTGTTGGCCACAATATTCTACATGTATGGTGTTGTATATGAGCATGATGAGGTTCACATATTGAAATGACCTCCAAATGAAATATTTTAGTTGAAGAATCTTCAATCCAAAAGGTCTAAATCTCACTAAATTTCAATACATATTTTTTATTCTTCAAAATAAAAATACCTGCTTGTATACACTAGCCTTTGTTTTTGTGGGATCGCCACAGTGGGTGCAGAGGCCAAGGACCTATAGCACTTCTGGCTTTCTCAATCCAAACGAAACTAAATTTTCTCCATAAATATTCATTTCAAAGATTTCATCTCTATAAACATAGATTTGTACATCCTTTTTGGCGAAAAGATGGAGTCCCCATTGTTCATTAGTGGCGACATAGCAACGACCATTGATGGAATTTTGGCGATGTGAAATCACAAATTTCCCACTTTTTTCGGGAAAATTCTATTTTTAGATTTTTTTTCACCATTTGGCTATTTTTCGCCAAAAAAGGAGGGGCTGGTATACACAGTTCCCAACTGAACCTTAAACATTAGTCAGAAACCATATGTGTAAGCACATATTTCATAGGTACTATATGTATTCCACAAAAAATGTAATAAGGTTCAACAAACCTGAAACCTTTGGATCAAAGATTCTTCAATAACATCTTACATTTGGAGGTCATTTCAATGTGTGAACCTTATCATGTTCAAATTCGAACACATGTAGAATTCAATGGCACTTTCAACGTTAAATAGTTAATGTGGAATTTTTTCAACGTTTAATGGTTAATGTGGACGAGGTTTAGATGTGAACGTCGCATTGATATACAGTGCATGAAGTAAACATTTATTTATGCATAATTTCTAATAATGTTTCATCTTTTGTACGTAATGGCAAGTTACCATTACATTTAAAAGCTCCAAGTCAACAAAGCTTCTATTTCAAAGCTCCCCTTACAAAAACATCTTCCAACTCCTGGTTTCCCAAGAAAACCCAAGAAAACCCAAGAAAACCAAACCAGGCATAAAACCAAACCAAAATCTGAAGCCAAAAACCAATTCAAGCTTAAAAAAGAACAAGAATATGCTTTACAATGAGAGCGTCTGGAAAAGATCCTCCTCTAAACATGCTACTAATCATCATCTACACCTGGCTACATAAACTGAAAACAATACCTACCTGAACGAACAGTCACATGATGCTGCAATGATCACTTGAATCCAAGAGCAAACGACAGCTTGGGTCGCGTGTTCTTCTTCCCTAAGATCTTCATCTGCTCCGCTCGCCCTTGCTCCTCCTCCAACTTCTTCCTGCGAAGAGCCTCTTCCTTTTGCTTTTGCAGAGCCTCTAGCTCACGGTACCGCTCTTCCTCCTTCCGCGCTTGCTCTTCCGCTGCTCTCCTTTGGGCTTCCTCTATTTTGCGACGGTTCTCCTCCAGCATCTGCTCTAACTGCTCTTTTTCCTTGATTTTCTCTTCCTGTACATTGATAAATAACCTGATAAGGAGACGGTGTGATGGAGAAATTTACCAAGGCTACATGAAAGTAAGGCCTGGTTTTCATGTAAAGTCACCCGAAGTCTCAGTAAGATATCTACCTCAATCTCCTCTTTTTTTAAATTACAATTCTCGTAACTATTTAGAGCGAGGAAAGAGTAGTAATAAGAAGGGGTAAAGCTACTTTTGACTTGAGTTTAGAGACCACCGAGCTCTTATTAGTGTTTAGGGTGAGGAAAGCGTAGTACGTTGAAACTTTGGGTGAATGACATAAGAGGGCTGTAACGATGTACCTCTTTTCTCCTGGCTTCAGCGAGAGCTTCCTCCTTTTCCCTCTCAAGCTGAGCAGCAATGTCATCAAGGATTTTTTTCCTGCCCTCCTGGATTTTCAGTTCCACCTCCTTTTTGAACTCCTCAGAGTGCAAGGCATCGTGGACCTTCTTCCGAATGGCTTCCTCTATTCTCTTGGCAGACTCTTCCTCAATGGCCTTGGTTTCAGCCTCTTGCTGGCGCCTGTAAGTAAGGCAAGCAAAGTCAGCCACAAGGAGCGAGAGGGAGAGCGCATAATCCAGTGCCCCATACTGTAGTGAAACATAATGTGGGCAAGCTAGCATTCTGATTTCTTTTCCAAGCAAAGTCACAATGTAAAAAGCAGATATGAAACCACACAAAACTGATACATAACCTGAAGTATGTTGCACGAGCCCAGGTTCGAATATACTGCGACATAAGAATCGTGACACATGGTACAAACAAGCTCAATTCGAAGAGGTAGCTGAAAAATATCCCCTCCACTGAACAACATCCCGAGACATTTATATCTATACACATGACATTCGAGACATGCCTACTGCCATGGACCAGGAGAAAAAGTCTCACCACATGGCGTCTCACTTCCTTCCACTACACACTTTGACTGCGATGGAAAACACTAACCCATCCTCTTTTTTCTAGCAATGTTAACCACGAAAAATTGCCGTTCTAGTGGCAAAGTTACTTGGCTGATTCTCTTCCATGTTACTTCCCCTGTTAACATCAGCAATTTGATTAGAATCCGAGCAAATAAATCATGAGAAGTATATCCTTAAGGTTTTCCAGATTGTTTTCTTATTGGGGCACGGCTTACCCATCACAGAGACAGGGTAAGAACGCCAATCTTCGTGAGTACATGTAACCATGCCAGAACACCATCCAGCATGGTTACAAGGACATTCACAGAGACCAGATATCTCGGACCCTATAACACACCAACCTGAGTGTGTGTGTGTGTGTGTGTGTTTTTTTTGTTCATAATGAACCCGGTACTTTCTCAACTGAGTGCGGCATTACCTTCTCTTGTCAAGCTCTTCATCTTCCCGGACCTTATCATAGGCCCTTCTTCTGTCAGCTGCTACCGGGCTCGTACTTCGAGATCTATATGGTGACCGTGTACGGCTTCGCCTCTTGGATCGCCTTGGCGTTGGCGTCCTACTCCTGTGCCTGTCAGAAACACCACGTCTTGTCAGATACCATTTTCCAAGTTCTAACATAAACCTGACTGACTTGAAGGAGCCTTCAAGACCTTGATATATTTGTGCCAATGTAGTCATAATCCCCCAGAGGTGGGAAAATTTAAAGTCACGAGGAGTCGGACCTCCACATCCCTGTGCGTAAAAGGCCTTTAAATGATGAGACCAACGCGGGACCACATGTGAAAAAGGGCGCCGAAGAAGAAGAAGAAAGCAAAACAGGATTGCAGGCACATCTATTGTACGGTTACCAGAAGGGGAAGAGGGCGGCGGTACACATCAGGAGAAGGTTCCTGAACTGAGAAGGACCTTCCCAAAGCCTTCCAGCTTTTTCTCCAGGCAGCAACAACCCTTCCTTCCATGAACATCATCATCATCACGTCTGCCCCCACCTCATTCTTTTTTCTTCCTTTTCCACATACTTATCTCTAGCCCAACAACAACATCAACATCCACAACAAATGAGCCCATTGTTTGCTCACTGTAACACACCTGCTGTGGCCATGATGCACGGGTGATCGGCTTCTATACGACTCCCTCCTCCGTCTAGTGCTGTGACGGTGGCTCGCGGGCGATGGTGATCTTGCGGACGACCGGTGCCGCCCTTTGCGAGGCGGGGACCTCGACCTGGACAGTGATCGAGGCATCCCTTACCAAACAGTGACTTCCCCTTGAACAGTCGGTCTCTGCAACAAGTGGAAAAACTCGAGTCAGTTGCGGATTTCAACCTCCCCTCGAACTACCAAATGTAAGAAACTGCATCAGAATGTGCACAAGTACCATCATCTTCCAAAGGTAGTTAGACGAGAAGTGCAAAGACTGGCATCTTTGGCTGCTGCCGCCATCAGCCCACTCTCATTACACTGGATGATGCAGCTGCAAGACCCTTCCTCGCCTATGTCAAATCATCTACACGGGACACATATCTTCACGCACATGACTGAATCAGAGGGATGCTAGTATGTTGTATATATGATCTGAGTTGCAAACATGTGCGGGAGAGTGACAGCCATATAACACGAAGCTATTAGATCAATGGAAGCACTGGGTGGAGTCTCAATTGGAATCCTTATCCTTATGAAGTATGGAAGATTTTAGTGGTCTCGAAATTAAACTTAGAACTACTTTTAGCCGCCATTGAAAAGAGGTCATGTTGAACCATGAATTTTAGCCACTTTTTTTCCTCTTTGAACTGATTCAGAGCTATTCAGAGCTGATTTTGATCAAATAGGCCAAAACTCATGGTATCTTTGCCTTACACTACAAATGACCTCGATCTCAAAGCCCGTGGCAATTTTAAAAACCGGCAAAAAACCCTCGCCTGTTCGCAATTAATAACAACATGAAGCAGAATAAATGAACATAATGAACAACTGAATCATCAGAACCTAATTACCATTTCAAAGTCGCAAAATCTTCAGAAATGAAGCCTAACCTTATAAACTGGAACAAGAAAGTTCCTTTCTTCTGATGACAGGCAATTCAAAGACCTGTAATCATCAGACACAACTGTGAGAAACCTAATAAATCCGCAACTCAACCAACATACTCTCACATCGCCCTTACACTCTCTCACACCTAACAACGCCGTAGCCCATGTTCCTGTAGCCTACACAAAACTAAAGGGGAAAAAAAAGAAAAAGGGAAAGGACTGCCACATCGTAATGAAACCTCACATCTAACGAAACCCTACACCTTAGCCTAAACAAAAAGCATACAATTTTTAGAGAAAACAAAACAAAACCTATCTTAATTCAAGGAGCTCTTCAAACCAGAGCTCCTCTTGTGAAAACAACGTACGACGAAGCCTCAATTGGAATAAAACCCCAACAAGCAGGAAAAAGAGACGTACCGAGGAGGAAAGTTGCCATGCGCAGCGTGAACGGAGCGAAAGGGAAGCAAGCGACACCCTCACTCAAGTGATGACTCTCTCTCTCTCTCTCTCTCTCGCAATCTCTCTCTCTCGCGCGCGCGGAGGTTTTCTCGCAAATGCTCTGAGAAAACAAGCTGTTGCGTCATGGCTACGTTGGTTGTGTACTCGTTGGAGATTAGGGTTTCATCCACGGTTCAATGTCGGAGTGCACTCTGTTCGTTCGATTCGACTCATTGATTTGCTATTTTCATCCATTTGGATGAAATATTTCATTCAACGTCAAAGTTGGCTCCGTTCATTGGATGGTGTTTCATCCGATTGGATGGATGTCGAACTCAGTTGATCCTCTCTGTTCATCCATTTTCGGTTACCTACTCACTCGTCACTTGATTCTCACATCACTGGTTTATTTTTGAATGGGGGATTGAAACTTTTTAATTTTTTAATTGGATTTTTTTTTAGTACTTGATATTCATTTTAGCTCTGTGTGGTTTTCTTTGGTTTTGATTTGATTCTTTTATCTTCTCTTCCTGTGAAATGACAGTCACTTCCGACAATTATGCGCTGGAATATGTTGGATGGAATTTTTTGGATGAAATCAATGATTCTATGGATGAAACTATGGGATATTCTATGTAAAGTAAATGACGAGTGTTTGAATCTGAAGTAAATAATGGGTACCTAAAGTAAATGACATGTCACGGATTCATCCACGCGGGTATCATGTCACAGGGTATCACATCATGGATACCCATGGGGAATTTAAAGAACTACAATAATTAAGCGGCAAGGCTTACGATAGTTTTTTTGCTACTAGACTTTCTATTTTATAACTTTGAGATGGCTAAATAGGTCGAGACATTAAGAATTTGAGAATACTATTCACATAGGTGGATTGTTCTACCTTAAATTCCACCAATATGTGTAATTCTTGACCGTGTACTATACATTATCAAGTGTTTTTCATTTATTCTGTACATTATCAAGTGTTTTTTATTTGTAGATTAGAAATGTCAATTTTTCCTTTGTTTGAAAAAATAACTTTTAACATGTATCCTTGAGTACATTCATGATGGTTGTTGTACTATGCGGACTCATGAACTAACATCTAAAACAACTAAAATGAGACAGACCCTAGTTTTTATAAGTGTTGTTGGGTGATATGGAGTAAAATCAAGATATAAAACAATATAATCTTCATTAATAAATTTATGTATAAAATTTGAATTACCATCATAATCCACCCAACTTTGGTGGGGGGTCTTAAGACCTCGTTGTATGGATACCCAAAAAGCCCTTGGGGGAAATGACATGCCATTTGTCTCTTAGGCACTTAGTGTAGAGAAGCACATAGTGTAGAGAAGAGTTTATCCTTGAAAGGGAGAAGTAGTTCTATTACACTACCCTATGTCCTATGGTCATGAGCTTAGTGAAGAGAAGGAACAAACACTATATTCACGCTAATCCCGATGAGGATTGGACTTCTTCTTCTTCTTATAAGATTTGAATAATCATGGATGTAAATATTCTTTTATTCTATCAAGCGTTTTTTACACCTAACCTTTACAAGTAGGCCCATAAATTATATTCCAAGTTCGCCAAATGAAATGCATGAGTACTAATGGCAATCAATGCTCTTGGGCCCTACCCCATGCAAACTAAAGCTTCCCCATAGTACCCCAAGTCACCAAAAGTTGACCGGTGGTTCCTCCACACCTTTCCAAGCCAAGTCATGTGGTGCCAGTTACTACCATAAGACCATAAGATTTGGGGTGACATGTGCAGTCACCTCCCTTTACTTTCAAGAAAACTCTAATGTGAATTTCTAAAGTGGTCTTCCATGCTTAACCCATTTTTGCCACTAGCAACAATCAAAAGTAAGGGGTCATGACTAATAGCAAACTTTTATTAGGAGATGTGAAGGAATAAATGGGTGGCAATCAGACAGAAATGGGATCACATGTAGAGAGGGGGATGGCAGGAAAGGCAATTCATTTGCAAAGCTGGTCTGGATATTTAATAGGAGCAAAGTACTAGAATATCCAGACCCTAAACCTAGAAGCAAGAGGAGGACAACCAAGTAAGCTTCAGCCAAAAATTGGTGGATGCAATGAGTGAGCTACTTGACAAAGCTGGGCAAGCTGCTGGCCATGGCCACATCGATCCAACTGCGCATTTTCACGTGAAGGGAGGCTGCAGAGACTATCCTAATATGACACACCTGAGGCTCTAGTTTAGCCTGGGACGCCTCCTCTGATCTGCTGGCGCGGCTGTCGTCGCCAGCTTGCATCCCACTCCACGACTCGCTCCCTATGAAGCTGTAATGGCCCGCCTCACGTGTCGCATGTAGTATCTGCTTTGACGCCTGGTCGAGCATAGGTTTGCCATTCCCATTGTACTCCACCTGCACACAACAACATAGGTCTGAATAATACGCTTCTAACGCCCCCTACAGGTCTTGAAACTACACTTCTGACAGTATATTTCACAACACAGGCCTGGATATTTTATCCTACGGAATATCAAAATTTAAATGGCATTTATCTCAATCTTTGGTATGCATGTTCAGGGGTTAAGCATCACGACTACTTATACAGGGAAGAGACCCAAACCTGTGCACATAGATTATTGGAGAAGTAGAGTGTCACAGCCCCCACGCTTGCGTCAATATCAATCTGGTTGCCATCAAGGTGTTGTCATTCAATACATACTAATATGTTGTAAGAATTATACCTCTGTGGAGGGAACACACAGACACTATAGTCACATTACCGAAGTTCATCTTGAATGTTTCTTAGTAAGAATTTCACTTATTTGGTTGTTTCTGCGAAATAAAACTTAGACATGAATTTGTTGGTTGTTTTTGGCAATATCCCACAGATCTTATTAGTTTCAACTTCAAAAAAAAAAGCTTCACCTCTCGAGCATGCTCATGAAGTTGCAATGACACAGCGCCTCCCCTTGTTACAATGCTTGCCTTTCTGAAACGAAGCACCTGAATCAGTACCTCAAAGCAGAGGCAAAGAAGCAATAAATTACTGAAACAGAAAACAAGATATTCCACCAAGTAGAAGTGAAGTTACCCATCAATTCCGGTTATGTGAACTGATCCACCTTCTGTTGAAACCTGGAAATGACATTTCATCAGTTCTTAATTGATACACCTGAATGAAGCTTATTTCAATTCAAAAGAGTGACGCACACAAACTTGTACCCAAACTTTACCCTTAAAGAAAACAAGCGCCTCTTCAGAAACTAGTCTGAGATATTAAAAGGATCGATTTTTAGAAAGAAGCCTCCGATCAACGTACCAGAGCACTATCTTGCGCTTGAATGTGCTTTGCTTCAAATGAACCGCCACTAGATTTCATCACCACATCTGAAGAATATATGCAACCAATAGCTTAAACGAAGAGAACTTCTTCATCAACATTCTTTAAAAGCTTGCACTATGATAGGAATCACAACTGAATTGGAGTTGAAGTGCTTACCATTGCCATAAAGAGATCCAACGTAAATATCGCCTCCGTTCGTATCTACATCAATGGTTGTGCCAACCAGGCGTTTTATTGATACATCACCACCTGATGTACTTATCACTGAATCTGCAGAAACCTGACATGACCATAGCCCAATTTAGAGTACAATTATAGCTTGGAAAGCAAGGAGGGATATCTATCTTCTGTGATAAATTACCACATCAGCCGTGAAACAACCTCCATTGGTCAGAATTTTGGCCGCTCCTCCCCGCATGTCACCTGGTACAAAACAGAGCCCCTCAATGTGAACACCTTTGGTACAGAACTTATTTGTATTTGATGAGGCAGGAGAAACTCACCTAGTGTCACATGGCCACCCGAGGTCTCAACATTCAACGTCCCTTCTTTCTGCAGAAAACTCCCCACATATGAAATAATCCTCATGATTAGGGAACAAACGTACTTGTGAAACACTTCTGAAAGTGTAACACCTTCAGAAGGACATGATTCATATCACTCATGGACAGCCACTCGAAAAGAAAGAAGGCTCATATTTCGTGCTACTTTTGACAGATTTCAATGATCAATGCTCTTCTATGGTAGTAATATTGGAGTTATTTGTGAAGTATGGCAAACATACCATGAGGATTGACATCTTTGCTCTCAATTACTCTAAAATCAGCTCAAAGAGGAAAAAGGCGACTAAGATTCATGGTACACCTTCTCAAAGGCGGCTAAAAGAAGAGTTTGAAGACCACCAGCTCTTCCATAGTCAATAAGGATTCTAGTGATGGAACACCAAGCTTTTCCATTGATCTAATAGCTAGTAAGAGTGAGGAAAGAGTAGTATAAGAAATCAAAAGAACGGTTGGTCTTATTGAGCGTCACTGTGGGTGGCTTGACAAAGAGCGAGCTCACCAGGCTTTGAATGCGAACTGGATTCTGTTTGGCCTCCACAGACAAGCTGCACCAGCGTGCCGGCATGGCAGCCCTGATGCCCTCCAACGCCGCGCCAGCTCCATGTCCTCCTAGTTTCTGCAACTCTGTGCAGGCACACCAACTCTTCTCAGACCACAACCAAATCCAAGAACAAACAGACTCTCGTTGGATGTGAGCAACTTACTGACATGATGTGGGGATTCGATCAGCTGAAAATCTGACCAGTCACCAGCTCTTTGCCCAGCCTTCCATTTCGCCTGCAAACAATGAGACACCCTCAATAACATCCACGTAGTAGTGAGAAAGAGGGTCAATCGTGAAAACTTACCTCTAAAACAATCTCCTCCAAGCTCTGGCCTGTCACCACATCCACGTCGGTGTCTGTGCAGATCTGAATCACATGGAGGGAAAGTATAATCAAGAGATGTAAAATTATCATTCACCAAGATCAAACAATGGGCTAGTAACGTACCTGCAACTCGGCGCCCACTTTCACAGGCACATGACGCTTCAAGGAGGCTGCGTCTGCTTCCTTCACCTTCATGTCCGGGCTTGTTGTGAGGCAACGCCAGCTTCCCCATTCTACCTTCGCCTCCACAGGTCTCCAATTTCCTGTTTAGAACCAATCACTTGACACATATATACTCCAAATAGCAAGCAACAAACACAGTACAAGAAGCATCCAGAAAATCCGATAAGGCGATGACCTAAACTGACATCAATCCACCTCAAATTACAAGAAGCAACCACAGATTGAGCCAAGAATCCAACAACTAGCATGCTCCTCAACCTGATAGAGCGTTCAAATCATCAAAAGACTGCGACCGAACCCTAAAAATCGACACGAAATTGCGATCTCCACACCAAGTGTACTACGTTACGAAGGCTGTCGAGGCACATTGCGCATAGTATGCAAAATGGGTGGAGAAATGAGGGAGAGAGAACGAGAAATCACCTATGGCATTCGGCGGTGGAGCGAAACGGGCACACGTCCGGGTGCCGTTCAATTCTCGATCAACGCCACCGCGGCGGAACGCCAGAATGCTGCGCCGAAGCAGAACCCAGTGCGGAGCGCGCCTCTGCAAACCCACATCCCCCAATTTGTGAGACGTGCAAGAGACGAAAAGCGAAGTGTTGCCTGTGATACGTGAGTGTCGCATGCGCAGGAAGGAGAATCTCGCACCATGGTGAAGCGCGTGGAGAACTCGCGACCATCGCCCAAATGTGTCTCGTTTCCTGGCCTTTGCTCTTGTCTTCGGCTTGTGAGACCCGTGCCCTACTGATACCCGTTCCTTCGTCGCCATATCCGCAACACGACTTAGAACCCATCACTCGGCAGATCACGTACTAACCTCGTCACGCCACTTGAATCCCCTCCCTTCTCTATGTTTGGCCATGAGATTAATCTCCAATCTTCAAACCCTGCGTACGATTACAAGTGGTGGCTGGTTTTACGACGTTCACATGATTTCAGAAGGAACCCGAGTCTGATCCACACCACAAAAACAGGAACCTCGATCGGTCAAGCGAACAGTCGCATGGAGCTTCAAAGTCGGCGGCATTTAAAGGATGGACCGAGTCCATGAAGTAGGTAGAGGCAACCGTGCTAGCAGACGTGAGAACATGACGATGACCATCGGTCAATGAAAGCTTATATTATTATAAAACTCACAGATCGGTAGTACGGTTGCGCGCTGTAGAGTGTCAATTCGTAGATACTTGACTGATCACCAAACTCACACCGAAATATCTCGTGTACACAACAACGTACATGATCACGTGCGGACGAATTTCCAAGAGTCAACTTATAATTCGACCGAGTCTTAGAGTTTCCAGCAATGGTTACGTTCCTGGTGGCGATTGAGGAAAATCTGAATCATCTGATGTCGATCATGTCGCGGAGGATCAGTTCACCGCTCAGTCGCGGGGTAGCGTGACTAGCTTTTGGAGCTGAAAATAGTGGCAGCCGGAAATAGTAATCAAGCTAAAAGGAGGACTCGTCACCAACCCTTGATCTCTCCGAGTTCGCCGCCCGCCCGCGTGATGGTCCAAGGCGGCAAACCTCCGCTTTGCTGCTGTTGCAACGGGCCGGAGCGGCATCCTCAATACTACTCGTCGCGTGGTCTAGAAACCAGCGCGGAATGTTGTAACTTCGGGATGGGACGATGCAAGAAGAAGCGAAAGGATGGTGACGAATTCGAGTAGAAGTAGGGTTACTGTAAGTCTGTCACGCACGATGACACCTCGAGGACGCGACTTGCTCGCGGGACTGTCGACGACGCTGCTGCTGCTGCTGCTGCTGCCCGCACAAGTTCACGCACTACCAGGTCAGTGAAGTCTCGTCCTCTCAAACTTGAGATCGAACGCCGCCCTTTCTAGCGCACAGATTCACCCCAAGCTTCAACTTTGTTTCAGTTTCAGTTCAGTTGCGAGCATCGCATCCTCTGGGAATTAGGGTTTGAAGCTCGCACGTCGCACGTAATTTCGTGTTCATT
This sequence comes from Bryoerythrophyllum caledonicum, assembly GCA_963971425.1. Taxonomy (NCBI): domain Eukaryota; kingdom Viridiplantae; phylum Streptophyta; class Bryopsida; order Pottiales; family Pottiaceae; genus Bryoerythrophyllum; species Bryoerythrophyllum caledonicum. The sequence continues at coordinate 19,554,822 of OZ020524.1, read as the reverse complement.
TCTCTTGATGGGTGTGTCGGGATTCATCGTCTTTTGCAGAGTTTTTGAGCATAGATTGCGGTGCGAGCGAGCAATACGCCGATCCCGCAACGGGGATTTCATGGACGCCCGACACTCGCTACGTCCGTTCGGGGACGACCTCCGACGCCGTGCAACCCGCACCAGGCGAGTCTCTCCTGCCTCGCTTCCGCACCTTGCGATACTTCTCCGGCAACCAAAGCAAGTCCTGCTACGACCTCCCGGCGACCAACGGCTCCATATACCTGCTGCGCGTGACCTTTCTGTACGGCAACCACGACGGGATGGGAGCCAGCCCGGGGTTCAAGGTGCATGTGGACACGGTGTCTGTGGGCGCGGTCATGTTGCAGGAGGAGAGCAAGGTGATTGAGGTGGTTATGGCGGCCGCCGCGGATAGCATCTTCCTTTGTCTTGCGCCCAACACGCCGGGCGTGGATGCGCCATATGTGAATTTCATCGAGCTCCGGCACATGGGGGATGCCATGTACCCTAAGGCGCGCCAGGGCTACATGATGGTCACCGAGTATCGCTACAACTTCGGAGGCAACAACGCCAGGTGAAGTCTCGCGAGTGTCACTGGCTGCCCTAAAACCCCATCGACGTCAAGTTTCATATCACAGTATCCATCAAGTTTAACTCTAGTTTTACACTAACCTTGTGCATTCTGCGCAGCTTCCCGACCGACGCGTACGATCGTTACTGGGTGGGTTTCTCCCCCGCAACAGCAGTGACGAGCCCTCAGAACGTGACCGTGGGGCCCCTGGCGCCGGACAACGCGCCCAGGGATGTGATGAAGACTGCAGTCAAATTCCCGAGGGAGACTCCATTTTCTCTCCCCCTGCGCGTCGCCGGCGGCCGCAACTACGTGGTGCTGCTCTGGCTGGCGGAAATCGAGGCACCCGCAGAACGAGGCATTCGCGAGTTTCAGGTGGGGATCGACGAGGACTGGCAGGAGCGGATCGATGTGGTTTCTAGGACAGGGAGTGTGTATCAAGCGTATGAGTGGGGGTACCCGAGCGTGACGCTAGGCGCGGATTCGAGCATTGCGTTCCGCGCGACGAACACGTCGGTGCGGGGGCCTCTGGTGAACGCGATGGAAGTCTACGCCATCTCGGATCCTGTGCTGCCGAGGACGGATGTCGGAGATGGTGAGCTCTATGTGAGGCCGGCTTTTCGTGAGTGTGTCAGTGCGAGCTCATCGAAATCTAAGCGTTGAATCTTGTTGATCATTTGCAGTTGCTGGAATTGAGATCATCAAGACGCATTGGAACTTGAGCTCGTGGTCTGGGGATCCGTGCTTGAGCATCCCATTCGACTGGACCATGTGTTTGGCGGATGGCATTCCCCGCGTTACTATGCTGTGAGACTCCCCTTCCCCTACATGAACAGTGTGGTTTTTTTTTCTAGATTCATCTGAAAGATGGCGACAACTACTTTGACTTGAAAGTTTAGAGACCACCGAGCTCTTCTAACTGTTTGGAGTCAAACGAGCGGGTATCTTATTGACTTTAGAAAGTACTCTCTTGGTAATGATAGGGTTTGGGAACAGGATGTTTGCAGGGTACAGCTTGACCGGGTCGATTCCTGACACTGGGATCCAGAATCTGACGGAGCTAACAGTTTTGTCGTTGGAGAATAACGCTCTGACGGGGTCTGTACCGAACATGAGCGCGCTCACAAAGCTGCAGAAGCTGTAAGAACGCTCCTGCTTTCCGTCTCTTCAAAGCAATGATGTGATGAGTGAATCAATGTTGTCTGCGGTGCTCACTCTCCTTGTGTACAGTTACTTGCAGAACAACGACCTCTCGGGCGAGTTTCCCGTTTGGGTGGCGGATTTGCCTGCTTTGACAGAGCTGTAAGTATGTATGTCAGTACGACTGCTTTTTCAGTACGCTCAAGTGCTTGTTCTTACAACAGGTTTGTTGTGCGATGACAGGTTCATGGAAGGGAACAACTTCACCGGCTCCCCACCCTCGAGCTTGTTCAACAGACCGGGTTTAACTTTCACGTACTCCACGAGTGCAGGTCTCGCTGCAAGTGCGCTTTCAGCATCCACGAACTCCTCCGACTCCACCAGAACCCTCGGCATCATCATTGGTTGTGTGGTGGCGGCGCTCTCACTCGTGGTTTTAGTCATCTCTGTCGCCTTGTTTCTGCTCTGGCGCAAGCCGAAGAAGAAAGAGCGAGACTACTGGAGGAGTGACTTTGACCCGGGCATGGACTCCAAAGCGCAGACGATGGCGTACTCATTCAATGAGGTCAAAGCTGCCACTCACAACTTCCAGGATTTGCTGGAAGAAGGAAGCTTTGGGCCTGCATACAAAGGTATCTTGTCCGACGGCAGAGAAGTCGCTGTGAAACGGTGCCGGCCTTGCAACAGACAAGGTGCTCTAGAGTTTTTCGATGAGGTAAGTGATGAGAGACCATGAGTTTGACCTCTCTTTTCTCATTCACAGTAATAAAAAAATAGCTCTAAACTTCTATTATCAGCTCGAAGAGGAAAAAGGCGGCTAATCTTCATGACCTCTCCTTTCTTCTTAAAGGCGGCTCAAACTAGTTCGAACTTGGGTTTAGAGACCACCAAGCTCTTCCATTGATCTAAGAGTGAGGCAGGTTGTGGTGTGAACATTGTTTTGAACATTGCCTGTTTTTTTTTCTTTCAGGTGCAGCTTCTTTCTCGCGTACACCACAGAAACCTGGCGGCTTTGGTTGGATACTGCCAAGAATCGCAAGAGCAGATCCTGCTGTATGAGTACATTTCAAATAGTGATCTCCAGACGCATCTTCATGGTGAGTGAACAAATTTACATCAACAGGGTATCTTCTACAATTCTCATTGCAGTTGAGCGAGGCAAAGATACCATAAGTGTTGACCTCATTTAACCAGCTCGAAGTGGAATAAGGCAGCTCAGATATATGACAAAATGAGCTCTCCTTCTTTCCTTCTCTAGTTCTAACTTGAGTTTAGAGACCACCGAACTGTTCCATGATTGATCTAATAGCTGCTATTAGGAGTGAGGAATGAGTAGAATTAAACATAAAAAGGGGGGAAACTTTGGGTGGCTTTTAGGAAGAACGTAAACTTCTGATTTGCGTTTTACTAATGAACATCTTTGGGTTATGGACAGGAAACGGGAGGACCTTACCGTGGAGAACGCGGTTGAATATTGCTCTAGACGCTGCTCAAGGTAGGACGGTCAGCTGCCTCTTCTTCTCTTGCAATAGCTGCAACTACTTCATCCATTGTGCTTACTACATTCTGGTGGTGGTGGTGGTTCACCAGGACTTGAATACCTGCACACAGGTTGCTCTCCGAGTATAGTCCACCGCGACGTGAAGCCGGCCAACATCCTTCTCACAAGTAGACTGGTTGTAAAAGTGGCCAACTTCGGCTTCGCAAAGTTCACGAGTGAACAAGATCCAGCTCTGGAAGCGTACAGTTCTGATATGAAGGGCACTACTGGATACCTCGACCCTGAGTAAGTTACCTACATGAAAAATGAAGCTAAGACACCATGAGTTCTGACCTCTTTTCTTTATTTTTACTTCTTCAAATCAGCCCTACATACCTCTAAGTTTCTATAATCAGCTCATAGAGGAAAAAGGCGGCTGAGATTCATGGTATAACATGATCTATCCTTTTCTATTGATGTAACAGTGAGGAAAGAGCAGTACTATGAAGCAAAAGAGGGGGTATCTTGTTGAAACTTTGGGTGACTTTAGAAAGAACTCAAATGTAGGCACTGGGATTGTTTACGAGTAAAATCTAAGTGAGGATCGTTCTCTTTGCAGGTACTTATCGACCAGGAAGCTGACAGATAAGAGCGATGTGTATGGCTTTGGTGTGGTGTTGCTGGAGCTCATATCAGGGCAGGAAGTCATCAGCAGGGACGAGTCGGAAAGAGACCCTCTCTTGATGGAATGGGTATGTAATTTCGCCTCTACTCAATCTGATCATTGGTGCCATCTGTAAGAAAAACATCATAACTTTTGATGAACCGCTTGACTCATTAGATTCGACTCTTGATAAATAATTCTACTCTTTCCTCACTCTTATTAGCTATTAGATTAATGGAAGAGCTTGGTGGTCTTGTAGAAGTAGTTTTAGCCGCCTTTGCGAGGGAAGAAGGAGAGGTCATGTTGTACTATATTCCTGATGGTTATTGTTCTTTCACAGATGAGGCCTCTTCTGGGAGCCGGCGAGTTGAAGGCGGTGGTAGACTCGTCTCTGGGCGACAAGTACAACTCGGAGTGCATGTGGAAGATGGCAGAGCTCGGGATGATGTGTGTGGAGCCCAAGGGCTTCAACAGGCCCACCATCACCGACGTGGTCGCGGAGATTCGTGACGCAATCGCCATTGAGGAGGCTGCTGGGGTGCAAGCGACTCCCATGTCGCCCTCACCACGCGGTAGATCTGCCCGGGAGTAGGAGAGCATTTGTAGAGTTTAATGAGGTCACCTTTCTGCTGTGAAAAGGAGACCTCTGTCTATGTAATTCACGAAGTGAGTTCCATGATTTTACAGACAGTGTTTGCCTTTGCCAATGGTTTCTGTTTCTACAAATGGAGCTCCACTTGAAGAGGCTTTTTAACATGGAAGTAGGAAGAGTGGAATAAATCAAGGCATGCGTGGAATCTTCAGAAAGTGGGCCCCGCTAGAGAGGGCCCCAGTTGCTGCCAACGCTCCAATCTTTGTGGTGGCTGCTTGCACTAGAAAAGGTCCGATTTCGTTCGTCACCGTTCCTTTTTCCTGAGAGAATTTGTGAGGTAGCCCTCATTTGGCCACCTTTCACGACAACCAAACTTTTCATTGGAATCTGCAGTCATTGAATCTCTGGAGTCTCGAGCATGTAACTGCTCCTCTCGTTATTTGTTACTTGAGTCTGAAGAAGATCTGTAGCTGGAGATTCTAGAAGCGAGACCTCAAGTTGTCGAAGTCTTCTCTCATTTTCTGTTGTTGGAGTCTGAAGATCTGCCTGGAAGCGAATTCTCCTCTCATGTTTTTTGGAAGTCTGTAGTTGGAACCTGTGAGTTTTTGGAGTGCACTCCAAAAACCTGAAGGAATGCCATTATGTTTCGGCAACAGTATGGCAGGAAGCGTGCTGTCAAGGTCGACGACGTTGTTGTGTCGATCCAGTGTAAACACCTCCCAATTGCTACTGAAGAGGAGGAAGTGGTCATCACATTGCAGGGCAAAGGCAGACCACAAATTAGGTGAGGTTCAAGGCGGGATCAGGAAGCTGCCCCAAGTTGGCTTAACTCACCGGGATAGCAGAGACGGGAGTCCTTCTTCCGATGATCTCAACATTCTGGATGATGTCACGGATGGGAGTGGTACTACCACTCCTGCTGTGGCAACAGGTTCCATATTTGGGGCAGTGGCGCTCATCACCGGCTCCAGCGTGGGCGCAGGAATCCTCGCCCTCCCAGCAATCACCGCTCCCACTGTAAGCCGCCTCTCCCACATCGCTGGCTCCTCTTGTCACCAAACTCTCTAGATGCATCGTGAACTCGTTTGATGTACCGCATCACCGTCTCTGTGGTGTAACAACAGGCTCTATTGTGTCGATGCGGCAGGGCATGTCAGATGCACCGCATGAGTAGAGAAAAAATAATCACAAAGTGGTTCAAGTGAGATACGGGAGGTGGTGATGTGAGAATCGCCAACACAACGAAGATAGCCGCGGCTATCTTGGTGGGAATCGCGATTCTCACATCACCAACGACGCGATCTCTCTTTGACCGCTTTGTGATTATCTTTTCTCTACTCATGCGGTGCATCTGACATGCCCTGCTGCGTCGACACAATAGAGCCTGATGTTACACCACAGAGACGGCACCAAAATGAGTTCACGATGCATCTAGAGAGTAACTTTCCATCACCCGCGAGAGTGTTTCTGACCTCAGACCCCGCACTTGATTCTCCAGGGCTTTCTCCCCTCCGCGACAATCATGGGCGCCTCCTGGGCGTTCCTCCTCCTCGAAGCGCTCCTCCTGGCCGAGGTGAACGTGGAGCTGATGCGGCGGCGCGAACCGGACGAGCTCCTCCACTCCCACGTCCTCTCCCTGCGGACCATGGCGGACGAAACTATGGGCTCCTTCGGCGGTCTTGTCACCACCGTGATCTACCTCATGCTGTCGTACACTCTCCTGGTGGCCTACATCTCGAAATCCGGGGAGGTGCTGTCGCTGCTGCTGGGTCTGCCCAAGGGAGACGCGGACGTGATGTTCACATTCGGATTCGGCGGCCTGTTGGGCGTTGGTGGCGCCAGGGTGGCCGACTCTGTCAACCAAGTGCTCACCATCATGCTTGTCGGTAAGTGCAATATTGAACTCCACTAGATAAACCTGAAAGTGAACTCACTAGAGACGTCCTTAAAAGGATACGAAGAGGTGTGAGTTGTAAATATAAGGTGAATTTCAACCATCGAAGCTGGACATCACCTTACTCTCATGAAACTGTAATGAATTGATACCTTGCAGGGTTGTTTCTGTTGATTGTGTTTGGGGGAGCGTCGATGGCGAACTGGACAGGTCTCGAGCATGTGGACTGGGCTGTGGCGCCGAAAACGTTGCCCATCGTTCTCCTGGCGCTCGTTTACCATGATCTTATGCCAGGTACATCTCTTCGAAAGCCTGAATCACGGTTGCACTTGTCCTCAAGTCTTCTTTTTTCTCCACGTTGAGTTCACGTGGTTTGATGTCCAGTGGTATGTGCGCAGTTGGGAGGCGACATGGGCCGGATCCGGATCAGCGTACTCTTGGGCAGCCTGGTTCCTCTTGCAATGTTCTTGAGCTGGGACGCTGTGGCCTTGTGTTTGACCCCAGTACTTTCCGGAGCAAAAGACCCCATCGATGTGTTTATGAGGTTCGCTATTCCCAGTTCTCAAGGTCTAATCATCATGTGTAGCTGGCTTTCTCTGTGTCATAACTGATTTCTCGCATGCTGATCATTTCTTTGTGTTTCCATAATCCAGAGTAGGCGGTCCAGGGCCTGCGTTCCTAGTTGAGTCCTTCGCTCTCTTAGCAGTGGCAACCTCGTTCATCGGAACAGTGCTCGGACTGTCGGAATTTCTCCTGGAGCAACTGGGAAATGCACAAGGTAAAAAGCTAGCAACTCCTCCAATTTCACTTCATTTGGTGTAAATTTTCCTTAACGAAAACCTGCCCATGCAGGCATGATGATGAAGAGGCTGTCAATTCAAGCGCCACATGAATGGTTGAGCAGCAACGGCCAAGCTCGCGCTCTTTCGTTTCTACTCGTCCTTGCACCTCCTCTCGTTGCTTCATCACTCGTTTCCGACGCTTTCTTCTCAGCATCAGACCTTGCGGTAAGATATTTGAAAATGCTTGTCATTGACTAGGATGGAGAGCCTGATTGAGTTGTTTTCTGGCAGGGTGCTTACGGAATGACGAGTTTGTACGGTGTCATCCCGCCGATCATGGCTTGGAGCTTGTTGCGAGATTCCGGAGAGGAGACACGGGAATCGAGTAAGATGTCACTGCCGGGTGGTAAGATCGCTTTGGCAACTACTGCAGCGTGTGCAGTTGCAGTGATTGTGGTGCAAGTGGTGGATGATTTGCCTCAGTTCTCTTCCTCTGTGATGGTGGCAAAAGGCGAGGAGGGAAATTATCCCAAAAGCCCAAGCAACACTGTTACTCAACAGTTCATTACACTTGCTGCACCCTCACCGTAAACCTGTAAATTTATTGTGTTTAATTCCTTCGGTCTGTTCGACAAAGACTGATTATCATTCTCTAGGATCCTTGTTTTCTAGACTACCGACACGAGAGAGAATGGTCTCAATTTCCAATGGTTTCGGGCTTCTATTCACTGTAATATATGATCAGCAAGCTGCATTCTTTGTCTCGCTGTCGGTTTACATGATGAACATCTGTTTCTCATCAGCTAATAGTGACATGATGCTGAGCGCATCCTACGACCAGCTGATCTTAATTACGCCGCTCTTACATGATTTTTATCAGCTGGAGATGGGCAACCAGAAAGAGAACATCACCAGCTGATCAGATCTAACCAAGAAGAGCCTGTAGGAGAAAAGAATGAGACAGGACAAGTCGCACGGTATATTACCAAAATCTTAAATTAGGAGCTATTAACAACCTGCACACCAATCTAGTCCTTCAACTACCAGCAATTGACCGGCTATCAACAGCGTTTGTACAAGTGAACTTCTACCATCTACCTCGGGATGCATCGGTGAAGAAGAAGTAGGCAGTGGTGCTCCGCAGAAACAGTGGCAGCTGCAAAAAGCACAACGTTGGCCAAGGTTAGAGATCCTGTGCATGAATGTGGAGAAAGAAAGTTGGGGAGATCAGCTTGGGAAGTAGTACCTGATGAATCTCGGAGTCGGCGAGGGATTGGAGTTGGCAGGTAAAGAATGATCTAGATAATCTAACACGCTCAAGCTAGCAAACTACTGGAGTTCCCCAGAGTGAGCTCCAGGTAATTCGCCGTCACTTTCCGCTTACTTCCCACGACCTGCGGCGCGGAATCAAGCTCCCACAACGCACCGAGGCGCTGCACAGGCGTGCCTCTGTCGAGGTCGAGCTCCGGAGGGTACCTCGCGAGCCGGTCACCCATCACGCTCCGCATCCGCGACGACACGGGCGACACCGGCACACTGATCGACTTCTGCATAGGGTTCCGCCATTGCTGGGAGAAAGTGAGCTGCTCATCAACCCCGTGATCAGATTGCAGATCGAACCCTCGCGCCGGACCTCCAACCCTAACCCCATTCGTCCACTTCCCGGAGCTCGGGCTGCAGCACACATTGGCGAACTCCGGAGCTGCGGGATGCGGGATCTGCGATGACTCGGAGAAACCTTCGACGGGAGTGCGCGCGCCCTCGGGGGTGTCGCAGTACCCCGGCCATGACTGATGCGACTGATGGTTGACGCTGCTGGCGCCGGTAGCGGCAGCCGCCGCGGCGAGGAACAAGTGCTGGGTCCACGCCAACGGGTGATTCGGATACTCCGGAAGGCCGTCTCGCGACACAGATGCGGCGTCCCATTCTGGTTTCACTCCAAGGTGCGAACTGGTGGTGGCGCGCGGCGAGCTGATGGGGGGCGTCACGGGCGCGCTCGCCGTGCCGCGCCGCTTCACGTGCAGTGGCGGAAGGCCGGAAGTGGCGCTCGACATCGACGCTGGACCACCGGTTTGGGTGCCGGAAAATGTCTTCAGCCACGGAATGAGCGACTCGCCACCGCTCCCTGGATACGAGTTCGTCGGACTGGTGTCCGACGGCGACGCGTCCATCTTCATCTCCCCCGGCGGCTTGCATCCCTGAAATCCACAGGAGAGATGCGACATTGTAAGTGGAGAGATGAAAACTTTAGCTTCCATCCCTGAAATTCTCCAACGAGGAGAGCCACATTCTGCGTACCTTGCGGTAGGTGGTGCCGTCTTCCTCGACGGTCCAGCCGGCTTCGGCGCACACGGCCTTGAGCACCTCGTTGTTGTCGCAGTGCTTGGGCAGGTCGTAGTTCCCATAGAAACGCAGCCCGGCGAAGATCTTGGCGGCGATGGCGCGCCGGCGGCGCTCCCTGCGCTTGTTGTTCTCGCGCTCCTTCCATGTGGGCAACCGCGTCCCGTTCGTCATAGCTCACAAAACCCGCCGCCACCGCTCCTCAAACCAAATCAACAACTCTTCAACCCCAATCTGCACACACCCCTCCCTCGCTTCAGCTCAACGCTCCATCTCCGACAAAGTCAAAGATCAATAAACTTGTCCTTGCAGCTAGCTAGTTCCCACTCCACTCACCTGGTCAGAGACGTTCCAGAGATGATGTGAGTGTTAGACTACAATAAAAGTGTAGCCGCCATGGTCACGTCAAAAATAAGTCGCCGGAGCTTCTGTTGTTCGTATCTAGCTGTCTGCAGAGACCGGCTGTTGATGTTGCTGTTGTTGAAGTTGCTGTTATTATTATTAGCAGCTCCGTGCCGCTGCTGCCGCGGCGCTTGCTCTCTGGCTGGCTTGTCGCCAGGTGCGACGTCTGTTCACGTCTGCCTTCCCTGCACACGTTCCCCATCCACATCCCATTTATGTCCGTCACCCACCGTGTGTGTGGTGACTTTGCCTCCTTTCTTTTCCCTTTCTTTTAGAGACTGGACAGAATCATCCCCCAGGATACATGATACTCGTGCAGGATACATGATACTCGTGCGGTAGCAGTAGTTTTTGACGGCTCCAGGGTCGTAAAACTTCACCATGTCTTTGATATTTATACTTGTAACTTTGGTTACGGATTTTATTTTATTCCTTTAGCGTCAGAAGGTGCCACTGGTGGCCACAGTATTCTGTACGGTGTTGTAATTGAACATGATAAGGTTGAGATATTGAAATGACCTCCAAATGAAGAGTTGAAGAGTCTTCAGTCCGATTCTATTCTACAGAGTAAATACGTGCCTGTATATACGGTTCCCGTCTGACGCTTAAGGGTTCACATATTTTCTGTAAGATCCAATTTTTGCTACCTCATGTGGCAAGGATCCGCGCATGATTTTCCTAGCAATGTTGACTGTTCTTAATTACTGTAACCGGTTTAGTGACCCTCTTTTTCTCCAGGAGGCTAACTACCCGAAGAGAACTATGAAATTGAACTCTACCACGTGTGAAAAACAAAAATGATGTACTGTACATTACAAACCCGTCATTCCTCTCCTGAAAATATGTTGCTCTTGGCACAGTGGAAATCTGGGAGCTTTGGTCACTCTTTTTTCTTGTCTTTACTGTCATTGTTTACTCACCACGCTCTCCACTGACACTCCAAGTTGCAAGTGAATAACGACACGCTCGCTCCCTGGGGTAATAATATCGGATGAACAGACGCTCAACCCCTCAAGGACCAAGGCATTTTAGAAGAATCTCTACTTTATCCATGAACTTTTTGAGAATGTAATTGTAGGACCGTCTTCTAACCGCCTAGGGCGAATTGACCCCCTCATTGGGACTTACCCGAGGTGGGCCTGTCTCAATTGTTTGGGTCATTTTTCTGGCCCTCTTATTATGGGGGGGTCCAGAGGCTTTTTTGGATTTTTTTGACAAATTTGGGGCCTGTGGCCATTTTCGCTAGGCAGGACCCTTCCTTGCTATAAATATGGCCCCATCCAAAAACAAAATAGGGGCCAGGTTTGGCTCCTCCACTTCATGGCCCCCTCGGGTAAGTCCCAACGAGGGGGTCAATTCGCCCTGGGCCTTCTAACCTAATGTGAGATGATGTGGTAAATATTTGTGAGATTCAATTGTACGGATTGAAAGATAATTTTGTTCTCTAGGGGTTAACCCCTAAAGGACCAGAGTCTCCTTCGGGGGGATTTCTGATTTTGGGCAGGTTCCTAAAATTCAAAAAAAAAATCCTTTTTCTCTTAAATTTTTATTCTAGATTTCCTCTAATAAGAGTTTTGTAGACATATTTTTTATTTATTTTTTGGATTTGTGGTTTGAAAGTTAGTACCACTTAAAGCCAAAAGTGGGGACACCGGGCACCTCCAAAAAGTTTGACAAAAGTTTCTATTGACATTGAGATTTTTCACACACATAAAGAATATTTCCTTTTTCGGAAATATTCAAAAAAAAATCTTGTCTTTAGTGTAAAAAGGCATTTTATTCCAAGTCAAACATTTTCACACATTGTCGGGCAACGGGGGGAAAAAAACTTCATCTTTTCGACATAAAACCTAGAGATCTTCATATTTTTCAATTTTAATTTTTTCAACAACAATATGTGGTGAAAACCTTCTTATTGACCGTTTGGATTATCATTTGAATACATATGTAGTTCACAAAAAAATAAAACGTGAAATGCCAATTTTTGAACTTCCACTCCTTGCACACTTGTTTTGAATATGCTACACCCCTTTTTTACCTCTAAAAATTGGTGTGTTGGGAAATAACATCATGCTTAAGACAATGGTAAGAGATTTAGACCTTGTACAATGCAAAAATTTGATACAAAGTGAAGTCAAAGTCTGCTGATCTACTTAATGCAGGGAAGAAAATGAACCATTGTTTTGACTTTAAACACTAAAATCTATCAATCCGTGCGGTTGATTGCAACCAAAATTTAATGGCATGTTTATATAGAAGTCTATTTAAAGATCTTATGGTTGAAAATCCGAAATTCACTTTAAAATGTGATTTTCATGTCTCTTTTTGGCTGTGGCAGTTATGGACTTGTTTTAGAGCAAAAGTGGTCGTGGTCCTTTAGGGGTTAATGCATGTTGGTCCTAAATGAAAGGACCAAAGTTGTTCTTCCTCTTCTTCTACATGAGAAAGTAGGAGTAGTAGTAAGAACTCCAGCTAGGGGAGGTTGACGTGAATAGAGTGTTTGTTTGTTTCCACCACTGTATTTTCATGAGAAACGGAAGGGATGAGAAAGGATACTTGGTATCCGGTTGAGTGCTCGCAAGGGTAATGGATTAAATTGGTGGCTATCAGAATTATTCCGCACACATGAGGAGAGATGAAATTAAAGAGTCCGGAGCTGGAAGGCCAAGAAACGAGGAAGCCCAAGTGTGCGAGGACGCCCATCTCATAATGATTATTCATGCCCCTTGCGAGTCCTGCAATTGGGAAGCTCAGTGGCTGCCTTGCTTGGGAGCCAGCTTGGACTCCTCCGAATTAGCGTCTCAACCGCATGTCCATAAAAGCTCCGCACATGACCGACGTTCGAATTTGAACCACGCTCCACCATGCACTCGCACCAAGAGCAACTAAGGTAAGCCCCCATAAAACCGACAAGTTAGGGAATGTGCATATATGGAGAGAGGAGATAATTATACTATTATTTTTCAGTGATAGCCAATAGAATTACAATTCCAACCCTAGTGATTTCATATTTTTTCGACGGAAACCGAATTAGTTATGAATTTTCAAACTTTGCAGCCATGTTTAGTGGGTGCAGCAGTAGGTACCCCCATAACCAACGACCAAAAGTAAGGGTCTTGGCTAATAGTAAACCTCCATTTGGAACTCAGTTGGTGGGAATGGGATGGAAGAGGGTTGGATATACCCCAATTTTATAGGCATTGGCTATGGGTTTTTGTTAGTTATGGGGGGCTTACCTTAACTTAAACCTTGAACTTGCGCTCACATCTTTCACCCTTTTTCATCCATCTTAACCCAAAAGGTTCCTAAACAAACCCACTCTAACCAAGTATAAAGTGATAATTTCTTCATCCACAAAAAAGAAACCACTCTAATCTACAATTAAAAACCAATGCTAGGAGCAAGGTCGCTTTGGGTTTTCCAAACTCGCCCCTTTATTTTCATCAGCCTCTTCAAGTTCGGTTCAAATGTTTCTACTTCGATTCTATTAACAGAGTGCTAGGATGCCAGGTTTAGAGTTTTCTTACTGTGATCTCATTAGAAAGTATTCAAAAGATTAAACTGTGGGGGAATGAATGGAGTAAATTTTTAAAAAGGGGAATTTGGTTTAGTTTTTCCGCATTCTTGGGGGCTGCACATGAAAGGCCCCGGCCCCACCATCATGATTGGATTTTCCTGAAGAAATAGGTGGGAAAGGGCCCGGCGCAGCAACATGATGGTTGGTGGGCAGAGGTAGGGGACTCGCTAGGGGCGCGGGTCAAACGGGGCCCACCCGCGCGGGGCGCCCTGCGCATGTGGGAAAAGTGCACCCGTGGACTGTGCCATCCACACTACTCATGGCCTGTCTGAAGCATCCAGATCCTATCCCACTGCACCTACTTGTACTGTGGAGTATCATACAGTTCACTTGCCATCATGACCGTGCAACCTAAAGTCCTCTCACCAAAGCCACACACTCGCTTTTGCTACTTTTTCAATTTCTCCAAAATTCCAAGTTCCCACCACCTAACTCCTAATCCTTTGGGAATATGTTTATTCATTTTATTCTAGTGTTGGACCACTCTACATCGTTTGAAAAGCCCTCCATCAACCCTATGAGGCATAATGTCCATTTTGGGGCCTTTTCAGCATGATACTCTCAATAACAAGCCACAATTTAAACTATGGCGTAGAGGTGGAGGAAGATGGGGATTGGTGCCACTAAAATCGATGCAGAAAGCTAGAGTGATTTATGTGAAGTGGGGTCACGATGAAATGTACCTTGTGCGTAGATGTTGTTCTCCATGATCTAGAATACTTGTAGATTTCTGTAGGCTAAAAAAACTTATTAGCCTTAAAGGGTTAACATGGGCCACTTCAGTTGAAAACTCACATTATTCGAGTAAAACCATGACTCACAATACTTGAAAAGTGAAATTATAACATTTCCATAATGTGAAATCGTAAGTCGCGGTATATACTAGAAACCTAGATTACTTCAAATCGTAAATACCCAGTAATTAATGTGGTCATTCCTAATTGAGTTTTACTTCAAGTGATAACCTACACTAAGTAGAAGTGCACATAAGCCCAAATCTTTCTGGATAACTTCAACCTCAAAGAATAGTTACTAATATCAACTGCCTTAACCCTTTAGCGCCTACAAGGACTACAAGAGTCAGAGACAATTTATAAGTATAGTAGATTAGGCAAAACATCATCTATGCAATGGATACGTTTTAGCACAAAGATCTACGACTCCACTTCATGGAAATCACTATAGTTTGTTGGTGCCTGCATGGATTTGAGATGGGAATGATTAGTTGGAAAGCCAATGAGGAGCTTGAAATGCGTTAGAGTACGTGGAAAACTATAGCTTATTGTAGAAAGAGTTGCAAGAGCAACAGCACAAAAAAACGACCTGCCAGCGCCTCTTATACACTCAAGGGTTAAGCACTTGGTGACTTCTCCCCTATTTATGAATGACTGCAAAACTCTCTTGTAGAAAACCCTATACAGAACTAATCAGAATGTGGGTGACCTACCTCAATATCACAATTCTGAGGATGTGCTTCGGATCTAGGGTTTGTGATGTTAGAGATGGTGGAATAAAAGAGGCTAGAGTGCAGAAGAGCTATCTGCGTCAAGAACTCTTACACCCACTACCATAGAGCCAAAATAAGATTATACCAGGGCTAGTACATCAATAGAAAGAAGAAAAGTTCTTGAGAAAAAAATAACAAGATGTAATCAGCTACCAGACTTCCTCAACTGTCAAGTGCTAACAATCTGCTATTTTAGAGACTCTTAACTCCACTAAAATGTCCGTCAGAAACAAAATCTCCTTCATCCAAAGCTACTGAAATTACTAGAAACATAACCGAAAGCACCGGAGTAGATTTGTATCATTTCTGGCAATGACACATATCCACCCATTGCCAGAAATGTTAAATGCATGTTCCAGTGGTGACGCTGTACATTTCTGTCCTGACGTGCATAATCTTACTCTGATTGTAGGGTGGAACAGTACGTGTTGACACGGCAGGACGCAGAAAGGGCCAAAGACGCAGGGGCAGCTTTCCTGATGAGCCCTGTTACTCATCAGGTTTTTCAGTCTGTGCTGTTGTAACCGATTAGAAACCACAGTACTACGTTATGTGGATTTGCATCTGGAGCCTGGTTCTTTTGTAGTCGCATCATGTGTATCACATCTTACCGGGTCTGTTGGCACAAGAACTTGTTCAAGGCCACAGAAGTTCTAGTGTTCTGTTTATTCCAGGCGCAATGACTCCATCTGAGGTATAATGCTTTCTCTTTCTTACGTACATATAGCATCTTCATTACAAATATACAATGGGCACATGAAGCCTTGAAGTTCATCTGCTCTTGGGCATGCGTTTTGACATCTGATGAAAGTGCCCTTTTCATGCAGGTTCTTCAAGCTCGTAGATGGGGAGCCTCGTGTGTGAAGGTAAAGGTTATGCAACTCATCTTTGGTTCAATCTGGTCTTTCGTTCTGATGCTCAGTGAAGAAAAGGATAATATTGCTGCTGTT
Source organism: Bryoerythrophyllum caledonicum (assembly GCA_963971425.1). Lineage (NCBI taxonomy): Eukaryota > Viridiplantae > Streptophyta > Bryopsida > Pottiales > Pottiaceae > Bryoerythrophyllum > Bryoerythrophyllum caledonicum. Next base: position 19,538,923 of record OZ020524.1, on the reverse strand, counting down.
ACGTGTGAGTTACACATGTTGAACTTTTGTGCAGCTCTACCCAGTGTCTCTCATGGGAGGTATTCAATACGTGAAAATGGTGAAGCAGTTGTTCCCAAGCTTACCAATAATTCCTGCAAACGGCATATCGTTGGGTGAGCATTCCACACTTCTGTTGCAACTCCCAAGCTCCTTGGTTAGTGAGTAACTTTCAACTGTTTGGATGTAATATTGTAAGAATTTCCTGGACGCATTTCATGATGTTGTTTATTTTTTAGATGCGGTGGAGAGCTATCTGAAGGTGGGTTCGACCGCAGTGGTGACATCTGACGCCATTTTCAACAAGGCTGCCCTTGCGCAGCGGGACTATGATCGAGTTGCAGAGCTAGCAGAGAAAGTGGTTGCCGTAGCTGCGAATTCGGAACGAGTAGATACAAGCGCTCTGATTTACACCAGGACTGCTCAACCCTTAACCCTTTGTAGAACTCAATTTGCATGAAATCCATGAGGAATTAGGTTGTGAGATTTGATGTTCAAAGCTGCGCACACATTATATCAATGTGTTAACACTCTGCAAAAATCAGATCATGATTTGGAGAACTCATGGAAAGGCTAGGAATATACACACAAAACACATTAAATACACTAAAATACAATGAACACCATGTTGCATACTATGTGGTATGTCATACACAAGCAAAATGAGTTTGGTCTTAATTTTTTATTGAAATTTATCTTTAACCCCTAAAGGACCAAGTGTCAAAAATGGGCTTTTTGAAAATTCGGTTAGGTTCCTACGGTGTCAATTTCCAACATTTCTCTTTGAAATTTTTACTGTAGAAAGGCATTACCAAAACCTTAGTGGGAAAACAATTTTTTCCTAAATTGGGCATTGATGAAAAAGTTATAAGGTTTTGAATTTCAAATGGGGAGAGCGGGCACCTCGGGCACCTCCAAAAACTTTTGCTAGGACACTCTATTGAATGTGAGATTTTCAATACTTGCAAATAATATTGTTTCCCTTCATATTGTCAAAAAAAAAATCTCTTGTCTTTAGTGAAAAATAGCATACCAACCCAAGTCAAACATTTTCACACATTGTCACTCATTGTCGGGCATGGTACCAAAAAACTTCTTCTTTTCCACATGAAATCTAGATAACTTAATATTTTTCACTTTTTATTTTTCCCACAACAATATGTGGTGTAAACCTTCTTATTGACCATTCGGATTACCAATCTAAAACATATCAAGTTCAAAAAAATTAAAGTGTGAATTGGCAAATTTTGAACCTCCACTCCTTGCACAGTTGTTTTGAATATGCTACACCCGTCCTCTACCTCCAAAAATTGGTGTACAAGGAGCTAGCATCATGCTTAAGAAGATCGTAATGGATTTAGACCTTGTGTAGTGCAAAAATTTGACACCAAGTGAAGTCAAAGTCTGCTGATGCAGTGAACGTAGGAAAGAAAATGAACCATGAGCTTGACTTCAAACACTATAATCTTTCAATCCGTGCGGTCAAAGTTTATGAATTGTTTGGAGTATGATACTGAATAAGTCTTAATTGAGATCCTACGGTCAGAACTAGAAATCAAAGTCTTTGTTTCATTCTTTGTTCATTGCACTAGAATCCAACAATTTTGAAGTGTTTTTGGTGTAAAACTATCACGGTACCTTAGAGGTTAAGAGATTCTTCTTTGTTTTGTGATTGTTGATTTCTCTCATTGCATACAAAACTTATGTTTAAGTATTTATAAGCTTGGAACATTTTGTATTCAATCAAGTAGACAAAAGTTAAAAAATCATCAATAATCATGTATAAATGTTTTCTTCACATGTGATATGTCAATGCAAAGCTATCGACCTAGAGCATATGTGAACCTCTTTTATGCAATGCACAAAAATTCTTGCCAGAATCTATCAATGGATAAAGTATTATTCCCTCCAAAGTCCACAATTTTCATTACCAATATACGGTAACTTTAATCCTTAAACGACAAATCTTTCTATAGAAATTTTATAGAATCTTTGAATTTTAACACCCATATTTAGCTACCATTTACATTCTACTTATATCACATGATTTTTATTATACATTCAAAGAATTTTGAAAAAGAAAAACCATTAAATATCCATCATTAGAAAATCATGGTCAAAGTCAGTTGAAAAATGAAAAAACCAAGCCCCTCGGGCTGGCAAATCCGTTTAAGGGTTAAAAGAAGAAGAACTCCGGTGCCCGAAGGGCGCCAAAGTGAATAAAGTGTTTATTTGTTCCACCACTAAATCCATTTCCATTGGACATAGGTTTTAGTAGTATGGAACTACTCTCCCTTCTTGAGGGTAGACACTATGTAACCAGTAACTAGTGACTAGTGACCAAGAACCAAGGACCAACCAATGCCATAAGGACCAGCCAGTGCTACAAAGCTCAATTCCAAAAGATGATCTAAAAAGGTATGAATGTGTGTTTTTGAGAGGTTTTTAGTGGATATCATACAATTTTGGGAGTGGTTGGTTATTTTTGATTTTTTGTTTGTATAGAAGTATCAACATTGCATGTTGGATAGCAATAGTATTGATTTTTGTGAATGTCTTTTTAATTGGATTAATGGGGATATTGAATGTTTTTTCGAGATTTTTCATAAAGGGATAAAGGTAATAGCACTAGCTCGGGTGGCGATGACAATAAGGGATCAACTTTCCATCCAAGAACTGCAATGTCATTAAAAAGTAGTTGGTATATATTGATTTTGTTTTTGATTGTTTCAGGGGAAAATCTGTCATTATAATATTTGAATTCAATAAATAAGATAGTAAGGTTTGTATTTATATGGTCTCCGCAGAACGTTTGTAACTTAGAGGTTTTAATTTTTTTTTAACCTCTTTTACTGCTGGCCGCCTCGATCCCAACCCAGTCACCGGACGGCCGGTGCAATCGAGGCTTCATCGCTCGACGACGTCTTGAGGCCCCGGATTTTGGACGTATGTGATCTCTTGGTCCATTTGTCTATGTTAGGGACACTTTTTGAGATTAAATCGAGGTTATTAAGTAGATCCTATTTATTGAGATATTTGTCTAGAAATCTGATAGGGCCTTTGTTTGGGGTGTCTTCCACAGAGGACCAACTATCTCTTTGAAAGTAGTATGGGGTAGCGTGGGCATGCTCGTGCAGGTGTTTGGCATCTCTATGGAATTTACCTAGTCCTTCCTTAGCTAATTTATCCGCTTGTTCGTTTCCTTCTATATTAACATGTGCTCTAATTTTCTGGAGGGTTGTAATTTGTGTGCGATATTATAGCATTTGAGCCATAGATGTTAGAGTGGCTTGGTCAAGGTGGCTATTATAGACGGTAGGGTGTTATTTGTATGTTTGATAGATACAAGACGTTTATACAATCTGTAAAGATGTATACAAGTTCATAAGCGTATTGTGTAGTGATAATTTGGAGGGTTTTGTGAAGGGCCGTCATTTTTGCTCTGAGGATATTTTGAAGTCAATGTAGCCTTTTGGATATTTTTATTCCTTTTATGGAGTTATATATACCGTATCTGGCTTTTTCCCTGTGCCAATGCCCCGGGCTAGCTTTTGTTGGTTCTTTGAAGAAACCATCTATGTAGTAGCTATATGTGGGGGCAATATTGTGCACAACCGCTTTGTGCCAAGATAACATTGTGTTAATGAAGTGAAAGCGCACAGTTAGAGACAAATCCAAAGTAACGGTGACTAAACTAAAGCACCAGCGTTTCCTCTGCTAAACGAGAAAATAACACAATCTTACTTGCTATAAGCAACCTAGACTTAGGGAAAAGAAATAAATGACTCAATACCTTGTACACCAAGAAGTAGTAAGCGATCTTTAAGTACCCCTTTACTAAAAAACAAATGAAATCCACTTGTAAACATACAACAAAAGTCAAGTCAATGCCATTATTAAATAATGATCGCATAATAACAATGAAGCTAATGGAGTGCACGCACGCACTCCCGCACTTCATTATGTGGAAGACTCAACTTGAGAGAGATGAGCCTCCCTCAGCTACACGTGGAGGTCATTTGGACTCCAAGTTCCAAATGAGGTGTCAAAAGACACCACCAATTTCCCAAAAGTCAAAAGATTCTAATACTAACTGTAATTACCAACTAGAGCTAGATTCTAGGTCTTCCCTTGGCCGCGTAACCTCCTAGTTGGTTCATAACACATAAAGCAACCTCCACAAACCCTCAAATGCGCTGAACCTCACAGTTGTTGTGCACAACTACATTGTGCCAAGATAACATTGTGCAAATTAGATGAGAGCACACAAATAGAGACAAATCCAGAGTAATGGTGACTAAATTACCACCATTACCTCCGTTAAACAAGAAAAAAACACACTTATACGCTATCAGCGACCTAGACTTAGGGAAAATAAATAAATGACTCATGACCTCTTACACCAAGAAGTAGTAAGCGGTCTACAAGTACTCCTTTACTTGCCCCCTTTGCCCGTACTAAAGCCTCTTTCACACCGGTAAACCTCACTATTATATCAAATTGAATAATAACTGATAATGAAAACCTTTGAAAGACATAGGAATCAATGTAATCCACATAAAAAGACGCTGAAAGACTCTATAAACAAATGGTAGGTTGGGTGCAAGTAGAGCCCCATTGTTAATCGTGTTGTGCACAAACACATCGTGCAGAGATAACATCGTGCCAACAAGTAAGAGCGCACAATTAGAGGCAAACTCGGAGCAATGGTGACTATACTGTCACCATTGCCTCCGTAAACAACGAAAATAATAGTTCACAAAAGAAACTATCAACCTCCAGCAACCTAGGCTAGGGAAAAAGAAATAAATACCCAGACCACAACAATTAGTAATTGGTCTACAACGACCCCTTTACTAACAAATAAGTGATAAACACTCACAAATCACAATAAGTCGAGTCCATGCCACTCTTCAAGAGTGAAAACATGATCTTGATAAGGCTAATGATGTACAACACGCACACACCCTCAGCTCATCATGTGGGAGACTTAACTTGATATCTCCTCATGATGAGTCTCTCTCAAGATGAGTCTCCCTCAACCACACGTGGAGGTCAGGGTTGTCATATTGGACGGACGTCCGGTACGCCCGTCCGTCCGATTCGCCTGTCCGGGTAAGTCAACTGAGGGTTGACTTACCCGCTAGGTAAAAAACATGCGACGTGGCAGCCATATTGGCACCACATAGCTGCCACATAGGAGAGGGTCATGTTTGAGTAGGATCGGGGACTAATGGCGAGAGGGAGGTGGGGCGGAGACGTCCCCGCCCCTGCCCATAAAGGGGCGGGGATGTCTCCGCCCTTTCATGAGTTAGTTAACAGTGTTTAACTATTGACACTATGTTGGTAAACTAAAATTTATGTTTACTGTAGTATACACTAAATGTGAACCCATACACCAATTGCAAATGAGGCACTTAGTGTAGTGACATAATCAGACACTAAATGCCATTTACTACACTATGTATCAATTTTTGTAGAAATAATAAATTTATTTCTTTCACTTGTGCACATTTAGTGTATCAATAGTGTATCAATAATTATTTGTACTTGAACAAATGAAAATCTCGGATTTAGAATTTAAGATTTCGACGTATCCAATTTTGATTAAAATATAACGTATGGCAATTGCCAAGTACACATATTCTTCTACGAAGATGCCGTACTGCCTATTTAACCACCACATGCGAAACTAATACAGCTAATTAACAAAAAACTATTGTCGGTAACAACATATAGGCATAGTCCAGTTGTGGGGGGGTTTCATTAATGTGTCTTAAACATCTGGTACAGAAGACCGTTCTTCGAGCAGTTGTTTTTGCAACGCTGTGAGTTTTAGCTTCAGGTTTACATATTGCTCCGTGTTTTTGCTGGTGAAATACGAAGTGTCTCAATCTTCTTTCCTATTTTTTTCACAAATCCAACCCACCGCAAATGCATCTGTTGCCTTGGAGTAGAGGTGTGACCGTTGCATGACTTCAAGCGAGTTGGTGGAGCCCTACGGTCCAAAATTATAGAACAGTTCTGGTGCCACAAACCGTCGTCGCTCTCTCTCTTGTTGAAGCTCCTCCTTGAATTGATAACCATATCTTGATGGCTCATTCTCCACAACCCGACTAGAAAGCCCCCAATCGCAAATTCCGATGTACATCGTATCGGGTTTCCACTCATCAAAGTGGAGCAAAACATTCGATGGAGAGATGTCATTGTGTATATAATTTGCGTCGTGGCATTTTCCCACAATGACAAGCAATGATAGCGCGAGGTTCACTCGATTTTGGCGGTAAGTTTTACCCACCAAAGCTCTTGGATTGACAACCCGGTATTCGGATGCATCTCAATCCGTTCAAATGGCAATGCTTCGTTTACTTTCGAGTCAAACTTGGACCAAAAAGAAGCCAGAGATCCCCCATTCCACCAGAACGTGTACCCTTCCATAGTTTTCGGGTGGATGTACGCAAGTCTAATGATCCCTAGATGGACTACCGGACACCCTCCAGCCTCGTTGATGATGTTTCGGCGCTTCTCCCTCTCGTTGGTGTTGGTCAGAGTCTTTCCGGCGAAGTAAATCCAACTTGGAATGTTTTCCAATTTGGTTATCATCACCTTCCGTACAGCCCCATAGCCACCCACCGTGCTTTGCCCTGGCATTGGAATCACTTTAGCACAACTTTCAAGCCACTTGAAAGTTCCACCAACGTAGTGAGCCAAAATTTGCTCCTCAATAGTCGCTTTCCAAGGAGCTAGTTTCTTCTTACGGGAAGAAGAGTACTGTTGAACGAAGCCCTGGATCATCCTCATCTTCGCCACTAGTGCGCGCTCCTCCAGGTTCCAGGTGCTCTCATCCTCCTTCTTCCTCGTGACGTTACACCAGTTCGCAACGATATTGGTGGTCAGTACGGTCACTTGTGTGTCCAACCACTCCGAATGCAACCAATAATCTGAGAAATTATTAAATTTCTCAGATTTATCAAGGTTTGACATTAATTCGTATCGCATGTCAACCGTCAACTTGTGGTTTCCCTCTTCGTTGTGGTTCAGATAGCTCCTCGTCAGCGCCCCTGCTGTCCAACGGTTGTAAAACTCGACGGCAATCCCTCTACATTCAACCATGTATTCATGCGGGGGCATGTCCGGATTTGGTGACTTCTTTCGCCTCTTCCCGCTCGATGACGATGGATTCAATGATCCCGAAGTCAACTCCGTGTTGGTGGACGGAAGAACCGTCTCATCAACATCATCCAAGTCCATAAATACTGGGCGCTTCTCCATCGACCTACTTCCTTCTCCCGCCATATGTGATTGTCAACTCCCTACCGTGGTCGAAATTCCAAGTTGACGGTTTTAAAAAAAACCGCAAAGAGTCTGGGTACAATAAATGGGCCAAGCCCGATCACCCACCAAACTCACTTTCAGGCCGCAAAGCGAACTGACACGTGAGGCCTAGGGAGTGGACTTGGCAGAGAATAAAGACAAAATGTCCCCTATTTATATGGTGTAGGGTTCCTTTTGCGAAGACGTCCCCGCCCTACCTGGGCAGGGCGGAGATGTCCCCGCCCCTGCCCGTATGTAGAACTGCATAGAAGCCCAAATCTTTCTGGATAACTTCAAACCTCAAAGAATAGTTACTAATAGCCGCTTATGCATCAAGACTTCCCACACCCACGCCACGTCTGCATTGCGTTTCCGTTTACACCTCCCCCTTGCATCTCGAACATCTTGCACTGCTGCAAGGTAAGCACCCCTCTAACTCTATCAGTATGTTGTTAATTGTCCAGCGCATCGGCCATTGATCTTGCGAAGACAGTGCGTTAACGGAGCCACCCTTTGAACCCCTGAAGACTTCGTTTGCATTACTGACTTGCATAGGTTCAATGTCTTCCAGTGCTGGTGCTACTCTTGCGAAATGGTCGCGCCTTGTCCACTCTGGGGCACGGGACTGAACATTACAGACCACTGCAATGCAACCGCTTCGTCGTGGCTCTGGCTTAGACACAAGGTCGGTGCTGCATTTCCCGCTCAGTCTTCCCGCTTTCGTTAACCAGGGTTAGTTAGCATTCTGTTTGCGAATCTCCCATTCAACCTAATTTGTTAGCCTTGATTCAGCAAACATGTATTACTGATTTGGATTTGGGCAGGTGATGGGCGAACGCACTGTGGATCCATGTCCAATAGGCTTCATGGACAACAACAGGTCGTGTGGCTTTTTGCAAGGTTTCTACGGGCAGTCTTCCTTATGCTCCGGGCCATTGAGTGGTCTCTTGGAGCAACTGGATGTGGGCCATACTTTGAACACTTTGAACGAGGAGGCCGCTGAAATCGACTGCTTAATTTCTTCTTGCAGCCCAACCCCGTCCATTGTCCTTGTCCCCTCCCTGGCGCGCTCCGACCCTTCTACGGACTATAAGTAAGCACCTTGTTCCCAGAACTGCGTGTGTTATGAATCCTCACTTTCTTGAGGGATTTCTTGAACTTTCTTGTCTTCCTTTAGGGAAGATGACTGGCGATCTTTATTTGCTCACCGTTCCTTGTGTATTGCTCTTTTGTGCAGTTGCTTCGAATTTGGGACAGTAAATATTTGCTTGAAGGCACGGAACCTGAACAAATCTTGTTGTCGAAGGACCTCATAACCTGAACGAAGCACAAGGGCAGCTGCAAGTCATAGTGACTGTGTCTACGGATTATGATTTTGTTGGGGTTAGCACATCACACATTCGCATCTTTTTCAGAAAAGATCGTGGAGATGATATTTTGGTGTTACGAGAGCTTCTCAAGGAGCTTTTTCCAGACGACATGGCTCTTCATTCCCATATGCAATGTGTAGATGAGATTCGCCGATGGACTGAGTCTTCTGATGACTGGACGACATTCTCTGGGCTCCTTAGAGACCTGGAGGGTAATTGCTATGATGAAGCAGCCCAGCCTCCAGGACTATCCGTTCCCCTGCGCCCCTATCAGCGACAGTCCTTGCAATTCATGCTGGATTCGGAACAAAGGGATGGCGGATTTCTAAGCGTGAACTACCAACCCCTCCAGATCAATGTTGGAGGTATGTCTCCTATGTACTCAGCTTCTCTGAACCACCTCTTGCTGAGAGAACCACAAGTGGAGACGCCCGGGTCCACAGCTTGGGGAGGGTTTCTTTGTGAAGAGATGGGCCTTGGTAAAACTATTGAGGTGAGAGTTCGTGCCAACCTTAACATTTAAATATTTGTGCAGCTTTACTTTTCAAATGGAGTCCTTGGTTCAGGTACCTTCTTTACATGAAATTGTACTTCCATCTGCTGTAATTTCCTTACAGTTGAAGAGCTTATTAGCAAAATGGGTGACAATTTTTCAGATCTTGGCTCTCATCTTGGCGAACCCTTGTCCTGTGGATCGGTGTGCACCTGCATCTTCTAAGGGCACGCTTGGTGAGTTTCACTGACTACAAAAGCAATGAACTTCAGTTTGGTGGTTAGCTTTCACTTTTGTCTACATAAGCGAGGAAGTATTCCATTCAGGGTCACAGCCGTGCACACATACTATCTATTGGTGCCCTAAGCTTGCTGAAACTAATGCTATTTTTTACTTTCCAGTTGTCTGCCCTGTTTCGATTGTGGGGCAATGGGCCAACGAGGTAAAGAGCAAGCTTGCTGCAAACCTTAACATCTACATGTACCATGGTTCGAAGAGGTAAATTACTCCAGCCGATCGGACTTGAAGCAAAACCCTTACGCTCATGCAGCAAAAATCGGTCCTGGTTTTAAAGTTCGCCACAAAGGTGATAATAATATTTTTGGACTCCTGAAATGCAGCTAACGTGCAAGTATGTTTGGTTTATTCAGAATTCGGGATCCCAAGAGGCTTGCTAAATTTGATATTGTAAGTTCCACGTATTTTCGTGATTTTGGTTATCATCTTTGAGCTCTTGATTCAGAGATAGACGTCTGAAGTCGTCTAGTGATTGAAGTGTGTCACTGAATTCTTTTGATTATCTTTCTGAGATACTGAATAATTTACTGGATTGAGAAAAACCAAAGATGAAAAGTATTTTATGTGATTCACAACATCATGCATTTGGTCATTTGGGCAGGTTATTACAACATACGCAACCTTGGGTAGTGACTTTAGCAAGGCTACGCAAGCCACGCGACATGGCTCAGGATTCGCAGAGCAGTTTTGCCCCCTTCTCACTGTGAACTGGTGGCGTGTTGTGCTTGACGAATCGCACACTGTGAGTAGTTTCAGCTTCCCCATTGATCTAACGTCTTACCCGCAACATTGCTTGATTCAGCAGAGCTGTTAGTTTTACAAAACTGATTATTCAAGTTCCACTGTATGGCTGCGATTGAGACAGGTGAAAGACCCAGCACCTTTGCATTCGCGAGCATGTGCCCAGCTCAAAGCAGATCGCCGATGGTGCTGCACAGGCACACCCATCAACACTAGTATTTACGACCTATATGGCCAGGTATATCACAATTTCTCTCTATGTGTGTACTATTCTCTTGAATAAGGAGGGAATGAATTGAGATTTTTCTGATCTTAATGCTTTTATTGGTTTCAGAACGAAAAGGGTATTTGATTTATTGTTCTGACATAATCGTTGAGGGTGAGGTTCTAATTTAACTCCGCGCTTGGTATTACAATGCAGTTTCTGTTCTTGAAACTGGATCCTTTGGACAACAAGAGTATGTTCAGAAGAAGAATAGGGCGTCCTAATGAGCGTCAATGCGAAAGCGACGATCAGACAGTGCTCTTGTGGACATTAAATAAGGTATAGACCACCACATTTGGACATTTGCAGTGATTCGCCCTTTCTGAAGGGGTAACAACTGGTCGGCATATTAGGCGTTCGAATTTTCCAAATGCATCATGTAAGCCAAATTGTTACATGAAGGTTACGAAGACTTCCTAACCGCAATGACGTCCTCGGCTCTAACTCGAAAGGACGTGCTTTGAGGGACTAAATGTTTTGGTGAAAGCATATCAAAATGTTTGGTGTTTATTTAATCCTTGAAACAGATGATGATACGTCATACGAAGCAGCAGAAATTCAATGGGCGAGAGCTGCTGAGGCTTCCTCCCAAGAGTGAGCAAGATTTACCTGTCACCTTCAGTGCCCATGAGCGTCGGGCGTACGAGGCAGTGTATCAGCACGTGATCCGTAGATTTGAACAGTTCCGCTGCTGGGGTCCTACCGTGATCTCCAAAAACATTCTTCAAATCATGTCCCTTCTCCTCCCCCTGCGGAGGTATGTTAGGGACTGTTACATTTCTTGTTCTAGCAAGTCCTTCAAACATGCAAAACCGGTAGTAGTTCTAGTGTCACATAAGCTCATTAACTATACATATCATTCTGTTATGTCAGTGAAGAGACATAATATACCTGGTTGAAGAGACTTTCTAGTTTTTGTACTCTGCAATGTCAATTCGATAATCTCGAGTTTAGCGTTGACACTTCTCTTTCAAAGTTTTGATAGCTAAGTTGTTTGGAACGACGTAGACTGACATTAATCACATTTGATAATATCGATAACAGCTGTATTTGGTATTTACTAATAGCCTCAGAGTACTGAATCCGTGCTAGCAGACTCTGCAGTGGAGGCTTTGTTTCACAGGTTGAATTGACGATGAACAAAGAAGAGGGGAAAGGTAGCGCCGGTGGGGCGTCCTCTGACTCGTTCACAGGTGTTCCGCCATTATCTCCTACTCTCACTATCTCTCAAGTTGACACGGACTGCGAGTGCGGCATTTGTTTTGAACTCATGGAGAGCCCAACCAAGACACCTTGCGGCCATTGGTAAGCGGCAGTGCCAGTCCCAACAATTGACTTCACTGAACATTGGCTTAGATGGCTCGCATGGACTTGAATAGAGTGACTCCTTATAATTTGTACGAGTATTCTTTCACAGGTTTTGCAGTGAGTGTGTAATGTCGAGATTACATACAGGATCTCAAGGGCCGTGCCCCATCTGTTGCAGCCCAGTGACGGCAAATCAGCTGTTTCCTTATCCTCCGCGAATGACGAGATCTGCCACGCTTCTGTTGCCACTAGATTCCACAACGAGCACCTCACCAACTACATCTACAACTGATTCTGACGAAACTGGGGTGCCAATCAACGGAATACAGATGAAGTCGAAGTCGAAGACATTGCTTGCTGATTTGGCCAAAGTTAGGAAGGAGCATGATGGAGCTAAGGTAATTTCCACTAAAATTGCCTCTCCCAGCATCTATATCGTACATCACTTCATTTTAGCAACTTTAACAGATTGAATATGGTAGAATGTTATTGTTACTCATCTCATATTCCACCAGAACACCATCTCAGCGCAGATTGATGACCATGCAGGTCCTAATATTCAGCCAGTTTATGCAAACTATAGCCTGGTTGAAAATAGAATTTAAAAAACAAGGGATCAACTATCGGTTCATCAGTGGGGATATGCCCATGAAAAAACGCGCTCAAGCCATTGAAGCCTCTCAAAAGGAAGGTCTTTTCCTTTTTAACTTCCTTCCAATATTGAACAAGTTAATAAGCACTGCTGTGGCATATGCAATTGTATTGACATTCGACCGAAATTCTCAGGATCCACCTACAACTGTCTTTCTATTATCGATCCGAACAGGAGCAGTAGGCATCACTCTTACAGCTGCTTCACATGTTTACATGGTGCGTATAATCCATGAACCTCAGATACGATGAATTGTACCAGGTGGTCTTCCACACAGCCTTGCCTCGACAGTAAGAAAATCTCACTTGCTTCACTAGTAATGGAATCTAGCATAACATGTTCCAGATGCTTACTACGTGGTCTTCTTGGTGTTCTTGCATACGCCGACTACCCAACAGCTGGAGCCATGCCTAAATCCCGCAGTACGTGTTAGTTCTCATTTATCTCGATATATTCTCGATTTATAACACGTCGTTTAAGATCCACAAATGTACTCTTTAAATTAAATCAGTAGCAGCTGTAAAGATCTAGATACTCAATTAACAATCTTCACTGTCCTAACAAAGAAAAGTTGAGCGACTTCCAGCTCGAAGGCCGTCGGACGATGCTGGCGGATGGGTCAGGAGCGTCCAGTTGTTATCAAAAGGTAGAAATTATAACCAGAATAGATATCATTCAACAAGATGTAAATAAAAATCCTACAGAACCTCTTGCCTTACCTTTTAAAAAGACTGAAAAACTTCAGTGATCTGCTTCAGTAACATGAATTGCAGATTACCTGTCGCATAATTCACCCGACTCCATCTGAATTGCAGATTGTATGTGGAAAACTCTGTGGAGGCAAATATTTTGAAGCTTCTACATTCACGCATGTCAGCAGCCAATATCTCTGGTCCTCAAGATGTGGATGCATCTATTAGGTACTTCGTCAAACTGTGTGTGTACCTCAGATATACTGGTCATGTTGAAAGCGGAAGAGTGACAGGAAGATGTTAAAACTAACGTGTTTGACGATGACTGACATGAAGTTGTGTTCCTTACTACAGGTCAAAGGGTGGGAAAAGTGGAGCAGCTGACGTGGCTGGCTGCATTCGCACTGATAAGCAGAATTTACTTTTAAAAGAGTTTGAGATACTATTTTCATGAAGAGTAAAGTTCCGAGTGCGAAAATGACATCAGCATGGCATTCCGTAAAAATACATTAACCCCTAAAGGACCACGGCCAATTTTGCTCCAAAACCAGTCCAAAACTGCTACCACACGCTACGGTCAGTTTCGGCAGGCAAGTGCTGAAGCATTTATTTTTTTGTCATAGTCATTCGACACAATGGATATCACATAGGTATTGCACGACTATCACCTGTATCTTGCACAGGTGTTACCTTGGTATTACATAGGTATCGCCTAGCCAAATCTCTTGAAATTTCCAAAATTTTGGACAAGTCCCCATTTTGAATTAATTATGAACAAAACTAACCATAGCATAGGGTACTGCCAAACAGAGGCATGAAATCACATTAGATCACATTTTAAGTGAATTTTAGATTTTCAACTGTAAAATCTTAATATAGACTTCTACATGAACATGCCATATGTTTATGGTTGCAATCCACTCCACGGATTGATAGATTATAGTGTTTAAAGTCAAAACAATGGTTCATTTTCTTCCTACGTTGTGTAGATCAACAGACTTTGACTTCACTTCGTATCAATTTTTTGCACTATTCAAGGTCTAAATTTTTTATCATTTTCTTAACCCCTAAAGGACCAGAGTCTCCTTCGGGGGGATTTCTGATTTTGGGCAGGTTCCTAAAATTCGAAAAAAAATCCTTTTTAATTGAATTTTTTATTCTAGATTGCCTCTGATAAGAGCTTTGTGGACATATTTTTATTTTATTTTTTGGATTTGTGGTTTGAAAGTTAGTACCACTTAAAGCCAAAAGTGGGGAGACCGGGCACCTCCAAATTTTTTGACAAAAGTTTCTATTGACATTGAGATTATTCACACACATAAAGAATATTTCCTTTGATGGAAATTTTCAAAAAAAAATCTTGTCTTTAGTGTAAAAAGGCATTATATTCCAAGTCAAACATTTTCACACATTGTCGGGCAACGGGGGAAAAAAACTTCATCTTTTCTACATAAAACCTAGAGATCTTCATATTTTTCACTTTTTATTTTTTCAACAACAATATGTGGTGCAAACCTTCTTATTGACCGTTTAGATTATCATTTGAATACATACGTTGTTCACAAAAAAATAAAACGTGAAATCGCAATTTTTGAACCTCCACTCCTTGCACACTTGTTTTGAATATGCTACACCCCTTTTTTACCTCTAAAAATTGGTGTGTTGGGAAATAACATCATGCTTAAGACAATGGTATAAGATTTAGACCTTGTACAATGCAAAAATTTGATACAAAGTGAAGTCAAAGTCTGCTGATCTACTCAACGCAGGGAAGAACTTGAACCATTGTTTTGACTTTAAACACTAAAATCTATCAATCCGTGCGGTGGATTGCAACCAAAATTTGATGGCATGTTTATATGGAAGTTTTTTTTAAGATCTTACGGTTGAAAATCCAAAATTCACTTTAAAATGTGATTTTCATGTCTCTTTTTGGCAGTGGCAGTTTTGGACTGGTTTTAGAGCGAAAGTGGTCGTGGTCCTTTAGGGGTTAAGCATGATGTTACTTCCCTACATATCAATTTTAGAGGTAGATAAGGGGTGCAACATATTCAAAGCAAGTGTTCAAAGAGTGGAGGTTCAAAAATTGCCATTTCACGTTTTATTTGTTTTTTTGAACTTCATGTGTTTCCAAATGATAATCCAATAAGAAGGTTTTCATCACATATTGTTGTTGAAAAATAAAAAAGTAAAAAACATGAAGATCTCTAGGTTTTATGTAGAAAATAGCTTTTTGGCCCCCTTGCCTAACAATGAGTGAAAATGATGGACTTGATCAAATCTTGATTTACACTAAAGACAAGAATTTTTCTTGAACATTTCCAAAGAAGATAATACTCTAATGTCAATAATGTCAATAGAAACTTCTAGCAAAAAATTTGGAGCTGCCAGGAGTCTCTTTTTTTTACTTTGATTGGTACTTACTTTCAAACCATGAATCCAACAAAAAACAATAAAAAAATACCTCCACAAAGCTCTTATTAGAGGCAATCTAGTTTAAATTTTTCAATAAAAAAAAGAATTTCTGTTGAATTTTAGGTACATGCCCAAAATCCAAATTATCCCTTTGGAGGACAATTGGTCCTTCAGGGGTTAAGGAGCTACAATGTAACATAATGTAACCATCAACATCGTAGATACAGTAATAACATCGACAACAAATCGTAGAATATATTTGAAACTATAGATTATGCAATTAGTGCACTCCAATTTTAATGTACTTTTTGATTTTGCTATTTTAAAGTTTTGAGTTGTTTGCTTTCAATGGCAAGTAAAATAATAGATCCTAGTTTTCATGGCCCATGGGTAGAAATAAGCTACACCGGTATAAAAAAATCACTATTTTCAAAGAATAAGAAACATTCTTTGGTCTGCCAAACAATATGTACTAATATGTTGAATTTTGACTTAGTGAGTGTCGCTAACTGATTTGACAGGACATCCTCCACGCTCGGACTTATCGAGTGGGGGACGAGGTGGTGAGGCCAAAACTTGGCCCCTATTTTGTTTTTGAAGGGGGCCCTAAATTAGGCAGAGGAGGATCTAGAGACTAAATTGGAGCCGTAGGCCCTAGTTTTGTAAAAAAAAAGCCAAAAAAGCCTGTGACCCCCCCAAAATGGGAGGGTGAGAAAAATGAGCCCATGCAATTAAGACAGGGGCCCACCTCGGGTAAGTCCGAGCGTGGGGATGTCCTGTCCATGCCGTCGCTAACCTCAGTCACTCTTATCCGCTTTACTTACCATACCCCAAGGTCAAGTTCAACAACCTTGTGTCGAATTAATTATTTTTTCTTCGCATAGTGGTTTGGACCTAATGGGTATCACCTAGACATTACACAAGTATCACATAGATATTACATGAGTATGACCTTGGCATCACATGGGTATCATCTTGGACAAAATGTATATATTTTCCAAGAAATTTGGACACGGTCCATTTTGAATTAATTATGTACGAAGTAGATCTCCACGTAGGGTATGTTATATCAACAGTTACAATCAACAGTTACAATCCAAGTAGATTGAGATGTATGGTTTACTGTAGATCAAGAAGTGGACTCATGGTTAGAAGTCACATTGAGTAGAAAAGGTGGAGAAATGGAGGACTCATCATAGATAGTTGCACATGGAATTTGGTCACAGGATGATGAGAATGTACTTGACACTGATCAATGCAACTAAGATTCGAGTTCAGACACTACACTAAATACTGCATTTAGTGTTAAACACTAAATAGGACCATGTACACTAGTTGCAAACTTTGCAATTAGTGTATTGGGAGCATATTATATTGAATGCCAAATACTACACTATTTGAGAAGTCTAGTAAAGATTGGAATGATTTTTTTCTATTTGTGCATATTTAGTATATCAACAGTAGAAAAAAATTATTTGTACATTCTGAGTATTAAAAGTGAAGAAGAGGAAAATAAAACCTTGGAGGGAAAAAATTGAAAAATAGAACAATTTGGAGAAAACAACAACTTTGAGAAAACAACAATTTTGAAAAAAAAACAATTTACAAACACCAACAATTGAGAGAAAATAACAATTTGAAGAGGAAAAATTAGAGAAAGAGAACATAGATATGGAAGGAAAGTGAAATTGCAATCAAAGAAAGAAAGAACATTAGCAAGGCTTTGAAAACAGAAACATTCGAAGGAAAGTTTTGAAAAAGCAAAAAGTTTGATGAAGGGAAAATATTAAAGTGATGAAACATTTGATAAAGTAAGAATTTGAAAATGGAAAATTTTGAAAAAGGAAAGATCTAAAGAGTAAACATTTGAAAAACAAACTTTCTGAAAAAGTAAGGTTTCTCTCAAATTAAACTTTTGAAAACATTTTTGAAGCTAGGAGGGGAGAGAGGTGTACTGTAGCGAAGATCTGGTAATTTCTAGGGCGCGGAAAACCTTCGCGTGAACCCGGATGTTGGTTAGAACGAGTATCTTCCCCCACGACTAGGAAAAAGCGTGCCACAGTGATCTAAACAGAAACTGGCTAGGATACTTAGTCACCATACCGGGTTTACTACACCTTCAAACGATCAGAATGTCATTGTAGTTCAGTCTTTGCTCTGCGTGACCGCGCTTGGGTAATCATCCGAATGTTGTGAGAGGAAGGAACTAGCTGCAATACAATCATTCCGAATAGCGGATTTGGATAGTGGGTAATCCAACCACTTAAATTCATAGGATATTAGGATCAGTGGACTTCCGGCCATTCCTTTAAACCATCCGGAGCACCTCTAAAGAGTAGACAGAGTAAAACAAACTCTCCAAACCGGTATCCGGAAACTTGTCCCGGAACCATCTTTTAGAAGAACCGGAAGACATCCGGAGTATTAAGGTAGGTAATGATATAGGAAACTAACCATTGTGGTGGTAGTTCTAAACAAGAATCAATAGGTCTCTGTGGGAATGAACTTGAAGTGCTTACTTTGGACGCATTTAGTGGCAAATAAATGCTATCCGGAGGAATACTTACTCTACAACTTGCAACAATTCTGCATGCTTCATCTTCATCTTGTTGAGACGACCTAGTGTCCTAGCTTCACCACCAACCTCTCGGAAAGTCCAGAGTAAGGTTGCCGTAAGTTGGCTCCAATCGTTCTGAACTGCTACCGGAACATCTTGATACCATTGAAGGGCCTCCCCTTTCAATAACCCTTGAAAGATCCGTAGCTTGGTGCCGACTTCTTCTCCGTTAGCGGCGGCTGTGGAGTTGAACTCGCAAAGCCATTCGTCCACATCTTCCTTACCATCCCCACGAAACTTCCGGTATTTCAACCTCGGAGCACCTCTTCCAGCCATGGTATGAGATTCTTCCTGTGGATCTACTATCACGGTGCTACCTTCAATGGCTGATCCGGGCACTACTACTTCTTTAGCGGAAAAATTGAGGGTACGTTGCTCCACCGGCTTTGGTGGCAGCGGAATCTGACTTCCGGTCTTATCCTTTTTGTTCCGCTCCGATCTCCTTACTCCGTCCGCATTTCTCTCGGTTTGACTCATACGGATCTAGATCGGGGCGAACTTCAACTGTTAGTTCTACTCTACTTCTATCAAATGTGGTCTATTTTTCCTAAACAAGATTCAAATAAGTCCCTGGCAGCGGTGCCAGAAATCGTGTTGCAAGTTGTAGAGTAAGTATTCCTCCGGATAACATTTATTTGCCACTAAATGCGTCCAAAGTAACCGCTCCAAGTTCGTTCCCATAGAAACCTATTGGTTCTTATTTAGAACTACGACCACAATGGTAAGTTTCCTATATCATTACCTACCTTAATACTCCGGATGTCTTCCGGTTCTTCTAAAAAATGGTTCCGGAACAAGTTTCCGGCTAACGATTTGGAGAGTTTGTTTTACTCTGTCTACTCCTCAGAGGCGCTCCGGATGATTTAAAGGAGTGGCCGGAAGTCCACTGATCCTAAGAATTTAAGTGGCTAGATTTTCCACTACTCGGTGACTTAGAGTGGCTGGATTATCGACTATCCTAATCCGCTATCCGGAATGATTATACTACAGCTAGGTCCTTCCTCTCACGACATCTGAATAGTTATCCGAACGCGGTCACGCAGAGCAAAGACTGAACTACAATGACATTCTGATCATTTGAAGATGTAGTAAATCCGAAATGGGACTAAGTGTCCTAGCCGGTCTCCTTTTAGATCACTATGGCAGGCTTTTTCCTAGTCCTGGAGGAAGATGCCGGATCTGACCGACATCCAAGTTCACGCAAATGTTCTCCGCGTCCTAGAGATTACCATATCTCCACTGCAGTACACCTCTCTCCTCTACTAGCTTCCTTCGGACCCTGAAGGTTACTAGGCCTCTCTCTAAGTTCCACTCCAGCTCTTCCGGGCGTTCTCCTATCACTGACCCCAACCGGATCCTGCAACTGAACAACAAGTACTCCAACTCTAGCTACCCTGTCCACCTTCACTCAACACAGAAAAGGTCCAGTATACACAACGCAAAGAAGACTAACACTCAAAATATAAAGAAGAATCAATGTATTGAGCACTTAGTAACTTCCCGCAAGAGTACAAAAAGACGAGGAGCTCTAAGAGTCTCCTCAACTAAATACTAACTAAACTATCTTAACTAAGACTACAGTTATCTCTAACGATCTGAAAAAGGGAGCTAAAGCACTGAAAAGTGCTTGCCAGCACCTTTTCCGACACGTCACAATCCATCCGGAAGTTTCAAATCTCGAATTCGAAATTCCCGGGATTTCAAAATTCCGGACTACACTAAGAAACTAAGTATTCGGAGTAGTAGCCGGGTGCAATTGGTAGCCCCATCGTTAGTCGCTACTTTAAATCCAGAGCTAACTAAACTAAGAAGGCGGGGTTACCTAATTCTTCTTTCTAAGACTTCTACGCCTAGGTGTTAGCTCTTCCGCTGTTGGGCTTGCGGCTGGTCGTACTGGTGACGTCCCTGTCCCTTGCTCCTTTGATCCAGATGGGGGTGTTGTTGGTGATGCAACAACTGCGGGAGTTGGTGGAGTGACCGCCGGCAGATCCCTCTGACTGGCGCTAGGACTCACTCCCTTGTCCGCCGTAACCTGGATCTCCGGTTGAACCACCTTTGGCAGTGCTTCCAGGGATGGAGATTCCAAAGACAACCGGATAGGTGCCTGAGGTACTGGGGCCAGTGAGGGCTTGGGAATGCTCCTCCACTTCAGTGGGAGTCCCGACAGAGGAAGGGTGCTCCACTTCTTTTGTGTCGCGGCTACACTCTCCATGATCACTGCCAAGTCGATTTTTGCCTCCTTCTCTGGAACCGCTACCACCTTGGCCTTCCCGGATGTTGTTCCGGATGGTCCTGCCTTGGGTTGCGTTGGCAATAACTCCTCCGGCAGCTGAGTTTCACAGGCCTTGCTCTTTTCCGGCTGTAGGTTTGAGACCAACTCCTCCATCTTCCGCCAGGTCTTGTTCATCTCCGCTTCGTGGTCCATGAGAAATAAGATGATCTTGTTGAAACTCTTGGTGTCCATCCCCTTCAGGCTCTGGTCGTAAAGGAGGGCCTTGTTCACCGTCTCCACCAGAAAACTGAGGGCGGTCTTCACTTCTGCTAGGGCCCTTCCGGAAGCTACAACCTTGTTTCTTGTGTCCTCAGCGTTCTGCTGCGCTACTTGCACGTCCTTCTCCAACTTCTCCACCCGCTCCTAGAGGTTGTTGTTGGACTTGAGCATCTGAGTTGATTGCTCCAACAAGACATTGTGCTTTGTATCCAGCACCCGGAAGTCGACTTCCTTTGTCTTCAACTCCCTTAATCGAAGTAGCACCTTCTCGATTTCTTCCGACCCTACTTCTTCCATGACCGCCATGATGACGGACGTCCTCCCTTGTAGCTTGTCATCCAAGATCTTGGCCCGCCATGCCATGTGCTGGCAAAGCATCTTGACGTCATCGGAAATGTTTCCGGAAAGGCGAATGGGAGTGGTGGGTCCCGGTTCTAGTCCGGGAGGTTCCGGTCCGTGGAGACAAGGTAGGAGGGGTTCCGATTCCGGCTGAGCCTACGCCGACGCTTGTGTGGCTCGGGTCTCGGGAGGTGGACTGTTGGGTGCTGCTTCCGGCTCATGAGAGGCATACTTGCTTCTCTTCCTCTTGCGCTTGTGGATGATGGGCGGCGAAGAGTCGTCAAATCCCTCCGTGTCATCCTCTTCCTCTGAGTCTTTCAGTTCCGAGTCCATTCCTCCGTAGGACTGGATCTTCAGGAGTTTGTCGTACTCGTCCTGTTCATCCAGTTTGAGCACTTGCTTGTGCACATAGAGGTGCCCTACGAAGGTTGAAATGGGTGTTGCCGTCTTCCGGCCCTTTGGCAGATTCTTCGGCATCCATTCTACCTCTGCCTTTATGAGCGCCGCCCAATCTATTTGGTGCTTCCCTCGCATTGCTCCTAGGAAGAGACTAGCTAACCTTGCTATCAGTCTCTTAGGTTTATCGGAGTGGAAGATGGGATTTAAGAACAATATTACCAGCCGAGCGTTAACGTCTTTGAGATCTTTGAGGACGTTGTCGTGGCAGAGAGCTTGTATCTCAAGAAAACATTGGGTTTCTGGATGCACCTTTTACTCAACCAAGTTCTTGTAATGTATAACTCCAAAAAGATATTTTTATAGAGAGAGATTGTCCTTTTTATGAGACAATCACTTCAATACACAAGTCCATTTTGGACAAGAAAGTCCAACTATCAAAGAAAACTATGTAAAATTCACAAGTCTTAGAAAGGAGA